>JAPQRP010000016.1:25722701-25771323 GCA_037367295.1 Apogon hyalosoma | reverse complement strand
ATAGCGCATGCAGTTTTAGTACAGCAAAGTGTTTTTAAATCCTATTTTATCTTGAGTTCATGTAAATAATAATAATCACAAAAAACTTTTTTTTGCCATATTGCACAGTTAAGCTAAATACCAAATGTGCAAAGAAAAATATAGGAAATATCCAATATCAATATTAAGTGTATTCCATATGACAACAATAAAAATAAAACCTTAGAGAAAAAAATGGGGACACCAAAAATTTTTTGCATAAAAATGTTATCTACATGTTTTGCTGCCATGAAGTGACATTACGTGCACAGAAGAAAAATTTAATTACTGCAAATGCTGCAAACTAAACCAAAGATTTTGTTCCATTGAGTTACTCTAGAAATCACTAGTTAGGAGCATTCATGAAATAAAAGTTGTTTTGCTTTCTTGGTCAACTAAATGTGTACAGGTGAAATACTTCAGCTAAATATTTCTATATTTATTGTTTGTCCAGCTATTCCTTCAATTTCTATTGAGGAATGGGCTTTTAGATTCATAGTGGTAACTGTATGCAATTAACTGTACCTACTTCGCTATGCACACTGCATATTCAACTTTATATGCACAGCCATAAATTTATTTTAGACTGGGTACCATTACACATGTATCTAAAATCAACTGTTTTTCAAACTTTAATATTAACAGTTAACTTTTGTATCCTAGTTTTTTAATGTCTACCAGTACGCCCATGTATTCAGTTACATAGTAGGGAAGTAGTACCAGTGATAGTAGTAAAAGTACTTAATCCTCAAGAGTAATACATTTGTTATCAACAACCAAATTGGAAATGGGTTTGTTTGTATCAGTGATAATTCTATCAGCATTTTATTACTATCAAGTCTAATGTCACATCAATATGTATCAAACCCATCCCACTTGTGCTGGTGGTGAACCATTGTGCTGCAAATATTGCTGCTGTTACATAATTATTTTCTTGCATTAATGAGAATAAAACCTGTTATATTATTTAGGGGGTTGTTGTTCTTTTTCAGCTTATTCTAAATCCCACCAGACAGTTCTTGGTGGAAAACTTTAATTGCAAATACACTTCTGGCCCATTTTTTAACACTAGGGTATTCTGTCTCCATTCTTGAATTCCCAACCAGATCAAATGCAATCCTTCATCGGCCAATTTCCCTGACACTTTCTTTTTATCCACTGAATTCATCTTTACATGCTGCAGACAGACATATATTGTTTCTGATCAATAAATAACCATATAATTGAATACTGCTGCATCCCAAATGAAGCCCTCATTTACCAAGCTTCAGTAAACAGGGTGGATTCTTTGCCTATCTAACGCTGACATTTCAGAATTCAAACACATTCAGGGCAGTGTCAGTGCACAGAGCTTCTGTATCCCACTTAGGCTCTCTTTTCAATATGGAACTATCTTCACCCAATAAATTATTCTGGGCATCTCCAAAGTCATTACACATTTATTTTGATCTCGCATCATAATTCACAGCTTGGCGCACAATGTATTTTCTCAAAATGCATGGTAATTCCTTGGTGCAGAGCAAAGTTATGATTCATTTATACTGGAGTGACAGCATAATGCAGAGACGTCAAAATCCATTAAACTGTTCAATGTCTTGGGGGTTATTTTTAGATCCAATTGAGATTTAACTGATGGTGAAAAATATACAGTCAGGTGTGTTTACCTCACCTTTAGAGAGAATGTGTTATGGTTCCAATTAATTTGTTATTCCTGTCACTAAAGGCATTGTCTATGTCAAAACTGTCACAGCACTTTAGGCTTTGTTTTCAGGAGAATGGCATTTAATTTCACTGTATACTTTTATAACTACACTCATTTGAAAGGTGTGTTTTCTATTCAGAGCCACTTAAGCTAAATGCATGCTGATTTGATTGCTCATCACAATGGCAGATTGCAAAATTGCTGGCTTGTGCCTTGACCAGTGAGCTAGTTAAATGATCATCCACAGTTTAAAAGACATTCAATTATCTTATGTGTAGCTCCAGAGATGGCTGCTGAGAGCAGGGTTCTGCAGTCTGAGTGGATGTTAAATTGCATTACTGTGGACATAATGCTACCACTCAACACTGTTACATTTCTGAATACAATATGCATGCATACTATGCTGTGGCACTGCACATTTTCCAGTAGCATACATTTTACATACCCAAAAAAGTGTTTTTCAATGTTTTAACAAAGGATAACGTTATTTGTTGCTTCTGAAAATCTAATCTTTTCTCTTAAATAAAGTAATTCAGTACATTTTATACAAATAAATAGCAATGCAAAAATAAAATGTACATATTAAAAGTCACTCTATCCAACTGTATACACCTGTCTTTGTAAATTCCATTGTGTGCTGATTCTGTACTACTCAGTACTATGGTTCCTTTGTATGAAACCCTGCACTGAGTAGGGCTAGCTGCTCAGTGTCTGAGATGGGGAAAGGCAGGCAGGAGGGATTTTTTTTCTTTCTTCTACAAGGATTTTTTTGTGTGCAGTTATGGTCCATCATTATTAAATGTCTCTTGTTGGATGGGAGAGGCGCTTTATCAAAAACAGCCATTCATCAGACACTGTGCAAGACAGCTCACATCTGACCTCTGCGGCAATAATGCCGCATCAAGTAGGCCAACTACCTAGTTTAGCGGCAGAGCAGGGAGCAGGGGCCGGCTCCAAGATTAAGTGCGCTGTTTCAGGTTTTCATTCCCAGGGGCTCTGCTGGCTGATGTTGTATTGATTGCAAAAGTTTACCAGTAAGTATCACAAACAACAATAGCCAGGTCAACGATCGGTGATGCCTGAACCGCTATTCCCCGGCGGGGGGCTACACGTTCAGGGCTAAAGCACTGCCATCATCATGGCTGTGTGCAGGGTGCAGAGAGGGCTCTCCTGAGCTGGGGGAAGAGAAGTGCACTGGCTGTTCCTACTGACATTTAGGAAAGCGATATGTCAGTGTGAAATGAGCGAGTGTGAGATAATTATAAGCCTTTGCATTATAAAAGGCTGCATCGACAAACTGTCGGATTGGCCTTCCACAGAGGCACCAGGCATGTTAGGTACTCCTGCATAGGCTACTCTTTATCCCATTTAATGGTTTGGTCATTTTTTTAAACATCCAATGTAAAGATCTTTTACGTCTACATTAATGTGTTAGAGACTTCAGCTTCTCATATGATCAAATAATCACAGTGTATCCTGTTTTCAAATATTTATGATACATGTCCAAGAAAAGAACTGTTACCAACAAGCATTTTTTTTTTCTTAAAGGAAACTGCAGTACATAACTGAAAAAAGGGCTGAGCAGTAAAGAACAGGATTCACCCTGAGGCCATCTTCGGCAGGCTGAATGATGGTGCATCCTTGGCCCTGCATGGAGGACAGCACACAACCCTCCATCACAGTGCCACCAGACCATTACCCGGGGACTGCAACGGCCAGCCGCACCAAGCAGGCCTCCTCCACTGCCCCATGAAGCTAATCATGTGATTTGATGCAATGACAGAGTAATGACACAGATTGGTGGTGTGTTCAGCTTCCCCCTGCTGGAGGCTACAGAGGCGGTGGTAAACACATGAGACTGCCTGAACCAGAGCCACAGATACCACATTACAAAGCAAGTTACAGAAGATATCCAAGTGCTCTCACAAGTGAAATCAAGATTAATGGTGCTGCTGAGGGATTCTTTTATGTCCTTGAGTATCTATATTTCACCTAATGAGGGACATTAGCTGTAATAAAACTACTCAGAAGTACAAGCCGTTAATTAATGCTTCCACATTACCAGTGAATGAGAATAACTGAGTTGTAGGACCCATTGGACCAAATATTAAAAGTGCAATCTGTGGGCTCATAATTTCCACTGCTCTGTGCCAATTCATCATTCTAGCTACTAACATATATTCCTGTTCCAAATTTCTAAACCAGTATTGTTAAACTTAGATTACTGTACTGCACATCATTCTAATTATGCTGTGTTCAGCAAGGTTTTAAATGACCATATCTGTTCAATTCTTATATTGCAGAAGGAAGCACTCTTTCAATTAGGAAAAAAAATCTATTAGTTTATGCAGCTATTATCAAGTCTTTAGCAACCCCTGCCACATATACTGAAACAAAGCTGTTATTCAGGCTGCAAACAAGAACACTCCACATACACGACTAGGATGCCACGGCCAATCACAACCAAAACAGTTAATGCTAACGTAGCAATAGCTAATGCTAATAGATACAGTCGGCAACAACGGGAACGCCCACAAACGTCACATCCGGTAAGAACTGCGGGGGAAAACAAACTGGTCTCTGCTATTAGCCATAATGCTGAAGTGTTGCTGTGTGCCCTTTTGCACCACAAATAAACCAAAAAAAAAAATCACTGATTAAAGTTTTATATTTTACCAAATAACAAAACTGAACCATAAAGGAGGACAAAATGGCTTCAAGCTATCAGAAGAGAGGATGATTTTGGCAGATTATGGACCTATCAACAAAACATGTGTATGTCTGCAGTCAGCACTTCATTTCAGGTAAGTTTAATGTAATGTGAACCATTCCCAAACAACCGTAGACTATATCAGGGCTATCCGGAATATTAGATTAATTGTTTAAACGCTAGTGAACTTTGTACTACATTTGTAATTTGTGTAGATTTCATCACAGCATGTACAAAAGTACACATTCAGTACCTAAGCAAAAGTACAGATATTTGTGTACAAAAGTCTGGTGAAAGTAGAAGTACTGATTAAAGTTATTTACTGAGTACGATATATGTAAAAAGAAATAAAATAAGTGCTGGCTCTAATGTACTCCAAGCTTAAAATTAAATATAGCTGTCTGAAGGACATTTCTATTGGCTGTTTCTGTGCAAAACTAAAATAACCTCACATCATATTGGACCAACAACATTAATTAACATTAATTCATCTATTTAATGTCGGGTACTAAAATTTTGCTAAGTTTAATTCATCCTATCTATAGCAAAAGTGATATAGTCCCTTACCCGGTGACTCCATGAAGTAGCAGCAGATGTCTGTAAATGACACTTCATTCCAATGAGTCGGATCAATTGCCCAGTCTTTTAAAACGTATGGACAACAATCCAACCCCAGTGGATTTAATTTTTTAGTATATCAATCCTTGTCAGAAGGCAATAGTGACTCAAAGTATGTCACAACAACTTGTTAGTGTTAGCAAAACAAGTTGAAACTCCGCGTTTTTTACGTTATAGAGGACGGGGGAGAAGGATTGTTTTCCCCATCGGGTTTCCCCGCCCCCGGCTGTGATGTCGTTGCTGACTGTATCTATACTCCATACTAATTAAAAAAGCAGCATTCAAGAATTTTCAACAATTCACCAATGTGTTGTTTTAGTGGGGAGAAACAGCCTAATTCAGGACTGTAGATTTCACGTAAACAATAAACCTACATTTTTGTCTGGTTTCATTCCATCACCATCACCCAGGCAGCAGCTACCTCGTCACTCTTCAGCACCAGCCCATTAATCCTTCATTTAGTCTCCTCCTACTTTCTATGCTCATATATAGTTGTAGAACTGATCGATGCCAGTATTTTCATCAACACTGCGATATGACAATGGGCATTTCAGGCAGGCTAAAGTCTGCCTTAAAAGTTAAAAAATTAAGAAATAAAAATATATACATATTTAAATATGTGTTGCATTTGATAACACAAAGTGACATCAAGCCCCAACTAGCGCTACACTGAGGTTAATTAGTGATAACTGAGATTCATCACTTGTCATATGGCCATTGATATATGAAAAAATGTGGTTGTGTATTGTATTTTTGCATGAAATCCTTTGCTTGATGCTCCAGTACAAATACTCTTATTGGCTATTGGTACGTTACTGACCCAAACAGCTGGACTGGATATCACTGTTCCATCTGCAACTTATAGTTTGTTATTCTACTTGTTATTCTGCTTGAGTGTGGTATACTCTGCCAGTCTAAATAATTACCAATCTAAACACAGAAATTCCCAACCTAATATAATAACTTCATACAATTTAAGAATGGCAATATTTGTAGTATTGACAAAAAAAAGTCTTAACTTTTGAGGAACTTAATTTTGTCACACCAACAATAGTTTTAACCAAGTTGCTAGTGCATGAGTATCTATTGATTTTTAATAAGAATTCAAAAAATTAACGTATTTGCCATTGCACTTTGTTTTACAAAGTTAGAAAGCAATGTTAAAGTGAAGCCTGATGACACATGACAAAATTATGACAGTCTTTTCCTTACATTGACAATTGTTGCTTATAAATTTAACACCAGTATCGGATCAGTATCCGCCGATACACAACGCCACCATATCGTTTCATATCTGTATCAGACCTGAAGAAATCGGATCGGCGCATCCCTAATTTTAACACACCTAAGGCTTAGGGTGAACTTCGTTCTGATATTAATGACCTGTGTTGCCAAATTAAACTTTACCTCTGTTGAGTTGTTAAAATTTCCTAATTGTCAGTACTCTTGCATCAGACTTTATTAAAAAATTGTTTCCAGATCCTCATACACCACAGAAATACATCTTACTAACCTCCCTCTAAGAGCACCTTTATCTGGGCTATAATCCTGGCTGTAATGTGCCCTCGTTAGGAAAGCACTGCTGGCCCACACCAACAGCAACACGGGAAAGGCCTCAGGCACCACTGGAATTAATTACAGACAAAAGCGATGGTGTTTGCAATTGTCATGCCAAATTTATCACTAGCCACTTAATGTGCCTCATCTGAACTGATCCACACTAGCTGAATTGCCCCAGGGCATCTATTCTTCGTTTTCCAAGGGTGGGGTAGTAGTAGTAGTAGTAAGTGAGCATGTCTTTGTGTATGCGTGTGTGTGTGTGTGTGTGTGTGTGTGTGTGTGTGTGCGTGTGTGTGGGTGTGTGTGCGGGTGTGTGTGTGTGAGTGTGTGTGTGTGTGGGTGTGCGTGTGTGTGTGCGTGTGTGTGAGTGAGTGTGTGTGTGTGGGTGTGTGTGTGCGTGAGTGTGTGTGAGTGTGTGAGTGTGTGAGTGTGTGTGTGTGTGAGTGTGTGTGTGTGTGTGAGTGTGTGTGGGTGGGTGTGTGTTTGTACAGGGCAGTCTGCATCTGCTGGGGGCCTGCCTAAATCCTGGGCTGGAGGCGGTGTGTGCTAACAATGCCCCCAGCAAATACAGCATGTAGAAGTCTGTAACAAATGTTAACACCCGTCTCCACCCCCTCATTCTCTACCCACCCAGCTTCGTCTCCAGGGACGGGTTCAAAGCCAATCTTGACATCTTTAATTCTGCCATTTTTGTGATGATAATCCTTGATATGCTTGGATGTGGTGTCAGTAGTCATTTGGTCCACACCAAAATACATCTCTACAAAGGCTTGTGATGCACAATACTACTCATATTAATAAAAAAAAAATCATAGAAATAGAAAGCCTGAAAGTAAAACTGCAACAAATTTATTAATTCCCCCAGTTTTATTGCTTTATTGGTTTAACTGATTCATTGTCTAAGTACAAAAACACCTGAACAAAGACATAATATTCAAGAGAACCAGCTCATATTTACATTTGATGATCTTAAAAACTTATTCTGCTTATCTGCATGAAACTGATTACATTTCTGCAATAGGTATATTAATAACCAAATGTAGCAATGCATGTACTAATCTGGACTGCTTATCAGGGTTTTCCATCCATCCATTATCTGCCGCTTATCAGGGGCCGGG
The DNA here is from genome assembly GCA_037367295.1 of Apogon hyalosoma. Lineage (NCBI taxonomy): Eukaryota > Metazoa > Chordata > Actinopteri > Kurtiformes > Apogonidae > Apogon > Apogon hyalosoma. The sequence continues at coordinate 25,763,597 of JAPQRP010000016.1, read as the reverse complement.
TCGCGGGGGATACCCAGACTTCCCTTATCAGAGTTTTTTTTATTGTTAAACATCATGCAATGATTTGCAGAAGTGAAATACAGTTTGCATCATCTGGCCATTTTCTTTAATCCTGTCATTTATATGGCTGTTTATATCAAAAAGACAAAGGCTGTCCCAAACGCATACTTACACATAAGCCACCATTATCTTTCTGCTTGTGCAGCTGAAAACCTAATACCTTAGTTCAATAATAATGCGGAGGGGACAGCTCATTGGTAGCCCTATGGTACAAAAGAATAATAGCTCCAGAGGAGTCCTGCCTCTAAAATAAATATGCAGGTGCTTCAGTTCAACTTAGGAAAAATGCAGCAAAATATTGTATCCACAAGTGCATAATGTCTCATCAACACTGATCGGTTATCAATTAAAGCAAAAGCATCTCATTATATTAATGAATGGCCTCAGCCAATAATAGCCTGTCTTATTGATGTCTGAACAAGGTAAGAACAAACTCCCTTACACAGCACAGAGAGCCTGAGCATCAGCAGCTGAGAACATATTTGCAAGGATGAATAAAACAAAAAAGAGAGAAGCTAAAGAAACCGAAGGACACAACAGGCTACTCTCAGAGGGACTGCATTTATTCCAGCAATTGTCATGCAAGCCTTGTTGTAAGTAATAATGTGGCCTTTAATGACGGAATGATGGACCTGCCAAACACTGCCTCGGCCATATACTGTCTGCATGTCCCCGCTGTCCGCTCCTCACATACCCATCTGGGACATATTAGCATAACCTCGTCAATTCACAGCCCACTTTAACATAATCCATATTTGTTGGGTAAAGTCCAACAGCAAGCCTCCAGTACAGCGGTCATATGACGCTATGACACACTCAAAGAGCCCAGCCCACATAAAGCATGCTTGGGCAGCTAAGCAATTCAGAAATGCAAAATAGGAGGGCATACCGTTCCCTACCTTGTACCTAGAGGGACAAATCCCTTTTGGCCAGACATCTCCAGACTGTTACCTTGGTATTCCTCCACAACAGTACTTGTGATTTTTATTCTAAGTGCTCAGGAAAGAGGAGAAAAAGAACAAAAAGGAGTCTGCTGTCATGGCTGGCAGTGAGTGTGTAGAATACATTGAGTTGCTGAGGCATGTCAAAGTATGCATGCTTCACCTATCAGGGAATAATGCCATATTTTGATACACATTTGCTTCGTAAATACTCTTCTTTTTATTCTTTTAAAATAGCTGGACTGAGAGCAGACCAAACCTCAAAGCGGTCTGCTTTAAAGTAACTGTAAATCATGCAAATGCATTTTTTTCATATACCAACACTGAGCTATTGTGTACATGTAATATGTATTATTACTGTATAATGTAATGCATACATATTCATGTGCGTATACACCAGAATGTAAATTACAGAAATGCTAATATAAATGGCTCCAGATAAAAAGTATAATAGTAAATAAGGTCATGGTGGTATTCTTTACACTTCAATGCACACAGCTGATAAGTGAATTAGTAAGTCATCCCTTAAGTGCAGGACAATGATTATTTCAGAGAAGACTATGCCTCTTGAATGTCCTGACATTTATTGATACTGTAATGTAAGTGTAGATTTTATTGAGTACAGACCGAAAACTGTTTAAGAGAAAATAAGCCTCAATTTCAATCAAGCTGTCAGACGGCATGGAAATAAAAGATTACTAATGATGCAATGTTTGCGGTAAAAACTATTTTCCTGTTTATGAGGTTTTTATCTTTGTGTTTCACTGATGCAATTCTTTAAAGTTCTCCACAGTGAAGACATTCAACAGAATTCCTTCACCCACTTGAAAGCAATACCTGTCATGAACCATCATCACAAAAGCCTTCTGAGATATAATCTCAGAGAACTTTTAACCCAGGAATTTCAAACCTTCCTGTCAAAGAGAAAGCAGAGATCTTGGGATCATGACACTCAGTCAGCAGCAGTCACACAGCTCTGGGCCGGGTGCTTCTCAAGTGCTGGACTGTCTGGCAGCCAGCAGGGCCAGAGACTGAATTTCCCATGCTTTTGTTAAATATTACGCCAATGGAATCCATTTACTGTACCGCAGTGTACATGAATCTATGTATGAATATATCACGACCCGCTGCAGGGCTTTTCGCTCAAATACAAAATAAAATCATTCAAACTGTTGGGAGGTAAACAGATAAACTGAATCGTGAACAGGCTATAAATATTTCAGCTGTCTGAAATATGTTCAAGCTCCAGACACCTAGTTAAGGATGAATTTTAACTTTGTTGATAATGAGATTCATTCACCGTATCATATGTATGCAGGATACATTAATTTTTCTTATTTGATAAATTGTAATTGGTTCTTTCCTGCAAAAAACTAAATATGTGAGAGAGAAAAAGACTCAAAATGCTTTTGAAGTCATACAACATACTAATTATAATAATAAAAAAAAATGATATGTTCCTGAATTGTGTGTAAATAGACCAATTTGGGTTGAGCTGAATTTTAGGCATCAGCCCCACCTCAGGCTGCAAACGCAACACTTTTCCGAGGGATGTCATGCAGCATGTCATCAGCCTGGTTAAATTGCACTGCCAGTGGGTAAGCAGCAGGGGTCACATGAGGCTCAGTGTGGACTGCAACATGTAACGCATGGAAGACCACAGTCTGAAGTCTGGTTAGTAATGACTCCAGAACATCCCGATAAAGATTGAGGGGCAGCTGTTTTCATCTAAAACAAGTCGTCTCGGACACAAATGCACACAGCTGATAAAAGGCCAGAGTGAAGCTCCTTTAACCTTATATAGGGCTCTAAGGTTCGGGCTGTTTGCACTACTAAAATCAATGTATCAATACTATATCAATAAATTTAATCTGCAATGGGACAATTGTTTGTGGGGGATGTGTCTTCAAGTACTGATGATTTGCATTTTAGGAATTATAACAAAAGGTAGTGTATGAAGTGAAAGGATATTTTCAGTTGTGGGAGCAAGTCCAAGCATTTGCCCTTGTAAACACAAAGCCCACATGTGACTTAGGCCTCAGTTGGGCAGACAGCAGAGGGAGTTAACAAAGCTAATTAGGAGAGGATGACATGTTAAAGTGAGCTGCGGCTCGGGAGTCAGCTCTATCACATATGTTTCCTTTGTGGCGGGTGAAGTGGCTCCTTTGTTTGTGAATTGATGGCGTTTCGCTCCGCCGTCCCTTTGGGTAGAGGCACTGACCTGCGGAGGCCCCGACAGTGAGAGGAGGCTCTTTCCCTGTCTCCCCAATGCCGCCTGCTCCAGCTGTCCCACTCCCTCCCAAATCTAAACCTTCCCAGAGCCATGGATGCACAGTGAGATGGGCAACACCTGTAAAAGAGCGAATACCCCCTCCGCCCAGGCACCTCAAAGCAGCCTGCCCACCTGCTACTGAGCTCTCTGGGCCCTGCAGCTTAAACGCTCATTTTGTGCCTCTCAGCACGGGACTTATTGATATAAATAGCTGTGCACAAAGTGCACACTCTGTTTTCTCTTGGTCTGATGCAGTAGGTGTGTATGTGATTATATTCAATGGCAGCCTCTTTCAGGTGGGGATGAAATATGAACAGTTTGGACACTGGGTAAATGACAATCTCTGCTAGATTCACTGAAAATGATTATAGTACAAATGACATGTATCGAAATGGACAACATGATTCTGGCACCCGTCTTAAACAAGGATTCAATATCTAATATGTAGACACAATATACTCTATGTTAAACATTACAGATACCACAATAGATTTAATGATGACCTTACCATTTGTCTTGATATAGCATGTCCTTTCCCGGTGGTGAAACATAAAGTTTGTCCTTGAACAAGGCGCTCTGTTGTTATAATGAAAAAAGCAAAGCATAAAGTCCATATAGCACAGTCCTTATACCTGGTATTATTTCAGAAGTGTAATGTAATATATGAATACATGACAGACATTTTAGTTAATAGGGCAACTTGTATTTAGTTCAGATAGACAGAGCAGTGAGGTAAATCTCAGTGTGCAGCATCTAAAAGCATAGGCATTAAAGTGTTAACTTGCCCGATGGGGCCACAAACAAAGTTTGGAAAAACTCAGTCTCTTTCATTCACCTAAGCTGCATGGCAACAGATTAATCCTCAGCCATTAAGATGACAAGACAATTTGTGGAGTAGTTGAGTGTAAATAAATACGTTGAGGAGGAGATAATACATTAGGCTGCTGACCGGGCTATTCCATTACAGCAGCACATTTGTTTCCATACACGGAGGAAGCCATTCAGCCGATGGCGTCTTTCCTTCATGAGGTGAAAGTGGAATCTTGCCTCTGAGAGGAAAATAAGGACATCAGGACTCCCTGACATTAACTTTCATCACAAAAGTCATCTCAACCTCCTGGAATAGAGGTTCTTTCCTGCTCGCTTATAAAAAGGAAAAGATATAATACACAGCCTTCAGTTTAAGAGGTAACAATACTTTTGTCTCCATTATGTGTCGTAAAAACAACAGCAGCAAGAGGTGCATCTGGTGCCTCGCTATTTCAGAAACATAACTGTAAAACACAACCCTGCAATGATCCTCCAGCAACACAAAACTACTCTGAAAAACTTAATATTTTTACACGTTTTATATGCATGTTTAGATTTACAAGCTGCTTTACTATTCCAGGTGGTAGTTTTGCTGGAAGAAAAGAGGCTGTATGAGCCAAGTGGCTGCATTGATTTTGCAGTAATTGATCTGATGGTTCCTTGTGATAATTGACAATTATCCCTGATTACCAGACAGGGGTTTAAAATCAGTCTAAGAAAATGACCAGCATTATGGGATGTTGTACAATGGGTGAACAAAGATAAATCAATACACTTCAGAAAACTGCTTAGAAAACAAGACAAAAGAGTGTCACACTAGACCACATACTGCTCTGCTACTAACAACCCTTGATACGGAGCGACACTACATACACCACTTCATACTACAAATGTAGAGATGCTACTGGGCTGAAAAGGAACAAATATCCTTTAGGAGCAGAAATAAGCTAACATAATTAGCTACAATCTGACAGACCTATACACGCTTTCTTTTTCTGCATGTGTGTCCATGTGTATTCTATTCACCTACACAAATCTCCATCTATGTGTGCTTAATAATGTAAATGGACTGCACTTATATAGCGCATTTCATACACCTTCATGGTGCCCAAAGCGCTTTACAAAGCCTCACATTCACCCATTCACACACACACACTCATACACCAGTAGGCGCCCTAATATTAAGCCTGGGCGTGGGTGTAACTATATGACTATATTTCCCTGTTACAATGTGTGTGTCCTCAGCTGATTGGTCATCTTGATTCAAGCAGACAGATGCAACTCATTGCAGCTTAATAAATATAGGGGCCCTGGGGATCTCTGCTAAACAGTTCTATTAAGTTGGAAACATGTCAGCCAATATAAAAGCAGCCTGACCCTGGGAAAGGTCAACTGTGACACGCATGTTTACTCAGGAAAACAACCAGAGGCTGGAAGGTCTTGTTTTATCGGACATCTTCAAAGGAGAGAGAGAGTGTGTCTGGGTTGTTGGTTTTATGTGATTTTAGGTCTTTGAACCCACAAAGGGAAGCTTGTGTCACTACACTTTACCTGCCACAGAAACATCTATTACACATGAAAAAGATGCAAATACCTAAAAAAAAAACATAGAGACAAACAGACATATTAGATAGATAGATAGATAGATAGATAGATAGATAGATAGATAGATAGATAGACAGACAGACAGACAGACAGACAGATTACATTCAAGAATAATAATTTGTACAAATATATGTACAAAGGCCATCCTTGAATGACAAGCAAAGAAATTATGAATAATGACAAATGACAATAAAAGTTCACCACCTAAGATAAACAGTTGGTATTACCAATTATGGAAGAAGCAGAGATCACTGAGATAATATCATGAAGAATACAAAGTGTCAAATGATGGGAAATCAAAATATAGATGGAATATAACATTTCTGTTCTGTTTCATCCAACTGTTTCTAACAACAGTGGTTTTAACGGCCAATACTATATAATAACAATAATTTGCTGCAGAAAAAGGGCAGTAACCAATTAATCGACCCCCTTTTTGACGCAGTCAAAAATGAACAATCCTAGACAAACTGGATAACTGTTGAACTGAACATCACACTCAAAATAATTAATCAAGAACTAAACATTAAACTGACAATAACCTTTATTTTTACCAATTAATTTTTTCATGGTCAGTAACTCCAATTGAGAAGCCTAACATTAGCCTTTTAACACTATAGGAGCCACTTTATACTGAGATAGGTTGTAAAATGTGCTTTCAACACAAATTAATCAGCAAATGGATTAATTTGTCTATGTTTAGTTTTTATGCAAGTGAATGGAAACAATCATGCAAAATAAGAGCAGTCAGCTCAAATAACTGCAATACAATTGTGTAATAATTATATTTAGTAAGATTATATCATTAGGTACCATATGGGAGTAATATTGTGGACAATATTGCCATTCGGGACTATTTTCTTGGTTTATCAAGGACAATGCACACATGTATCGTTTCAGCTTCCGACATACAAACGCTGAACCCTGTTGCTCTGAACAGCAGAGGTAAGAAGGCCCTGCTTCTTCTTTTCACTAATCTGCCTCTACAATGTTTAATCAGCACATCAAAACATTGAGGGAGAGGAATTTCCGTGCTTGGTGAGCATATTAGGGATGCAGTCACAGCGTTAACTAGCATTGATGAACTGTTTGCTTATGCAGTAATAATTAACTTCCATTACATTACTTTGTGTGATTACTTTCTTAATTGCCTGAATTATGCATCAATTTAATATCTAATAACCAGTCTCAGACATTAGACACTGTTCAGACACAAATTGCATGTAGTTTCCTAGCTTTAATTAAACACACCAGAATAAATGAAACGATGTAGGATGGATGTCTTGCAGTGATTTCCTGGGTGCTTAAATATGCTATTTATTATAAAAGCATATAAAATTCACTTTCTCCTCAGGAAAGCAAACCACAAGATGCCAATTATAGTATGCAAGTTGCTTTGCCATGGCTTTTTCAGAAACTCGACTAATAAATTTGTTGAGTGGGACTCATTGTTATATTATGCTAATACATTACTATGCCATTTTTTAAGTTTCAAATTCTGTGTGCAGAGCAAAACATGTCCCCAAAGATGATTTTAATTATATGGCAGAATGGGCTCTTGTTGTGCAATGTTTTTGTCTTATGCTATGGAACCACTGAGCTGAGACAATAAATGAAAATACATGCAGATATTTCATTTATTTTTTTTTTGTATTTAACGCTACATATCCCTTGCATATTCTCTGCGTGAGATATGGTCCTGTTCGTACAAGATGAAGTGTTAAATGAATGACCTAATCAGAAAAATATAAAACACCATAAAGGTATTAAAGCCACAGAGCAATTATAGGAATGTTATTTTAGAGACGGTGTGGGTCGGTCCATCAGTGTGAAAAAAAGCCTTCTACCCAAACTAAATGACGTTCCTCATCTCTTGCAATGTGATGCAAAAATAAACATTTTAGAATTGGGCTCATCTTTTACAATTGCTGCCCTCTTGGTACCTGATTTGAATGTGATTTACAGGTAGTAAAGCAGCTGTATGTCATACGAACAGACTATAATTAAAAAGCCAACCCATGGAAGCAGCAGGTCATTCAATGAATTGATATTAACTTTTAGTCCTCTTGTATCATCATTTTAGCCTCATTCAGAAAGTGACACATCCACTTAAAGAGAAAAATGAAGCCTATTTTCCTCATCAGCAGTATTTTGGGAAACATACATGTAATGAAAAAAAAAATAAAATACACCCTTCCACCTTCCCTCACACACACACACACACATACACATACATCTAAAAACAGCTTATCAGCAACCCCTCTGTAAATTGTCACTAAAACCTATATTTTATAAGAATTATTGAAAATTATATATTAATTTAAATGTTGTCAAATCGGAGCAAAAGGGAATAAAAAATACCTATGCCTGAAATGTAAATCTATTTAGCTGATCTAAACTTATGCAAATCCCTCTGACTGGTGTTAGGCCTGGCAGCATCGTTAGTCTGCTTTTTAAATGATCTCCAGAGCTAGTGAGCTGCTGGCAATGCAAGGTTAGACAGAAAATGATGGCAGCAGGCGGATGCTTCACAGACCTCATGATAGTTTCCGTCTGTCATTATTTACGTCTGACTAGTCGCGTCATGTCAGCTACCTAGAGAGACACTTTTAATGTGAACCCCCCTCCGTTTTCCTATTGCTTTTCACAAGCAGTGTAGTATACCATTATTTCTTTGCTTCAGTACCTTTAGGTGAAACTCGCCCTCCCATCAGCCAGAATCAAAGACAGATCCTCTGCTTGATATAATACATGCCTGTGTTCTTACAGAGTTGGCGCGGGAGATACATACCACATTGGAGAAGCAATTCTGTATCTCATTTGACTAACTAAATAAAAAAGGGAGGAAAAAACATGGGTTGATGTGGTGCTTAGGGACCTAAAATCTGTATCTCAGATGATTTTAGAGGGTAGGGCTGCACCAGCAGTTCCGTAATTAATATCTGAAATGTTTTAGAGATACTTTTGTACTGTAAAATGCCGTATATGTGTGTGCACTCACTCACTACGATAACATTTTGTGATCAACTTATGAAACTGTGAAAGCATCTTATGAGTACTCTCTCACAACATACAAATTTATTTCACAACGGTTACCCTGTGGCTCGATAAGATGGCCATTTATCACAGCACTACCCATGAATCAAGTCACGCTGTAAAATCGATCATTGATTCACCTTATTCCCTTGTTTTTCCATCTGAGCCACATAATGATCATTAAACTGACCACAGCATGTCCAAAAATGGATTTATAATACACTGAGCACAGTCTGAAACATCACAAGAATGGCGTCCAGAGGAAAAAGACGACACAGATATAGCATACAAAAAATAGCATTAATTTACAGTAACCTACGACTGCAACACTATCTGCTCAAGCTTAAAGAGCACTTGGGCTGTGGAGCTAAAAACTATAGGCCCAGGACCTCTTGGCTTGAGTCCATCTCTACGCTTTGTGCACGTGATCCCAGCCTAGATGAGCATGCTTTAATGGGGCTGCTTAGCCCCATCATGACCCAATGAGTGCCGGCTGTGGAGTGGATGTGCTTGGTGTGCGTGTGTGTGTTCCCAGCAGGGAGACAGTGCCTTATGAAGGTCACAACTGCAGCAGTCTGGGGCTCTCTAAGTGAACCCTGGAGAGGATAACGAGCCACATCTACCGCTCTCTCTTTGTGCTCTCACAGCCGCTGATCCACCTTAGAGCAGGAAAAGCTAAACACAGTTAGCAAAGCAAAAATCCAGCACTGAATAGCACAAAAAAATTCATTCAGCTCCTAGTGAAAATGTATTTCCAGTTACTATAGAAAATTATTATCTCTCCAGTGCCTAAAACACATCAGTCCTGACCCCAAATGAGAAATGCAGTGTTTGGCAAAGCAATCCCTGTTAAGCCTTTACACAAAAATGGAAAAATGAAAAATACTATTTGTCTCATGGGAATTTCAGTGCTACCACACTGTGTGACAGTATTGCCCTGTGTTATGGCCACCTAATGGACAATGTAGCATTAATTCAGCTTCAGATGAACAGGCAGGACAACAGAATCAAAAATGAGGAGGGGGCCCTAGGTGTATGAATTATGCATATTACATTACCATAACCTTACAATACACTGTGCAACAAAACAATGTGGTGAAAATTGGGCTTCGACTGAGATATTGAACAATTTCCTACATGGTTCTTGCCTACCTTAGAAGTGAAATTGTATTTAGCTTCCTCAATAACAGCCGAGCCCATATGAGATTTCTATGTTCACATCCAGTTCAGTGGGAAAAAAAACACTATGTAAACAAGTCAAGGATAATTGAAAAGAAAGTCTCTTGACTGCTTTCCCAGGGACCTATCATTCAGGTAGATGGGAATTTGGTTAAATGGCAGGAGAGAAATTACTTTTTTCATTGATTTTCCTTTGGACATCAAAGGTAGATAAATGAAATGGAGCAATTTACTTTGTCTAGCTCTGAAATGGTATTCAAGCAAAACATGTCAGAAACTATTATTTGCAATCATGTTGCTTTTATTAGTTAGGAGGAGAAATGGATAAATGAAAATGCACAAAGGGATTTATTGGACTACAAGACATTTTCAGTATGTATTAGGCCAGAAGTTGCGGCAAGAGACGCACTTAGTCACAGAGTAAATAAAGTAAAGAAATAAAGTAAATTGCATTTAAACAATGTTTGTGCAGAAACATCCTTTGAAGATGTATTTCTATGATCACTGGAAATAAGACACTACAAGAAAAATGCTCTTCTGTTCCAGCGAAGAAGAAATAAAGAACACGTATTCAGGACTTTCAGGATATTAACATGCTTTAGATGTCGTCAAAATGACTGGAAAAACAAACACTACAACTGCGCTTCATTTCCAATAATCTAGTCTGATTTGTAGATGAGTCTTGTAAAGGGGACTGCCTTTAGCTGAAGCACACATTTTCGGTGTGCTGTGTAAAACAGTATGTGGTATTGGTAACTGCTTCTGTTCAAGCCTTGTAATCATTACCTGGCATCTTATTGCCTCTGTGGCTTTTAAAGCTCTTGTCTCACCCCCAGAAAACAGGGAGTTATAGCTGATCTTTTATTAAAACTTTAGGAGAGCGTCCCCCTCCAGAGGGGGCGGAGGAGGAGTGGGACAAATTAGTGTTGACAGTAGACACTTAAAGCAGGAAAATCACAGGCCCACTGGGAGGCAGGAGCCACATGGGGCTCCGCGCCTGTGTAAAGAACACTCCAGATTTCACTTGAGATGCAGTCGCCTTTTAACAGGGCAGGGGGAATGTCAACAGACCCTCTTGAATGAACCAATAAAGCCACTAAAAGGGGAGGATTAACCAGCTGATATCAGGGACAGCGGTTTGTTTTCAATGCAGCCCCCCTTTCTGGAACATGGCCTGAAACACATTGGGCGGAACATTTCCTTTGCTAAGCATGCTGCTTCACTGCCAAAATGGTGTACTTAATTGTGCTAATAATTGATTGTGGTCACAGCAGAGTTAACCATATAATTCTATTCCGACTTATCTACAGGACGGGTCGTATGGGAGTATAAAAACATTACTTCATATTCATTTTACCAGCAAAAGAGAGATGCTTTCCTCTGACTTCTACATCTGACTTAAAATGAACTATTTCCCTCTTAACTCTTTTGCATGGTAGTTGCTCTATTATTGCTTTTATTGCCCATTTATCAGAGAGCGCTGCTGTTCGCAAGTGAGGCTACACAACATGAAACAGTAATTACAAGACATCAGGGGCTTTCAATCTCCTCTTAATTTCCCAACAGCTGTGATGAAAAGCCCTTGGTCCAATTAATGTGTCAAAATATGACCCAACAATGTCACGGCCTTCTCACAACCCCATAAACATCACATAAAAGACAGGCTTGAAATAGATGTATTTCAAGCACAATGACAGTTTTTAATTTCTATAAACCACTGAGCAAACAAGTCATTTTGTCGGTTTGTTTAGGTGTTAAACATCACTGAACACGAGTAGAAGGTTAAGGAGGGGACTCAGTAACACTTGATACAAGGATAAATGTAGAGGTGTGAGGTTTTAAAGTTAAGTACTTAAAAAGGAGACTGCAACATGAGAGGACTGACAAATATAGACTAACTAACAACAAGGAGTTAGACAGTAATAATAGAACATCAAGGCCCGGTCCTGGCACTTAACATGTCTGGCATCATTACGCCATAAAACATTATGAATGAAGATGATTAGACTTAACCCAAATTAAATGATTAGCAGTTGATTAGTTGGTAAAGAGTAAAGCATCTGAGTTTTCTTCTTTAGACCCAGATCCCACACATCAGAGTCATGGTATATGTGCATCTTTTCAAGTCAGCATTTAACTTAACCTGAATTCGTTAGCATAGTTGTTTATTGCATATGTACCAATGCACTTCAGTACCTAATTATCTGTGATACTTAGTGTACTTATTAGAGTCCCACAGTGTATGGGTTTTCTAGCATTGCCAGGTTATGTAGTGATATGAATATGTAAACTACTTAACTGGTGACCAAACGCACCTAATGATCTAAAATGTTTAAGAAATTCTGGACCACTAACCCTTTCAATACATTATATACTTCATGTAAAGTACAGTTTTACAGCTTTTCAGTGGCATCCAATGTGTTTTATTTAGACGTTCACAGACTTTGTAGTGAGTACGGAAACACTAATAATCTCTGCAACATCGATTCACCAGTAAAATTCATGTAGTTTGACAAATGAGAGAGGTTGTAGGTGTTTTTATGTTCAGTTAATAATATATTTTTCTGAAAAAAAGTCATGTTTTCTTCAGTTTTTTTATTATGATATAACAATCTTTGAATTTACTTTGAGCTGTTATGAAAATCTACATAATCAGCAGATTAAATGTAGGAAAATACCTGATTTTTGCTGCAAAATGCAGAAAGTAATATTATAATAAATGGTGATTTATCACTTAAGAGAGCTTGAATGTAGAGAAGGTGGAGGTGGCCAAAAAATAGCTCTCAGTCTTTATGGATTAATAAAGATTTTATCAATGAAACATAAATATGGGTTTAAAAGATGTTGTTTTAACCTATGCCTTTTTCGGACTACTTATGTTGAAATCTAACTATCTTAAATATATCCCATCATGTTTGATGTACTACAAACAGAATAAATGTTTCATATCATTGCCAATATAGTCAGGTTATGAAAATGTTCGAGGCTTAAAACTAAAATAACATACTAGTCACTTAAATGGTGTTGCTTTGTCATGTCAATAGATGTATATACAGTGCAGATTCAACCGCACATAGTAAATATTATCTAAAATAAAAACATACCTTTCAGCTCTGCATATTACAGCTGAAAATTGTAATGAGATGTCTGAAAAGGGCAAAGTACAATTAGTATTTTTGAGCATCTTTTCATTTCACTGGAAACTTGTTTTTTTATGTCAAGCAGGGCAATGTGAGAGGAATTTAAGCATTTGCAATGTGCATCTGATTTATTAAGAGGAAGGTGAGGGTACAACATTGAGGGATTTCCCTTTAATCAGATCTCTTAGGAGTGCATGTAGTGGACCAATACCCCAATGAGTTCCCTTTTTAAAAGCCTGGAATATTAGATTGGCTGCACGCTGCCTCAGTTTTAGCCTCAATCAGAGGGAATTGAAGGGGATTTTGATAAATCTGAGAGCCTTTTACATCTCTGAAAAGTTCATTTCTCTTCATCTATTAACTCTGAATAAAACCAGCCATCATTTATGCATTTGTCCATTTAGGAATCCTTAAACTCGTGAACTATAGATCTAAGCCCAAATTTTGAGCTTACGGATGACCAATCACAGAGGTGCGTGCCTCAGAGCTGAACCACAAATGGATCTTTCACAGCATTGTAAATCAGGACCTCAAAGAGTATTATTTAGCCTCAAGCAAAGAGTGCTTGTTTATCAGATGGTGCCGGAGTCTGGAATAAAAACCTTCCCATAAATCTGGGAACCTTTTATGTGCTCATGGAGACTGGCTGGCTCATTCTGAGTTTAAGGTTCTCAAGCACGCAGAGGTAAGCATGCCATTCATGTCAGAGTGCACATTGCATGATGGGTACCTGAAGACTACTTCTAATGGATGCGGTTTATGAGATAGTCAAACATTTTCTAATTGGCGTAAATGCACTCTTAATGAGAGAGAGTCCCGGTTTAAGATACTCCACTTACTTAAATACTTTGCAATTTGATCCGAGACCAGACAAACAAACTATAAACCACAAATCAGTGACAAATCATAACACTTAAAGGGTGAATTCAAGGTGAATCTTTGGCTTGGCTAAAAGCTATGCATTGGTGATTTAGTATCTGTTGTCACTATACAGGTTCAATAAGCATTGTCAATTTTTCACGTGAAGTGTCAGTAGGTGCCACACTGCATCCGACAGTGTTAGATGTACGTTATCACGACTGCGGCAACCCAGCAGGTAATTTTCTGAACATTTTATTTTGTTGTCTGATATATTGCCGCTCAGATATGGCGATGCTAAACCCCAGATGATAAATCAAACGTGCAGTGGCTGCCTCTGATAACTCAATAAGCACCTGGACTCCTCCTAACATGTCACACCTGCACTCGTACATATACGGCGCTCATTCTCGGGCCTCACTGGGGGGCTCAATACACCTGCCTAGTGCATTACGGCAGCATAGCAGCTGGGAGAGAAACATCATGCATGCTTAATTAGGAGGATCAGGAACCATGGGAAGTGGTTGGCATATTTTAAAGCACACTATATGTTCTACAAATCTATTCATTCATCCGGCATCAGTGAGAAAACCAAGTATAATATAATTTATCACTGTGAAGAGAATCGACCATGCTATATTTATTTATGCCTGAACATTTTTAAATGGCAACTTTGGCTGCGACTATTTTAAACAAAAGCATAAAAAATGTAAGCATGTTCATTTTTTTGTATTCTACTTTATTCACACAGCTGTGTATTAAATAGAGTTGATTTAATGAGCATATTTAACAAGAGAATACCAAGGGGAGACGCTGTTCGTCAATATTATTGTATACTTTCTATCCAATCAATTTAGTGTCTGCTTAAGAGGCATTACCAAGTGTAATAAATTGGGGCTTGTTTAAGAAAATAATAATATACTGATTCTGAAACCCCAAAGGCATTTGTATATAAAATGGTCAACTTCATATATGGATAACACAAAAAAAGGTGTTCAATGAAAAGAGCGTACATTCTCAGACTGATAACAAGTGTTTAAGCCAAATAAAGCATTCAGGGAATGTCAATTTTGTTTATGTCAGACAAGTTCTTTATAAGTATTCCAATAAAATAGGATAATTCATGGCTATTAATCACAGCAGATTAACAAAACAGACACAATATTCTATGCTGTGACAAATGAGTAAGCTCGAGGAAAACAAAAACTACCTATAATAAATTCAGACAGATAAATGTTTTCCTTGAGCTGAGGTTTGATACCCTGCAGAAAACAACTTGTGTTACAGCCATGCACAGAGTAAGTAGTGTCATAGTAGGCATTTCAGACAGGAGGTTAAATTTCCAATGACTTTTTTTTTTGAGTGTTTTACGGGGGCAATCTTCTAGCCAGTGTGAGAGTATTGCTTATAGGGTGAGCGCCTTATCAACACACCATGGGCTATGTGTTTATCACATAGACTTTGAGTCATATACCCAATTCTGATGAGGTCCAGCATTGCAACAGAGTCTATAAACCATATAAGGGAGTGAGGAAGGGAGAGGCAGCAAGATAACTCAGAGTGTCCTGCTGTAATTATGGTATTCATGAAAAGATGAAATTGAGTGCAGACTAAATCTGTAGCTCCAGGCAAAATCAACATCTTGGCATTACGCTATGACCCCTGCCTACCTTGAGGATACAGCAAACACACCAAAACTTTGCTGCTTTTTTTCATCAGTCAAGAGTGAGGGAATGAAGTGCATCGATTGCTTGTGATTATTAACTAGACTGAGATAAGCCCTCTCCTTATTATGCAGATTACTGAGGCTCCCCGCTCCAGCATATTGTACAGATGCAAGGGAGCAGCTGCTCTTACAGATGGTGGGTACACGGATCTATCATTATGCCTCCATTGTCTCCACTTCAATTGTTTGGGGGACAACAGAACTGCATCAAAGAGGAATCCAACTGCAATGAATTAAGAAAGAGAAACGAAAACCATCAACTAAATTTATACACCCGAGGCCGTGGGATGGAGAGGAGCGTAAAGCTGAAGCTATTTCATATATACAACCATGGAGTCACCCAGTCATGTATACTGTACCCAAATCTGTTTGATGCAGCACTGTGCACCAAACATATGTTGTTTTTTATCAGGAAAAAAAATTGACTACGCAGGAAATACACATTCATTCAAATATGAAAAAGGTCATGGATCTTTTAGAAGTCGCAACCTCAAACAGTAACTTTTTTTTTTTTTTATCCGCTTCTTTGTTATTGTGATTTAATAATGAGATGAATCATTAGAACAATTATTTACTGCGCTCCAGAAGCTGTAACAGATCATAGCACCACAATGGTTAACTCTAAAAATATTAAATCAGCTAATAAAGCCAACCACTGCGAGGGAGGAATATGCAGACGTCAATTTTGCCCTTAAGGGGAACCTCTGGTTGTCCATTTGACTCACCACACCTCCTGCTGCGCACTGCTGAGATCAGGACACTAGTAGCTCCTCTGATCAAACATGACATTACACTGGAGGGAATTACATGCCCAGATTATAACAGAGAAGGTCACACGGAGTTGTAAGTCATGACAGCGGCCTCACTATAATTCTCCCAGGTAGCAAAGGTAATGCTACTTTTAAAATTAATGCGGTGACATTAAGCTAAGCACTATATAAGTTTCCCACCCTTCTCAGGCAGGTCAGAAATATAAGGTTAAATAGAAATATTCCTTCTAAAATCTAAAACACAAATTCCTTACATTTGTGAAGGAAAAGGACGCTGTGATGGCTTTTTGTTGTTGTCATTTGACTAAGAACACCACATTTTTGCATAATATTTGGCTTATATTAAAAGGATATGTCAGACAAATTGATGAAGTCAACACACAATTTCATTTTTGCAAATATAAACCTTATTTCCAGGAAAAAAAAACATTGTTGATTCAGCCTAATATGGCAGTATCTCTTTTCTTCCTACAGTGATAGAAAATTCCTCTGTTTCTTATATTGGTATTCATCCTGATATCAATAGCTAAAAATGCAGGTATCAAGGATGTGACAAAAATAACAAAATAATAAAAGCTCAAACCACATGCATGTTACAAACAACAAAATAACAAACACACTATTCAGGTGTTACTGACATTTCAAGATAGCTAGATTTTTTTCATTTTAAGGCAGCAGAGTGCACAGATGGATTTTAGCCAGCTCTCCGCAACGAATAAACACAAAATGCATGATAGTGTCCACAGCATGAAGTAATTTCCGTAAGACAGCAAGAAATAAAAGTACTTCTTCCAAATAGAAAATCCATTCCTTAGCAAAATATTTTCTCTTTTAAGACCTCAGTATGAATTAATAAATCCCTGTTTACCATTCTTTTTTAATGCTATGTATTTATTCAGTATTGAAGCAGAATTCATGGCATAAATAGAACTTACTAACAATTCAATGCCTTCAAAAAAAACCCATGAGTTTTTGTATGTGGGTGAAAACACACAATGGGGAACAGGAAAATAAGTAGCTATATTCCAACAAGTCAGAAGCCTATATTTTAACAATAATTCATTAACTAGAATCCTCTGTGTAGTGGCTTTATTCAAATAAATAACAGTTTTCCTTTCTTGAGTCATGTGTCATGGGTGGATAGACTGAGCTCCTGTCAGACCACAAAGCTCCCCTCAGAAGTCTACATTGCCTCGTCTGTTGTTAGGACCTGGTCCACATGGGGCCAAATTTGATTGGAAAGCCCAAAGGGAGGAGTTCCACCAGTCACAGGGGCATTGTTAGTGCCTCCAAAATGGCCAGAGAAGAATGACTGATTATGCAACCACAGCTAGGGTTACTAATAGGAATTCTATTTGAATTTCTAACATAACAGATGTTTGCTGGGCACCTCCATGGAGTGCGCATACACAGTTATGCTAATTCGCCAGTGTTTCCCTTCAAGTTAGCTCAGAGTCATTAGAGCACACAGCTAGCTTGGATCCTTCTGTCAAACTAATAATTGGCCATTATTGATATTAATTAACATTTTTGCTCTCTATGTCCTTTTTGACCCAATATGTGTTAGTAAATCCAGTTACTGAGTCCTATTAGGGCAATAAAATCCACAGGACTCTATAGTAGTTGTAAACCATTTATCAGAAAAAAGAACATAAAGCCAATTAGGAATGGGCGCAGACAGTTGTCTTCATTCTCCACTGACAACTTCTTGATCTCCATTATAAATTGCTAATAGGGCAGATACTAGTTAGCAAGCGAGGAGGAGTGGGGGTTGCCATTGCTCACTTGCACCCATGATGACAGGTGAAAGGGACCAGTAAGAGTAGTCTTGCTTGATGAGGCTACACCATCATCAGCTGCTCTTTTTTATTTTTGTCTTTCATAGTGCACCTTCCTTTTCATTGCTGGCCAATCTCATTAATTGGGCTAAAACTAGAATATTACAGAAAGCCATTAAATTGCTGATGCTTCATCCTCCAAAAGTAATAGCTTTTGGTCTCCCTGCTATTATGATCCAATGAGCATCGGAAACACTGCACACCATAGGTTTATGGGCTCAGATCAAGAAATCCTAATAGGTGTATATTGACTGGTTTATTTTCCACAAAACTCCAAGGGGACCAGTGCTTGCAAGAAAATATATCAAAAAGGCTATCAACAATGGTTGGGTCTTCTGTGTAAAATCAATAGTGAGCCATAGACGGCTTGAGTTTTCACAGTTCTCTCTCGTCATTTAAAGGACTGTAGGCTATATGATGCCTACATACCATGTAGCAAACACACTATATGTTTCAAAAGACAGATTAGTAATAACCTAATCTGTTTTGTCATTAGTGAGAACAACATAGGCTGTTGTCTGGAACTAGGAATCAGTTTATCGCTGCTCCAACTTGACACTTGGAATAAATGGTTTAGTTTTCCAGAGAAAAAAGGCTCAGTAGCATGAGGGATCATGAGCTACTGTTGAAGCAGGTAGCCTAACATAACCTACGTGAAACACAACTTATGTTCCTGCTCCCCAAATCCAGATGCTACTGTGGCATCCCAGGTTTATGACAAGAGGTATAGCGGTCCCTTAAATGAGCAGTATTTAATAGCCTGGATTCAAGTGTAAAGGCTTTCTCCCCTGTGCATTACTCCAAGAACCTAATTACAAGTTTCATCATCAATCATGAGCATTATTTATTCAGTGAAATGAATTTCTAATTAATAACTGATGAGCATTATGGCCTCGAAGACTGTAAAGCAATTAATTATGGTTGGCAACAGGGAATATCCCTGTAAAGGACTATCTGGTGCACAGTCACAGCACAGCAGTGCCAACAGGCTAATGTCCACAAAGCAGAGGCACTGGATTGTTTTTGTACCTAGGCTTTATTGAGATAATTGCTTCCATGAATGTTGTCTTGGGGCTGTCAAAGTGTTGGCAATGTAATAAACACTGAAAAACTGTATTTAAATTTTGTTAAATGCTGTTTTGAACTGCCACCTTTTAACGCTCTGTGGTGCCACCCCCATCTTTACAGATGTTTTCTTTGTCAAGTGTACACTCTCAAGACAGCATACTTCCTATTGTGCAGGCTCTGTCACCATTGTTTTACAGATTACACTTTAAAACAGCAGGGAGATAATTAATATGGGACTTTTGTGGATTATGAAGCAACTGGTTTTTAGAAAGTGCAAAGGTTGAAATGGCTACTACAGGTTAGTATTTGTAAACCTATAGCATCAACAACTGAGAGTTGAGTTCAATGTCAGTAATAATCACAGAATAATTTTATATATTTTAATAACTGTAAAAAATTAAAACAAATCACCTGATTTTCTGTATGCATGCCTTTATTATAGGCATCCAAATAAAAGTATAAAGATTATGTATTTAATTCTTTTAGAGTTAATCTACATTTAAGTACTTCCTAACACTGATTTGCAATTGCTTAACAATACAGGGTTAAAATCATTCTGAATTTCTTATTTGCTCAATATTTATCACTGTACCCTACACATTCCACAAATTTCTAATTCTACATACAAAACAAGAAATTACACATTTCTTATATGACTGTCTGATGTATTTTCAACTCTCATTAATTCATGTTTATGAGTTTTTTATATTTTTCTTAGCAGTGTCCTAAATAAAGTAAAATGACAAAATATTTTTAAAAAAAATTAAAAATAAAGGAGTATTAGAGAGACAGACACTTAGATGAGAGCATGTCTTTAGGGAAGTTATTTAAAGAGATTCAGAGGTCACTTGAAGTTATACCCTGAAGGGTGTCAGTAGTATACAGAGTTGAATCACAGAACTGCACGACTGTAATTTTATTGAGTTATTAAAGCAAGTTTTGCCTGTTTTTTCATTGGATTAGTTAAACTGATGACTCAGTGATATTTCTTGCACATTTAACAAAGTATTTGATGTGTAATGTTGCCTTTATATAAGAACAGTATGTTAAGGCAGAAACCAGTTTTGCTGCAATAAACCAATTCATTTCAAGACTTTCATTTAACGCATCTTTGCAATAACAAAGGGTCAAATATAGATTAGTTCTAATAAAGGTAGATTATTGTGCATATCCATGTCGACATTATATCATCAAGGAGACACACAGAATGTCAAAATGATGATAAAGAACCATGAGAGACTGTAATTCTTTCATTTAGAAAATGGAAATCAGTGAACCAGCTCTTTAATTTATCTATTGTTTCAATTCAGCACAAATTCTTTTTGCACATTTGTGGCACTGTTTTGCATATATTCATCTCATATACAAAACTATCTGCACAAAACAGAGATGGATTGAGTCATGCATGGTTGTTTGAGCCATTCAGAGAGTAAACGTAATAAATGTACATGACTATATTGCTGAATTGCAGCAGTGTCTTAATGTGTGCGACTGTTTCCTTATGGTTGAAAGACACTCTAGGATTCATGCATTACTCTTAATTAAATACAGGTTTATTTGTTGTGAGTATACGATGTGTTCCCATGTGTCCTATGGCATGTGTCAGGCTAAATGTTATGGAGATTGAGACATATATCCTTTAATCTGTTCATTTGCTAATTTATATTCAGGGCTGAGATAATTCAGCACGTAAGGATTATTTACCTGCTAATACATTAGTTTATTCAAAGGCTTTTGATTGCTTTAAAAAAAATTACTGCACAATTTCATGTGATTAATAGCATTTTTTTTTCTTCATAAAACAGAGAAAATTGTTGTAATTGACATTTAAGTGTAAAACTATGCTGGATTTATTCTAGGATTAACAGAAAGATTTTAATTCAGATACTATCATTTATTATCATTTTCTTAACTTTTAACATGTATTGAGTTGAAAGACATGTTTCTTGTATACACTAACAGAAATAATAAACAAATGCAGGCCTATAAGTTAAAGTACGGTTGACTTTCACAACTATCAAGGCTATTAAATCGATATCATCTCCACGAGGTAGTCATTGTTTACACTATGAACAAACACAACAAAACTGTATTCCATGTTCCAGTTGAAGCTCAAAAAAAGAAAACTGTCACATCAATCCAGCAAACATGAAAAAAATTCTGAATAATTATAATAATTTTCATTCTAATTCAATTCAGTTTGGCTTAACCCTTCTTTACATTCATTACTGAAACAAACTAGTCTGTTTACATGACCAGGATACCAAGGATTAGCTGGTACGTCATGTCAACAACACAGAACTGGTTTGATTTGGACCTACTAATCAACACTGTGAAAGGTGGTATGGTCAAATATCTGTTCTGTGTTTTAGCTGACTGGATCAAAAAACAGTAACATTACTACCACTAGAGTTGAGAAATCAATAACGCAAATAAAAAGTAAAAATAAATAAATAAATAAATAAAAGGTGACATATTCCAGTAAATGCAAATTTAAAAAGACAATAGTAATATTACAATCTATTTTGATATGTATTTCATTGTAGAGACCATGAACACAATATTTTTCATGCTTTGTGTGGCCAATTTTTTATTATTACATACATCCATCCCTGACATTCTGACCTGTAACATTTGTGAAATTAAAGCACTACAGTGTATTGATGCCAATTATTTTTAACAAATCTTAAAAAATGTTTTTTCAAGATCACTTTCATTTGTGATTGACTATTTTCTGGCCTCGTGATCTGAAGACAAAACTTGATTCAAATATATATACTCATTCTTTACTAAAACTATAGGCCATATATGACTGGAGAAACACATTAACATTCATAGTTATTACAAGAAGCAAATAGGTTGAATTCTGAGGAGCAATCTCAATTTTGTGATTAACACATTTTTGCTAATTTTCAGAGGGGAAAACCTTGATTTATCAAAGTAATTCGACATGTTGCAGAGTCCTTGTTTCAGGTGTAAATTTGTCCCAATCTTCCTGAAAACAAGTCATGAGGTGTGCAGAAGTCCAGCACCTGTACACTCTTTTAATGTAGCAATAATAGCAATAGCATTTTTGGTATTTCTATTACATGAGAGCAGTGACCACCACATACTGTCAAATACTGTTTCTAGCCAAGGTTCCAAAGCGAGCCAATGTGATCCAGAATCATCACTGTATCAGTATATGTGTCATCATGTCATAAGTCTAAACAACTATATTCTGCCAAGACAAAAAAATCTTAATTTTACATTTATTTTGTAAATTATAACTTACAGTTTTGTGCATGGCTGCCTCACTCGTAACTGCAGTTATGGAGAAAATGACATCTCAATAAGAGTCCAGAGGGAGACCCACACCAGCAATGGAAATGCAAGCTGGAGGCCAAACCAAGCCAGGCCACGCTGAGTGAAGGCAAGTCGAGCTGACACTAGAAATGGAAAAGCAGTTAGTCAGGTCTTGCTGAAATATACACCGATGTCGCTGTAAAAGTGTCTCAAAATAAGTACTTTTCAGCATTAACGGTGCATCGCAGACGTACAAATGACCTTTGCCACAGACAGTGATAAAGCCCCTGGACATGACTTTATGTTGCTGTTAACAGTCTAGATGTTCCTTTTAGTCTGTGGTCCAAAGAACATGGTGTCCATTTGTTCCAAAAAAATGTTCTGACCAAAATGTATGTTCACCATTTTCTTTTCACTGTACTGTTAAATAATATCTGCACACCTATTGTGACACTGACAAAAATACATAGCATCTTTGTTGCAGCTTAAACAAAAACATTATAGGATGTACACAGAAATTAACAGAAATATAAAAAGAAAAGTACACATACCATTTTTTGCTGCAGTAAAATTTGAGCTTATGAATATCAAGAAGTGACAGATTTTGGCCAGCAGCGATTTTTAAATTATCATTATTACGATCACAATTAATAGTATTGTTTTCATGTGATATCCAATTTAATAAATTATTGGGCTTTGTTGGTCTCAAGTGAAGTCCTGTTCACAGCACTACCTGATCCGTTACATATCTTGAACAACAGTCTGACACCTGATCGAAACAGAAATGAGAAAGGAACATGTTTTTACAAGTAGGATTTATGATCCATCATCTTCTATGTGAAAAAATAAATATTGTTGAAATATTATTGAATTGTTCTGTCTTTATTCATTCTGAGAAACATATTACAGGCAAATCATCTAAGTTTTGTAGTAAAGTTACTCAAAAGAGTTCATTTTTAGTGCTAATGCCTAAATGGTTCCAAATATCACTTATCACTGCTCTTGTTTATTAATAATCGGTATAAGTAACAGCCCTTGAAAGACATAGTCTACTAGTCCATCCCTGATACATATATCTAAGATACAGTGCTGGTCAGTCAGCTTTAGTGTCTATTCATCGCAGGGTCAGCAGTGGGACTGAAACCACAGCCTCCTGCAACCAACCTGAAAAGGCTTTTCTCATAAACCCAAGAGACATCTATAAAGTTTTCAACTGCAAACAAGGTCAAATGTAATTTGTGTGTTGTAAAAATATAATCTTTTAAGATTTTGTGTTTGCAAAATGGTTTTTCTGTGTGACAAAAAACTCATAAGTGATAAAGTTTGATCATGGGAACATGGGAAAAATAATTAAATTTAGATTCTTTACAGTGTTCTGAACATTTTATGATCTTGAATGTTTTCTGGCTGTATGAACTGAAAACAAAACATGATTCAGATATTTTCTTTCTGATTAAAACTACATGTCACGTACAACTGCAGAAAAACATTCACAATTAACATATAATACAGGTTGCTTTTTGAAGAGGAATCTCGATTTTGCGATTTAGGTATTTTTCACTATTTTAAGAAAACAAAACCTCAGTTCATGGAATTAACATGATATATTGTCAAGCCCTTGATGAAATCTATGAGTCTAACAGGACTGATAACTGAAAGGGCTGTAAGCTGTTTATATGTTTAAACCTAAAAAAAATAACATTACAATCTAGGCTACACTAATGTCTAAAAGTCTTAGGCCACCTTAATGTTGTTGTTTTTGCAGGGTTCAAATGAGCATACATATTCATTTCTCATTCTCTTCAGATACAAGAAAAATACACACAAAAACTGAATCTATTAATATACAGAGTAGCTTATGTGGTCATTCTACTTTAATAAACCAACAAAGCACAGTACTGTATATTAGACCCATGGCTGCATTTGTTAGACCAAAAACACTCAAGGAACCCTACATATGAAACTAACTCCTGCAGTGAGTCAATGTAAACAGGTTTAA
Source organism: Apogon hyalosoma (assembly GCA_037367295.1). NCBI lineage: Eukaryota > Metazoa > Chordata > Actinopteri > Kurtiformes > Apogonidae > Apogon > Apogon hyalosoma. The sequence continues at coordinate 25,739,010 of JAPQRP010000016.1, read as the reverse complement.
TAGTCAAATGAACACTAAATACATGAGACTGGTGTTTACTTACTCAGGTCTTCTGCAGCCTCAGAGTTAGAGCGGATCCATACCTGTGCAATATACAATACAAACCTGATGTCAAGCGCAAATTTAACCTTGGGGATTAATTGCAGCACATAGCATTATGTAACTCACTACATAACTATATAAGTCACCTTTTAATGTGCATACGAGAGAAAAACACCGCCATCTCTGCTCCACTTCTCCAGCTGGCAACAGGCTACTAGCATGGTAGCATTAGCAGGTTCTAGCTAAGAAGACTAGCATTAGCAAAAAAAGACAAAAAAAAAAAAGCTGTTTTCCTACTACTGGAGACATTTGTTTATTCATTCATTCATGCATTCATTCATTTATTTATTTATTTATTGCTCAACTGCAGCACCATAAAGTGTAATTATAATAGTCTACATTAAATTAAAAACAGCTTTTAGCATAGGCTAACTACCCCTGTGACCCATGCACTGTCTACACATTTCCACAAATATCAATGCATTATTACCAATGCCAAAAAGGTTATGTGGTGCCTCCCCTATACCTCTAGCTGTTAACAGGATTACATAAAGTATACCACTAGTTTCCATTTAGTTTCATAGGAAAAAAAACAAGGATGGACCAATTAGTAATACCTTAAATTAACTGAAGCTAGCTAACTTTGTTTTCAACCTCAGAGAAGTCAGTCTCAACCAAAGGATAAACCATAATAATAAATTAAATAATTCTCTAAAATTATAAACATAGGTTGTATAAGCACCTTGGGAACTTTGTAATTTAAATCTGCTAATTTTTTTTGCAACAAAAAAAGATTTTATCATATTATCCATTTTACTAAATATAAATAAATGGACTTAATACTTTTAAGGAACCTCTTATTTTCAGAGCAGCATGAGTATTGTGCTTCAGGTGTAAAATAATCCTATTTTGCGTTTCTCATAATTAATTACACATGATTGGCTGAATGAACTAGTTGTTGAACTAGCCACAAGTCAGCGGGTCAGTTCATTATACATTATGCCACTCTTACTGCACTGTCAGCTCGCCACTGAAAGTATCTACGCTATGTCATTTTTCAAGATGAGTGAGACACAGCAGAGATAGGACTGTGCACATCCTATAACTGTCCTCTGCAGATCCTCAACACACACACAGTCACACACACTGAAAGCTTTCGTCTTTCCATCTGGTAAAGTGGGCTGTTGTGATTGATTTGTGGATTTGCTCCCTCTTTTTTTCTCTCCATTTAAGTGAAATAATGTATGGAAGCAATCTGGCGACAGACATTTTGGAAAATCTATTTGAAATCATTTCAGCTGAAGCCATGGCAGTTTGTCTTCTTAGGGGAGAGGAGCAAAGTATAATTGTCTGCAGTCTAGTAAAACACAGTATAACTGCCATCACACTTGACTGAGCTTATAGCCAGCTAGTCCCATGGCCTCTAGAAGATAGAGCAGTTAATGTTCCCTTTTATTTTAGAGGATATGTCACTTGTATCGCAGATTTATACCATGATACAGCAATTTTGTCCAAACAGATGGATAATGGTGTCACCAGCAAAAAGCCCTGTTTTTATTGAGTTTAGAGCATATTGTTTAGATAGGAGACTGTGCTGAACAGCTCTGCCAGCGCTTTCTCTCTTTATCTCTCTAATCTTGCCAGTATTAGATTTGATCATTTTTGTTTGAAGGAGGAAAATGTGGCTGTAATGGTTTCCTAATAGCAAACACAGGGGATACAAATCCAGCAACCCTGTTCTGTAGTGCTTCCATAAGCACTACTGATTTATAGAGGTCTTTATGACAGAAAGGAAAATGATCTGCTGCAGGTATAAATCAGGTGAGGAGTAGGAAATTGAACTTAGATATCATCTTGTCAGATGCTTAATGCTCTTCCTCCTGTCACATTCGATAGGACCAATTTGGAGAATCCTGCAGAGGTAAAAAGAAGACAATTAACAATGACAGTGTGGTAATAGATGAAGCTATAAAATGAACCTGCTGCCTGCAGGATGCTTTGTATGATTTCCACATGAGGTAGTGGCAGGGTGTGTTGTCTCGGCCTTTCATTTCTTGTCTTTCCCATTCTGGTGTTGGTGGTTTACCTCCCTGAGAATTAAGCAAAACAGCTGTAAACACAAACAGAGAAGGGGGGCATTTTTGCTTCATCTCCGCTTTATAATTAAATTATCATCCTATACCTGACAGGACTTATAAATTTAGTTCAACACTGTTTTTACGTTATTGATTTCCAAGGCATGTTCTGTCCTAACACTATATTAAACCAATCAATATATATCAATTGTCAAGCTTAAAATTATGTTTATGTGCAGGAACATTAAAATAAATCCCAGTACTGTGCTGCAATCTAATTCTAGCAGCTCAGATTTAATTTTGTGGTGACAATGACAATGTGATAACAAATAGATTTTTAATGCATGCATTTTCTGTACAATCATTACAAATTTCTTTTTAAAACTTTCTCTTGTTAGTTTAGTACATAATTAAGGTACAGCAGCGGATTGTTTGCAGTAATAATTGTCAAGCTGCCTGAGGACTCAAACAGATGTCATCGCTCAGTGTTGTAATGAGTTCACGATAGGACAGAGAATGACAATGCTCTCTGATCCTTGAATGTCATTCTGGTATAAACTACAGCACAGTGGTTTATTGTCGGCATCACGCATTCAGTGGCATGCGTTTGTGATTTGACAGATAGAACGTGGGAGGAAAAAATGGAAATCCATCCGTGTACGTAGGCTTCAAATGACTTGAATTTTAAAAACTAATTTCTCGGAAGCTGATGACCTTTTGTGGAACGCTGCTTAACTTCGTCAAGTGGCAATTCAGGCCCAGGCAGCTAAGAGATACAGTAATAACCAGAGATCCAACCCTCTACAGCTCATCAAGCCAAGCTCTTGTATAATCTAATTTGATTTTAATGCATCTCTGAAGGAGATTGTGCTCTTATTACTGTGTAATGATGCTGTTGTCAAGAGCCAATGGTGATGTCTAATATCACAGCCATGTTAACTGCTTCTGTGACACTTAGCATTTCACACATCGCCTCCAATGCACAATGGCTTTTGTTGTATATTTATTACTAAGTTGCTCTTCTTGTTGCTTTCATGACTGACAGAAACATGGTAAATCTTTAAAACTCTCTTCTTTATTACCTTTGTCTGATATGGCACTTTTTTGTATTCAGTACAGTAGATAGAGCATAACGATGAAGGTCTACGCTGAGATGAGGAGAATTTTGAAGTGCTCACACTCGGGGGCAGCAAATGGAAAAGTGACAAGCCTGGTGCACTTGTCTATTTTACTTATTCTGTGCCTCTGTTTCATATTCTGCCTCGCACTGTGGGGTTATTTTCCTCCAGGGTTCAGAAGGGCATGCTCTTTCATTTCTTCAGAAAATTGTTTCGCAGGATTTCAATCTTTGGCTGCTAGATATGACAAAACACAATATCAAGAACACTTATGTTTCTTATCTGCCATTTTTTCTGGGTATAAATAAAAGATCAGTATAAATTTAAGTCAAGTGGCCTCGAATGCACATGTGAGAGATGAGTATGAAAAGAACTATGAACCATGGGACAGCCCCACTGTACATTTTCATCGCTGGCTCAAAATTACCTTGGCACTGGGGCTTTGTATGTCATTTATCATCCTTGAAAATCAATTAGTGCTTCTATGATAGCAATCCAGATGTAATCCTTTGAGGGTTTGACACAAAAAACAGAGAGCCTATCTGTTATTTTCACATTATGTCAACAGTATTTCTTTAAATTCTTCATACGACATATGTAATAGGTTGAGCTGCCAGTAAGTTAGGCGCAGACCATCAAGACTACAATATAAGCATCCTAATCAGACAATTGGAGGACACTCCCGAGTATTGATCATGGCTAAGTAGACTTTCTATTTGTCATCCAATCGAAAAAAAAAACAACCCTCACCTAACACATAGGTATTCGTATCAGTGCACTGATGATGTCTTTACAATTTGCAGCTCCTATGAGTAAAATCCAAATTTCACTGCTATCTACTTATTTGTCAGTGGAATCCTCTATGTAGCATACAGATAAAAATTGGTTTAAATCCTGCACACACATGATAATGCAGGTACTATACAAACTGTCAAGAAATGATTCAGTGCAAAGGTATCCAAAATATTACTCAAACATACATTTTCAAACCACATGGCACCGAGATCTGCTGTGATATATTACTTATGATGATGCACATATGTGCAGCCTATGTATACTGAACAACCTCCCAAAGGTGTGAAAACAGCCAAACATTGTCCTATTGATGTCCCATTTTTTTCCCCTGTTTGGCTCTTGTCAGAGGTCAACCTCAAACAGCATGCGGTGGAATCAGGCGTTACTGTCGATGTCACATTGATGCATTACAAGGCCCAGGAGGTCACATCTCTGTAAACATACATTATCAAAACCCATAGAAGATGTGGGTTTTTGACCTCACCAATAGTTTACGGTGTATCTTCAGGGGAAAAGGGTCATGTGATGCCAGAGAGCAACTTTGTAGCTGCAATGACTTTCTTGTTGCAAATGAAGAGGGTCAAGCAATCAAGACTGGTCGGGCTCAGTGTCAGCACCATTATCTTACGCTGTCTAAAATGATCAATGAGCGAAAATAAAATGATCACAAGCTAAAATTGGCCTGCTAATGAAAATGGACTGTTTAAACACGCTCCTTGGTGAAAAGCTGGGCAGAGGAAAAAAAAAAGAAACACAACACAGGGTAGCAATTTACAACGCTTGACATTGTACATACAGGTCACAGGCACATAGGGAGTTATTATCAGGGCTGTTTACATGTTGTGTCCAAGCTTTAATTTTTTTGTTAAAATGCAATCTCTTATGCATTATGTGTGTAACTGGGAAAAAAAAAAAAAATGTGATGTGTAGAAACCCTACCAACACAAAATTAAATTTTCTCAAAAGTTTATTTAGTATTACTTACACAAACATTCAGCAAACAGATTATATCACTTAAGACTGAAAACAGCATCTGTATTTATAGCCATTTCAGCGATTTTCCAAAGCAGACATGTAAAATATAAAAGGCACAAAGGGCACATGTACAGTACTGACAACCTCCTTTTTCCTCCCATTAGTAATAAATACAAACTGAACATTATTGTACCATGGATGTTAGCACCATGATGCTACAGAGTACCACATCCAACACTGTCGTGACAATTCCAGCATCCTAGAAAAATATTTATAAATAATTTCCCATAAATACAATTTTATTTTCCCCACAATACATATTCGTTTTGTTTATGCAATTTCCTGTAAACCCAGAGAGAACAATTCCGTCAAAAACTAATAAAATACGGAGAAAAACAAAGTACACAGAAAAGGAGCTTTTCTACACATCATTACCAATACATTTAACTGAGCATAAACCTTATTGCTGTGATGAAAATAAGCTGGACATTTCATTACACTGGAAAAAAAGGGGTGCTGTTTGGCAAAATCCTATTGTTATACGATGTATATATTTAATTCATCAACTTTACAATTATAAAAGCAATTACGAAAATAAAGGACACCGTAATATCAAGAAAATCTCACCAACTGCTGCTTGTTATGATGTTATTCCAACTAACAGCATTTAGTTGGTAGTTGACCGTTTAACATGATTATTTAAAGAAAAAACAAAATAAAAACAAAACCAAAAAAAAAAAACCCCAAAAAAACAGGGCTGCAGACTAACTTGTGTTGCATTGAATCAGCTCTATTCCACTTCCATTGCAGACACATCCTGCTCTCCATCAGATTTGTTAGAGGGCAGGTCTGGTGACTCTGGGGTGTTTTGGCCGTCTGATGCAGAATTCAGTTCTGTGGTGGGAGTCACCAGCCCCTGGGCATCAGCGTCAGAGGAGTCTTCAGCGAGTTTTTCCTTCTCTGATGACATACATTTTTAGATTCAGATTAGTATGTAGCACATACAAGCACATTTAAAAAAAAAAAAAGATTCAGATGAGACAAAAGGAGGAAGAAGATGAAAAGAAACATGGCCTTCTTGGACTATAATGGGTGATACACTGGCTCTACAGAGGTTTTAATTTCCTGTACAAATTTTTATATCCTGCCATGCTGTTGTATAACTAAAACAACTCTAATGCATCAATAGGAAGGTAATTATATAATACTGTCATGCTATATGTAAGTAGAAGTGTTACAAAACACTGTACAGTGTAGTGTACCTTTTCACTAACACTTATAAACATCACAATAAGCATATTGTTTTGAAAGGGAATTAAGTTATTAGCACATGTATATTTACATTTGTTTTTACCATGTTATAATTTGCATTCTACAAATTATTTTAATTCTAGTACTGTTTCATATGTACCCATTACTTCATCATTTTATTGTATCAGAGAAAATTTTGATAACTTAAAGTCTTTATTGTTCATGATAAAATTTAAGTGGTTTTAAATTCTGTGTATTCCCAAAAGAATACAATACAAATCTGCAGTATACTGTGTCAACCAGAACCTTAAAAATACATTTGACCAAAATTACGACAAAGTTCGGTATATTTTAAATACACTAGTAGTTATATTTAATTGCATGAATGAACAAACATTTACAAACCTACCTAAAGCCTGTAAATCATCGTCTACATTAGTAGCAGACTGCGGCTGAGGACTTTCAGGTGCCATCTTCAGGTCGCCTGTGACCTCTGGCAGTCTGGGTGCCTGAGGCCTGGTCTTTCTTGCAGGATTCAGGAAATAACAATACGCACATCGGAAGGCTTAAAAAAAAAAAATAAATAAAAAAAAAATAGAATATGACACCATATAGTTAGCGTCGCTTCACTAATACATTTTCAGACAGACATAGATTAATATACATGAATATGAGCCGACGACAAAAAATGCCTGAGATGCATAAACACTTCAGATTGATGTGTAGCACTGGTTTGCATATTCAATCTTACAGGGGTCGGTAGAGGCAGAGGCATTTAAGAGCCATATGATATACAGCACTGCCAAATGCTAGAGGGCAAATGAAGGCATGGTGCTTGATGGAGACTGACAAAGAGTGTTGTGTTTCTCAAAGTCTTACCAATGTATTCAAATTCCTCCTTTAATGCCATGCCGTTATGGGACAGACACTGCTGACAGATGAGAGCGTATCTATGAGGGGGGAAAAGAGCGTCCAGTTAAAGCACTATACAGTAGACGGACTGGTGAAACATTAGGAACAAGATGTGATTTTGTTGATACATGTTAGGAGGGTGATGACAGCCTATGTAGCGCTTATGCTCAATTCACTGTTCATCTTGGTTGATAATGTGCATTTTAGCTGAGGCTGCACCCAAATACTCAAACAGTCAATATGAAGCAACAGAAAAACCCTCAAACTCCAGAGGGAAGTGACAACACGCAGTCATTGACAGGCACAGCCTAATATTAATTACAAATATCAGATAACGTGCAAAATCTGAGATAATTTTGAGAGTATAAGGAGTAACCACACAAAGACTTAATACAAACTGTTTGTCAACCTCATTGTTTATCATCAGGAACAGGTAACGCTAACATTAGCCACTCACTACAATATCAGACCACACAAATGAACAGTTACCTTTGCAGTCAATTAATATGTTGATTATTTTCCTGATTTAATCCATTAGATGTTTGGTCTATATAATCTCAAAATGGTGAAAAATGAAAGAGGGGTAAAGAAACAGAAAATATACAAATTTCAGAGGCAGCAATTTGACATTTTCTTGAAAAAGAATTCATTGATTAAAGTAATGGATGTCAATTGATTTAGCAGTTGAAAACTAAATAAGCTGATTCATTGATAATCATTGCAGTTCTACACTAGCCTTCTCCATCAGTTTGTGGGAAATGGGGAGGCAAGCTTATGTTAGCACTGCATGTTTTAATGTAGATTTCTTTGTAACACTGACTACATGGCAAGTTATACCGTACTGAAACAAACTGATAAAATGTACAAAGCCTGTCCTTCCAGACTGTTGTAAGAAAATTGGAATTGGGGATAGTTTTGATGAGCAGTCTCACTGCGCAAGTGCTTTTAAAGGTTTATTGTTCAGTTTGTTGTCATGATTGTTACAGGTTCAATGTTAGAATTTTGTAACAATAAACAAATTCAGCACAAATCAAACCATTTTTCTAGCCCTTCCTCCCCACAAAAATCTGTTTGAATAATTATTAAATTAATACATTCATGTATCAAGAATGTATGATGAATGTAGGCTGGGAAAATCTCTGATTGGAAGTGCCCCTAATTTTAACAATGAGCTTATTAGTAAAAAGGGGATAAATCCAACAATTATATGAATCTAAAAATGTATTAATTTTTGATGCTGCATCAGCTCTGCAACAAAACAAAAATTACTGCAATGTGGTCAATTGAATACATATATGTAGTAGAAATAGAAACACATGCACCCCTCCATAGTACAGGGTGTCCCAAAAAAATGTACACACACTTTAGCAGCTGATAACTCAATTGTTTGTTTTTTCTTTGCAGATTAAAACCCATTGGAATTAATGATGGCAGCCAGACTAAACTTTGAAGAAAGGAAATTCATTGTAAAATGCTACTGCTAATGCTACTTGCACACAGATAGCGAGGGAATGGTTTTGTGATAGGTGCGATTCCATTGGTTTGTGTTGTCACCAATGTTTGGACCAGAACAGATGTCAGTTTGAGAACTAGCGATGACAAAACAATAAAATGATGTTTGTCAATTCCATTACATTTTGAAAATTAAATGAAGTTTAAGAAACATCTACTTTACAATTATTTAAAGTGTACATACATTTTTTTGTGACACCCTGTATATAACTGCTTGAAAGCTGATATTATGTACCTGTTCTGAGGGCCATCTCCGACAAGATACTCAACAACTCTGTCCATAGCGCCTCTTTCTCTTGGGAGGACAGGTCTGGCCAGGGGTGGCCCTGGTGGGTGCATGCCTGTTAAAGCACAACATCAAACCCATCAGACACACTCTGCTGTCCTAAAAACAAACCACAATAAACTGAGGACACCGAGGAAGAGCTCAATAAAATAGTGAGGCTGTGATTTACAGTTTCCTTCACAAGCCATGATGAATTAAAGAAAACAGCTCCTTTTTTCTAATGACTTTAAAGTGGATCTCAGTTGCAAAGCACGTCCAGATTCCCTGCTGTGTTGGCGAGTAGTAATTAATATAATCTAACATCAAGAGCAATCATAGGAAGATGACTGGTCATTTCTGTGAGACTTGGCAGAGTCTCAGCATCCTGCTGGTTATTAATTTACTAACATATGGAAACTCTGTGGTGACTCTTTGTATCAAATTGCTTTTCACTTTCAATTTTCAACAGAAGCAGGTGATAACATCAAGTCATGTAAACCATTTGTGAGGTGTTCCCAATGCCAAAGGCAATTTCACCAAGCATTAAAAGACATTTAGTGAGATTCCACCACCATTGCCCAGAGAACAAACGCAGGTCTGGCTAATTAATCATAGTTAATGTAATCCTGCCTCGTGCATAGCTCACAGTTGGCATTCCACATTGCAATTACAGCATGCAGCTTCCTCTAGGAGCACATTTTCTTTACTGTTTGCTCTTATTTGCATCTTCTATTGAGTGTTCATAGTCCAGAAATAATTCATATTGAATATTCAATGCCTCTACACTCCACAGATGTCTCCTATACACAAAGACTCCTCTATGCAAAGTTTTTCCAATGTGCTTGCTAGCTTTCAATATTTAACAGAAACCAATAGGATCATTGAGGTAATAGTGGTACAGTCCTGGGTGTATCAAATTTTAGCCACATTTTTTAAGATCTTATTTCACCACTGTGCGCTTGGAAAAAATGTTTAACCTTTTTAATAGCATACCTGAAATATACATTCACACAATTACCCACTACAACCACTGCATAAAATACACCACCCTCCTGACAAAACACACTAGAGCCTTGAGCAACTAGGGACACTGAGCCAGGGAAGAGTAAATCACACCTTAATCGACCACATTATGATGTGGTCCCCCTGTGTGCAGGTAACTCACCGAATCCTGGAACAGGTGTTCCAGGGGTCACAGGCTTCCTCATCAAGCTCTGCTGAGCAGCTATAGCCGACAGGCTCCTCTCTGGGGGTCCACCTGGAGCAGAGTGGGAAGGCCGTCCAGAGTGGGTGGGCCCAGAGGCAAGAGGAGGGCGGCCAGCAGCAGGATTCACCATCACTGTGGGGGTCTTCGGGATGACATTACGATGCCGCAGCTCTGTCACAGGAAAACATAGTAAGTTGCTCAACAGAACTACCCAGTGAAAAAAAAATATGTCTGGTTCAAAACTCAGTGCAACCTTGTCCTGGTTTTGGAGTCATCAGAGGACCAGGTGAACTGGATTCCAGTTCCTTCAATGGAAAACAGAGAAGATCAGAAATCCAACAAAGCTTACATTCATTACACAATTATGACAACTTACAATCTTTTTCTTCGAGTCAGGATCAAATCTCTCCAGAATCATTTTAGCATTTTTATATGTCTCGGTTTCCATAACTTCTTCAAGCTGGAAAAACAAGATATAGAATATTACAGTATGAAAGACTCAACAGTTTATCTATAAATGATTCATGAGCAGCTTCACTGTTGGGTGTGTACAATACAATCTAATGATCACTTCCAAACACACCTACTGTGATATTAACATGTTACGGAGAACTGGCATCATGAGATTACCTCACCACATTGTACATCTTCAGTTTAAATAAGACCCAAAGATTTCTAAATGTTTACATATGATATGAAGAATAATTACATTCACTACTTCGATAATGGAGAGTGTGAAAATCCATCAGCCCTAATTATTGGAAGTTATTAGACTTGACAGAGGATGACAAGCAATTTCTCAGATTTATTTCTTTCCTGCTCTAAATGCTATTAATTAAAGTGACATTAGTAGAGTGGTTTACTGGGTTAAGTCACGGTACCCATCAAACGCTGTCAGTACACATCCTGGATTAGCATGTGTATTGCAGCCAAATGCCGAGAGGATCAATATGGACATTACTATAGGCTTCCTGCAGGACTTGGACCAAAGAGCTAGTTTTCACATCAATGGCCTTCACTAGACAACCACTTTGAACAGAAACTTCAAGCAGCAGCTACATCTGTTTCACCCCCATTTAGGAGGACACATCTATATATGAGAAACAATATTGTTTTTCCAAGTTACACTGACAACTTTGTTTTCATCTTGACAAAATGACAATAAGCTACACATTTAAGTCAAAATGTTATTTTTGTTAAATTATTCAGACACATGAAACTGATATTATTTTAAGGACAGAAGGGAGACCAAAGTTATTTTTAGATCTGTTGTCACTTACTATTTTCCTTTTTTGCGCTTTAAGATCCTCTAACTTGTCATCTGAAAAAGAAATATTTTAGATTATTCTGCAGTATGAACATACCATAAAAATGCATTATTATAAACTACTATGTATGAGCAGCAAATTAAATCTTACTATTCTTTTCTGTTCTTCGTGAAAAAATAAATATAAGCAGTTTTCTAAGCAGCCACACTCTGTAAAGAAATTAGAAAGAATGTTATACTTGGAGAAAGGTTACAGCTAATGGAAATGGCATCGACTGCTGTGCATACTTACAAAAATGGAAATATTACAAAGGGAAGAAACAATATGAGGCGTCCCATTAACTGTTCAGGAAGATACCAGAAATACACGATTATACACGTGATCAGGTAGAGAAGAGACGAGTACAGAAGCAGTCGTCCAACCCATATCTTCAACTGCCTCTGATACTTTTCACTGTATTCTTCAAGCATCTGTATATCCTGTAGAAGGCAGTAGTTTTATATTACTAGAAAATACAACCTTATTAACACAACAGTGAAAGCACACCAAGCAGACACTTCATGATCACATTCCCTCTAGAAAACAAAAAATCCAACTCATTCATGTAATTTAGGACAGTGTTTCCCAAATGACAAAGCACTGTGACCTAATTAGCAATAGGACTTATTTATAAATTGTGAGGATAGTGAACTTGTGCAGGAACATTCCTGTCCATTTTTACATCACTTTATAATACCTAGAACAGTCAAACCACTCAAAGATGGACATTTATTCAGTCACAACTTCCTTTTATACCTTTGTTTTACAGATCTTTAAAATACTTAATATATGGGAATGCGTATGCTTTCATAGTCAATGATCAAAGTACAATTAGAACAAAATACACATTCAATTTAATCAAAAACATGCTAAAATGCAAAGTTATGTACCAGCCCAAATAGAATCTCCTGCAACCCTCAGTTTTTGGAAATGATGATTCAGGATATATTCATTAATAAATTAACAAATGATTACTTTGTTTTATTAATCTAAATTGCAAATCTTAAATGACAGGTTTAAAGTGTTGGTTACTTGATCCAAAAATAGCAAGTAAACAGACAAGGATTGGCTGCTGGTCACTATGGTACCACTGTAACATGTGTGTCTGTCACTCTAAGCATAAAAAAACTGACCTCACACTAGCTAGTATGAGGAGTGTAAGAGTCTGCTTGAAGAGTATAAAAAAGGGAAACAAGCACCAAAACATTCTTTCATGACTGGTAACTGATCCTGGGTTAATTTTCTGGGCTTTACATGGCTAAAAACCCTGATTTCATTAAAAAAAACCTCTACACCATCCAACCTCTTCAGTACATATGCATGTGTCATTTGCTCCAAGGACAAGTGCTGAAAATAACCTAACACTAGCTTAACAGTAGAAGGGCAGTAAAGCCCCATCAGTCAGCAAATGAGTGTCTGATTCGACATTGACTACCATATCTGATCGCTTATGGTTAAAACCCAATATGATTACACAACACTTCACAGCACTGCCTCTTATAAGAGGGGCTGTAGCAGTCTCAAAGTATCAGCAAACAAAAACAGATCATTACAATGAACTAAACCTGCCTTTATGAAATTTTCCAAAACTTAGGTTGGGACCTAAAATGAGTTGCAGAGCTGTTTCATTTGTGCAGAAACTGATAGAGTAACATATATAACGGAAATATAAAATAATTTTCCAAATCAAAATATTAGAAGAGTGTCTTGGAAAAATTAATATATATTAACCCATCTGAAATTCAGAGGAGAGGTAAGGGATGCAATACAGACAAGGATGACATAAAGAAAAGACACAGAAGAAAAAGCATGAGAAAAAGACCAGATGTAAAAGCTGCAACAAGGCCTAACACATGGAAAAGACACTGGATAACAATGATTTAAAAGAAGTTATGCCAAAAATAATGTGAAAAGATTCAATATGATGTTAAAACAGAAGGACTTTTAGACACATTATCAGTAAAACTGCACCCATTATGCCAATTCAGGGTGTATTTTTTTTTAATACATATATAAATTTGGGTCCAGAGAAGACATAAAATTAATTTTTTGGGTCTTGGGCTGAAAACATTTGAGAATCACTGACCTAAACAATCATGCCTCATTTTATATTCTGCTGCACAAATACACATATATGTAGGTCAAACTTATGCTGAAGAGAAAATGAAGATACAGATACTTTGCTCAAATTTGCATGTAAGTGGTTTAGATAATTTACAGTTTTCTGACATCATTTTTCTCCAACCTACATTAGTAAGACTGCAACATTCTTAGCAGTCACTTTACTGAGAACAATGTCCTCCTATCCAAAAACATAAGCATAAATTAAGACAGAATGATATAGTTTGCGTGCAACTGAGTAGTTCAAAACTGATTGGAGAAATACAGTAACAACTGTTAAAAATCCTAATCTGCCAACAGAAGTCTGTGCTGAGTGAGTAGTCTGTACACACAAAGGGGTATTTCTAGATTAAATGGGCTTTATAAACTTCATTGGATATAATTATACTGACAGATGCCTTTGGTCAGTTTTTCTGATGCTTCATTTGGTTGCACTCATTTGACTGACAGCGGACGTCTTCTGCAAGCTTGGCCGCACCAAACCTCAAGGGATTTATTGTGAAATCCTCCACTTCTGTTTTAAATGTAACAAACATGGCATAAAAACAATTTAGAGGAAACTTCTTATTGCATTTCTCACATGAGTGTCTTCCCTGCTACGTGTTCCTTCAATGAGAACCACACTAGTAAGAATATGAGGACTGTGTGATTTCCTTTAGTCTTTGTTTTTTTTTTCATGTCTTATCTTTATGGATGATCATGTATTTCTAACTTCAGTAAGTAGAACTACATGTTTTGATTTACTGGTTTTACTAAAGTCATAAAAACTGAAGTAGTAGATCTTAAAAGTGAGCAAGGATTTGTTTAGAGGCAGAACATACCTTTTCAAGTCCTTCCAAAACCTCCACAGTGGATGGTTTAGCCTGAAGGGAAAACATTTAAATATCTCCATAAGAAAAATTAAAATCGTGACATTTGCCGTAACAGCAGGGCTCTGTACAGTTGTTGATATATTCTGTGCATTCATATAGGGCACAAGCAAATGGTCCCGATACCAGCTGGAACATTATCATAAACATTTGACTTCTGATAATTTATGTAAATCTAGCTCAGCATATTTGTTCCTTATGTGTTTTGCTGAAGTATGATTACGTAGGAGCTTTTGGTAATGAGAGAGAGGTTGTGGAAACAGTTCAATATTTTCAGGACACTGTGCTAGTTTTACTCAACAATAAGAAAACAAATGTATTGGAAAATGCTAATTATTCCTTTAGTTACAGATATGGGAAAGGGCAAAGCAAGAACAGAAACAGTATTAGATCTGCACAGACAGTCATTATCAGAGAAGGTGATGAATACAAACCCTCCACCGGGATATAACAGCCCCCATGATGATGATGAGGGAGGGGGATATTCTGTTTCTGGGACTCCCCTCTGGATTTTTCACAAGCTCCCACCTGTTGAAAAGAGCAATGGCCAATGTACACTTAAAGATATAGACATTTACAGTTTTAATTGTAAGTGCCCTACAACTACATGACAAACTGAAGCATGTAAATGTAATAGAAATCCTTGAATCAGTTTTAGCTTAATATGCTTTAAAATACTGAAGTGCAGATCCTTCAGTGGGGCCTATCATCACCTATACTGACACCCTGTTGCACCTGTAAAAGTGTAAATGAAAACCCTTAAGTGCAGGAGTTATTTAAGGGCTTTGATTAGATTGCAATGGTTTCACGTCATCAAGGTGAATCTGTGTACCTGACCCTAGCAGATACTGAAGTTAGCACCTTAAGGACAAGTTCTTACAAGATTCAAGCTATTATAGGTTTCGATATAATAGATCAAGCTTAATGAGTAAATGCCATAACAGATATTTAAGGTCAGAGTTATTCGAGCTAAAGTTACCTCTTGCTAACTTAGCAAACTTAACTTCTCTAATTGTTTTCGGTGGAATTGGACATAAAAACAACGCTGACTACTACACACTGTATCATAACTGTAGCTGTAACTTCTAAAGAAATGCGGTCGTGTCTGTATTTTTAACCACTGTTCCTTTCTAAACTTCTTAAACCGCTTAACGTTAATTAATAAACTGTTAGCGTTAGCATTGACAAGCGGGCTAACGTTAGCTAATGCCGCTAACATTCTGCAGCTGCACTTTTCATTACATTAGCTAAAAGCACTTACTGCTAACTTTGTTAACGTCCACCCGGGTTTGCATAAACTGGCAGAAAGCGGGATGAATGACTCTTTATATTTACCTTAGCAGTTGGGATGTCCGGTTCTAACTGGCTGAGGCTGTGGACCGAGTCCTGCTCTGAGTAGACGGAGGAGTGTGAGGCAAGATGGGGGAGTGTCCACCAGAAGAACAGCGTGGCCTTTAGAGGTACATATGATCAGTCTGACACAGCAGGCATGTTGTCAGCACATGAAATCCTGTTATGTGTCTGATGCACAATTTATAGAGGGCTGACACTAGGCAGTGTTCACTTATAATGTTAATGTGACTAAATGGCTGCAAAACAAAACATAGCCTATAGTGGGTTTGTTGTTGCTGCTGTTGTAGTGTCAAGATGAGTGTAAAAAAAAAGTCACAGACATGCCACAACGTTGAAAAGCAAACCCTGCAGGCTACATAACTCATAAAACATCAGTACAGATCTACTTGTCTGTGCTTGACTGATACGATCCAGCTCCATTACAAGGCAGGGCAAGGCAAGGCAGGTTTATTTCTATAGCACATTTCATGTACAAGACAATTCAAAGTGCTTTACATAAAACATTAA
>JAPQRP010000016.1:25695932-25713229 GCA_037367295.1 Apogon hyalosoma | reverse complement strand
TAGACACCTGTGATGCTAATTAGAGGACACACCTTGGATGAACATGTCCCCATGGTGAAATTATTTTCAATCTTTTCCAGGGGTACCATCATTTTTGTCCAGGCCTGTTTCATGAGTTTATTTTTTAATAATTCTGTTGGACCACAATTCAAAAGCAATGTCTCATTTTCATTGGTTAATTTTCATGGAATTTTTATTTATTATTACTTTTGTCAGATTCAAGTTATTTCTGTGACTATTGAGGGTTTTCTTTCATTAACAGAGGGGTACCAACAATTTTGTCCACGTGTGTAGCTTCACACTCTAGAGTTAAAGCTGTTTTTCAGTGTGTGTATAGGCATTGTAAAGTACCTTACTACAACAACAAATTAGCACTGTAACTAACTTTCTTGGCTCCTTACATCCAGCTAAAACAATCTGTACACCCATTCCCAAGTAGAGGTCATGGGTCAGACACGCCGAGAAATTCAAAATATGATGTTTATGCTCCCTCCTGAATGCTTGGTATATTTCTTCTGCTCTTTTACAGAGACAAAAGCATATAAAACCAAGTAAAATTCTTAGAAATGACTCTAATACAAACTTCTTTTAAACGCACCCAAATATTACATACGTGGTGTGTGTGTGAATGTGATGCTTTGTAAAGCCCTTTGGGCACCACGAAGGTGTGGAAAAGCGCTATAAGTGCAGTCCATTTACCATACTGCACCTTAACATTAACACTTTCATTATACTATCATGTGTAATCAAATTAATTTATTTCCTATTTCACCCCTGTCTTAAGCCTTTCTATGAAAATTTTATTTTCTCTCGTAAATTTTAACTGATGTGAAGCACTTTGGGTTACAATTTTTGTATGAAAGGTGCTATACAAATAAAGTTTATTATTATACTAAAACATTCTTTCTTTAGTGCACTAAACAGAGTTAAAGTAACAGTAATGGTTTTGACAAGTAACACTGCTAAGATTTAATTTTTGAGCCTGGGTTGTGAAACGGCGTGGTGGGGAAAGAAAGCCATGGTATTATGACAAGCCCTGTGTCAGCAGAGATGGTGTCAATATAGGGCAGTAGAGGGACTTCTGTCCATCAACACAGAGCTGGGTTATCATGGTTAAGGGTAACACTCTTTATAGTTAGTCACTTGGCTCTCCTTCTCCAGCTGCTGTGGTTTTCTGCAGCGCTCTGAGCATCCCCTCATGTATAAATATACATCAGGATAACATGGGGATCATCATGAACCCTGCAGGCTACTTTATTTATGGTGTTACAAGGTGTGGAATTAGCTCCTTAACACTCCTGTAGTGTTCAAACAACACCCTTCAATTCAACACTATGAAGGGGAACCAAGGCGGAGCTTTGTTTAGTTAATTGTCAGCAGAGTTAAATTAAGATACATTTAAATGTGGTAAATAACTCTAACACTAAACACCATTTAACTCAGAATGGGTTAAAATGACACTTCAGAAGTAGAAACTAACTGAAATGTTTAACAGAACTTGAATACTGCATTTTTGCCATAAAACAAGATAAATATTTTATTCCAGTTGGATCTCATGTTAAAAAAATTCTTATCTTCAGCTGTGTCTGTTGTCCACATTCACAGCAAAAACTTCTAGATGAAGGGCTCAGGATTTCTGGGATTTCACTGTCATTTTCTTTCTGCTCCTCTACAACAACTACAATGAACAACACTATCATGGTTAGCTCCAACATGGAGTCCTCTAACGTCAACTCAATATGTGTACACAAGCATGCACAACTCTTACATATTACACCAGGGGTCACCAACCCTGGTCCTCAAGAGCTACTGTCCTGCATGTTTTGGATGTGTCCCTCTTCCACCACACCTGATTCAAATGATCAGCCTATCGAGCTCTGCAGAAGCCTGATAATGACCCGTCAGGTGTGCTGGAAGAGGGAAATTTCTAAAACATACAGAACAGTAGCTCTCGAGGACCAGGGTTGGTGACCCCTGTATTACACATTTTTTGAAGGAAGAAACTTTTTTCAAACCACAAATGAAGACTTAGTTTCAGCTTGTCACTAGGAGACACGTGGTTTGAAGGTCTAACCTGAAAAATTAACAAATTTCTTACACAGTTGAATATTTGCCTTTGAATTGTAGTGAAGTTAAAATACTGAAGTACGAGTACATAAAATTTGCACCAAGGTCAACATTGGTTATATTCTGCCACTGCTGAACATGTTATACATAACTTGCAAAAATGGGTTTGTGGATATAGTTTTGAAAAGGTAGATTTGTGGTGATACTTCTGTATCAAATGTTTTTGTTAAAGTGACAGATTGAATATATTAAGTGCTTTAATTCACTGAAAGTATGTGGTTATCATTGTGTTTTTTTTTTTTTATTAAATCAGAGGTTGTATGAATATAACGTTCCCAATGGAAATCTTTTGTTGCACTTATTTCATATTTCTTATCTGTACCAGAAATGCTGCACTGAAGGAAAAACAGTATTTAAGGTTTGCGCTTGTAACTGTACCAAATTATAAATGAATTACAGGATGTTCTTTACTATAAAATTAATTTTTTTTTTGGCCTGCCATGGAATATTTTGATTTTGCTACCAGTACTCTCATCAATCTCACTTTTGTAATCAGCCACAGGAAAATAAAGATGTGAAACTCTGGACTGATTGGTGTTGGTCGGACAATTAATAAACCATCACTATTGACGGAACTGAAACGACACGTCAAGAGTCTGCAAGAAATAAAAATCATTGCGGTCTAGATTTTCTTTGCTCATTTTGCAGTTCCAGATTTATTGATGAATTGGTCTGAGTTTCATATTTAACAGTCCACATTTATTTATTTGGAGTTAGGGTTAGTTTCTTTGCTTTAGATATTTTGCTCAACATCTGTCCAATTGTTAATCTTATACAGTCTTTTTTTCTGACTTTTTATTATTCCATTAAAAAAAAAATCTTTTTTTTTTTTTCCCTGCTCCAGTTTTTTTATGCATCACCCTTTTAAAATGGTTGACCTATAATAAGTAACGTCATATAAACACACTGTCGGTGGTTTTCATCCATCCCAAGCACAGATATTTCAACAAATTACAACTTTGCTAGTTAATATAAATATGCCATTTGCTATTAACACATCCAAACACATTGTTTTATTAGTCGCATTTTAGGAAGTGTTTGGTTGGCATTCAATTGACAATCCACAATCATTTTCAAACATATTTCTGAGCTGATTTTATAAGATGAACTGTAAGATGTGGTGTTTATTTAGCCTTTAGGAGTATAATGTTACAATGGTATGAGTTTTAATCATCCCAACAGCTTTAATAAGTGCGAACAGCTGCAGAACTGGAGCAAAGTAATTAATATATGGAATATAATTTTTACATTTTGCTCAAATAACAAAGCATGTTTCCAGACCTGAGTTCTGACTCAGATAGGTCATGTGCCAGAGCCAGGAAAAAATAGCGTTTGGAAAAAATGCCACAAAATGCCAAAAACTATGGATGAGATTATTGCATTTTTAAAGGTTGTCTTTGATCGACATAAAAACACCAGCTCCCACTGACCACTGCATCTTCTCCAATAAAAATTACATTGCAGGGATATGTCACATGCTAGCGACTTTATAAAGAAAAAATAAAACCCATTCTCCCCCCTCAAACAGACTGATAAATTGTCTGGGTTAATGTATAAATGTTTAGGTGTATATGAAAGGCCATGATCAGGTCAAGAATGGATCCAGGAAATGTGTCTTAACATTTGGCTGTTTTCTCCTTTCTGAGTTTAACGCCTTCAAATAACAGTCATGTCCCAACAGTAAAGTCGTCCCTGAGGAGAACAATTCTCATGGCATCTGGTAGAAAAAAGCAATAGATGCACTCTTGTTTGAGGCATCAGACTGTGGAAATATGCTCTATTTCTGACTGCATTCTTCACACAGTACATGGCTCTTTCTCATCTGTTTTGCCACAGAAATAATCTTTTTGCTCTTTTACACTGCTGTTGAATAACACATGACTTGACATGTTTTGATGGTGTAAAATGTGAAAAAACATAATGTCTTTTCTGACCCAGACTTACTTTAAAATTACCCCAGACAGGTTTATGACTCGGTCTAATTGAGCAACATTTTTTTTTTTTTTTTGCCGGAAAACAAGGACAATGAAAGAAAAACAATTTACTTTAGCTCAATATCGTCTTCATATTATGATGACAAAAAAATTAACCCAAAGCATCTTGAGGAGATTTTTGGTGCAATCTTTACTAATTCCAACCAAAGATCTTGCTCTGTATTGTCCCCTAGAAATATTTTTGGCATCATGGATAAAAAGAAAAAAAATTGGCACACATTTTGTATGTGCATAATTTCCTAAGCTGCCTTTGGGATCTTGTTGACACCTTGATGATCTGACATTTTCAGGCCTCTATTAGCTTTAATTTATTTTAATATAATTTCTGGAGTTAAAGTTTTTATAAGTGACAGTTTGGCACACACACAGCTGCACCAAAAATTAATGCCCTACCTAGCTGAACCCCATTCTGCCAAAATAAGTATTTTAAAAAATCCTGAAATAACTCCAAGTAACTTCACCAGAAAGACAGTGCCAGGAAAAAAATAAAAATAAAAAAAATAGAAATATCCATAATTAATTCAGTGTGAAATAGTTTAAATGTGCACTGTGTAAATTATTGAGTGTTTATTTTTTGTTTTTAAGAATAAAATTGTGATTTTTATTGCACCACCTTAACCATAACCAACGCCAAGAAACACTGGCGAATAGTCTTTAAACCAATAAAAGCAATTTCCAAAGATAATTGAGAACACGTTTCAATACATATGCATGAAAAAAGGATTTTCCATGTGACCGGCTTATACGCTCATGTAATTGATTGAGGGGACGACCCGTTATATTAAATGTTATTTGAGAACCATCAAAACGCGCAAAATTGCAAATTGCCCAGCTTGTATCTGAATTAATACCTCATTCATCATCATTATGAGTTGATAAGTTAATTTAACCATTTCATTCTGTCTTAATGAGCTATAGTTGAATTAATGTCATGTAATATATGAAAGTAACATTTGAACAGAGGCAATGATTTGAGACAAACAGAGCAGAGACTACTTTAGAAGCATAATAGTGGCATAAATCTCATCAGGCTGCCGTTCATGTTAGTCGTTTCCACAGCATTTAAGAAAAATATGGAATGTTTGCAGCAACGATCTGAATGCGCGGCGCTGCTTTGTTTTTTTTGGCACAAAAATACGCAGTGTGTTTGAGATCTGACTGACTGTTGATGTTTTGATGGAACAGCTGGTGCGTCAGTTGAAATATGTTTAAGAGGAGGGTGCGTAATGATAGAAGGATAATGTTGCTGCGGTGGAAATGGTTTAATAGACACAAAAAGGGGCTGCATGTGAAGACTTTGAGGTGCATTCTGTTTGTGTTTTGCAGCCCACGGTTGACTCACACAAGACCCCACTGAGCTGCCAGTCTCTCATCTGGCGTGGAGAGGCTGCGTCTGACCATAGGGGTTCTTTACGCACGTCTCCCAGTTCCACCTTAAATGCGTTTTGGCCCCGCTTGCTCCCTGTAGTTTAGGTTTTTTGTCCTCCCGCAGCAGCTGTCACCCTGCATTACTCGCAGTCAGCTAAATGAAACATTATTCTAAACATATGCATCGTAATCAGTCCGGTCACACTTACAAGAACACGCGTTAATAAGGCAATCAATCACTCTGGAACAAGCAAGTTGTTCTGTAACAGCTCATAAACAGTGTGTAATGAAGAATTGGAGGTTAGCATGACACGGCGCTGATCAGATAATCAATGTCAAAGATGCGATGAATGTCAGTAAATGTAGTTTTCATGTCGTTTCTATAAAATCCTCAATTTACAACAAGCAGTTCAATTACCCTGAAAATACAGTCAATTAAATGGGGGTGATTGGACAGTAGGGGCAGGATCATCGATCTTTGCATTTCTATCTCGCTGGTGGACATTTAATTTGGTTTTTCTATTAGCACCGAAATAAAGAAAATATAAAATATATTAAACAACCCAAAGATTTATTTTCTTGTCAAAAACCATTCAGCGAAGGTGACAGACAGTCCTCTTGCATTATGATGAATTCTTTTTTCAGTCCTGCACATTGGATACAAAACTAATCGTGTTATTGTGGGCAGTGTTTTTCTGGCCTCTGTCTTTTCCTTTTTACACCTCCATCTATCTCAATGCTTTTGTTGTATGGGTTGCAGCCCTCGCTTTAGTAAAGAGCAAGGAAACACGGTGATATATCACGCCCATATTTGCTGCCCTAATCCTATTTCTTTAATGGGGACGTTCAAAAAAGCAACTTATCTTAAAGTCCCTCGGGGGCATTCTGGTGGAGGCTATATTTTAACCAAGTGCAATTAACGACAGTATCAGCTTGTATCATTTAGAGGTAATGTAAAAATAATGGTAAATTATAGGGCCGGAATGACCCGTGATGGCAGGCCTCATATTCCCTGTAGCTTTGCACGTATTTTTAATTAATACTCGGAATTGGCTTCTATAGAAATGGTGTCACTGCACCTAAATAAGCAGAGGATGTCTTCATTGTCCGACACTGTAATATAGCCTATATTGTGTTGGACCAATTTCCAGCAACAGTCTGGATCATTAATGTGCAGAAGCGGAAATATGTAAAGATTTTTTTTATTTATTTTCCCAAGAACAAACACGATCAATAAATAACATGATTTACATTTCATATTGCACATTTTTTTTTCAAGTTAAAATATTTAAATTCATACAGTCATTGATATTTTAAATACAGAGATATAGAGTTATAACAGAGACCCAAGGGACAGAAGGCCAATAATAATTTTATCGTTTAATTTCAGTGCTCTTGTTGCAGCCCTTTAAAGCCTCTCTTGGATTGACCGTAAAGAAATGTTCTCCATCTCCATTATTCATTAAAAATTTTTTTGCACGAAATAACTGATCATGAATTATTTTTTAAAAATTTTTGGGGGCTTCTTGGTGAGTTTACAGACCAATTTGTAGGCTATGTGATGGTCCTATTGGCGTGTAGGTACATCCAGTGTTTTAACATTAAAAAACATTCAGCAAGTCACATATAAAATAAATAAAGGGAAATAAAAAAAACAAAGGAAAGGAAATGCGTTTAAAGAATAGCCTACCATCCACATATCATGAAGCCTTTTTTTTTTTTTTTTTTTAATCCAGGGCGATCAATAATTCAGTTTTCAACTATCAGTAGAACTATTCATGATATTTGCAAAATATTTCACGATTTACATTTCACATGTTTTATAATTAACATATTGGTGATGTCCCAACAGGAACGAATAAAATAGCACAGAGCCATTTTTACAGGCGCAGACAGACTGTGAAGCCAGGCTACTTTGAGAACTTTTCGCCTTGTTCAGTCCCGTCGTGTGTGTGTGTGTGTGCTGAGTGAGGAGCTCCTACAGGGACTGACCATGGAAACACTGGAGCTCAAATAATGAGCTTCAGCAAATGGAAACTGAACAGAGGCTACTGTATGGGTCGAGGTATCTTCCATTATCAGCAAACTGATTTTGAGGAGCTCTTAGTAGGCTGCTGTCTTCTCTAAGCCTGTGTAATATTAGTGAAAGCCTCCATGAGTCACATATGAGCCTCTTAGGCCTACAGTGCATCCTGTGTACCAGGACTGTCGCTTTGTTCCAGCTCTTTTGTATGTCTAATGACTTCCCTCCGCGGGTTGTTAGCACTTGACAGCGGGTCTCAAAACGAGCAACTTTCCTACAGTCATGTATTCAAAGGAGCTCCATCTAGGTATATGATTGGCAATTTTTGTCATGATCCTCTCATTATTAACATAAAAATTGACACGAAAGACGCGGTGCAAAATCATATGCACCTTCTAGCTGATTAGGGATGTCCCCATAGAGCACAGGCTGGGTGTTGGAGAAGCTATTGCTGCCAAAATCTCAGTCTATTAGGCCTAGTGAAGAAAGATGGGCTGAAAAAAAAAAAGAACCTTCTGCTATCTAAATTTAGATAGCTAAATTCGCTCAAAGTTCGCCAGCTTGGATTTCAGTCGCAGAGATGTGTAGTTTGTGTTTTTGTTTGAAACAGATGAATGGATGTATAATGGCACATTGATTGAGGCATGGGGTCAGAGTGAGTACATACACTGCATGGTCTCCAAATCTAGAAATGAATCCAGCACAACCCAGAGTAAAAACAAAAAGGATCCACTACAACATAAGGACTGAAGCCTTTAGAAAAAGTTTTCATGAGTTGCAAAGTTTTCGGTGCTCAGCTTTTTATGCCGTTTTAGTTAAAAACAGTCTTTTGGAATCGAAACAGTTTAAGAAATTAATCTTACAGTTTGTGTTTACAGTGCTGCCTAAACGAAATGTTTATTTTTATTTTATTTTTTTTACCGGGTGTGGCCTATCCTCTAAAGTAGGACTAGAGCAAAATATAGGACATAGTGGTGTGGGCTGGAGGAGTTATCTGTTAAGGGAAGTTTCTTCTCGTTGGTCTGGTGACGGGACTGAGGTTTTGCTGAGAACAGCAGCAGAATACGGCAAAAATCCACTCTCGGATCTTTGGCCCGATGCTGTGCAGGTAAAGTCAGCGCTGGTACTCCTGGAGCCCAGTGCGCTCGCCGCCTGGCTGCTGTGGCAGCTCAGACACGAGCAGGGCCCGGTGGCGGACGGGGCGCTGACCGCCGCCGCCGCAGCCGCCGCCGCAGCAGCCGCCGACGCCGCTGCAGAACTATTCAGGCCTGCGGGTGACTGGTAGAGTCCCGGGTGCCTGAAGCTGCACAGGAGCTCCGGCCGTGAGTAAGGGTGCGAAAGTGCGCGGAAGGTGTCGAGGGGCCGGATGGAAGTGGCGAAAGGTGACGAGGCGGCGCCGGTGGCTGCGGCGGCGGCTGCTGCTGCCGTGACACCGACGTGCGGGTAGTAATGTAGAGGCATGTGCGAGTGGAAAGGGTAAGGTAGACTTCCTGTAGCTGCCGCATGCGTCATCATGTAAGTGTAGAAGCTGGGGTCTGCAGGATGGGGCCAGGACATCGCCAAACGCTGCCTTTTATCCTTCATCCGCCTGTTCTGGAACCACACCTGCACACAAAGTCCAAACAAGGCCCATATTGAAGCTGCCATGTTGTTTCTCTGCTCTACATTTACATCTCAGCGTCTGTTTAGAACACACACTGCTCCCTTAAAGCATCCATACACACTGTACATATATATACTTAAAAAAAAAAAGTGTATATATACGAATATGAAAAATTATCACACATGGTACAAGCAGTTAAAGTAGAACCATCAAATTAAATAGCTCTGTTTTACAGCTTGATTTTGCAGCTGAATTTCTTAACATCGAATAACATTAAAATAGCATCTGTGTGTTTTATATATAAGCTCGAAATATTACTTGAAGCATTTCATCATAAAAAAATAATGATGTGCTTTATTTTTCCTGCATTGTCTGACATATATTATTCATATTATTATTATTAGGCCTCCGTGCGTTTATATCTGCGTCATTATTTCCAATTTATTTTTACACAAACACATGCACAGCAGAGCACATACTGGACAAGAATAATGAAGATGAATTTCTACCTTAATGGTCGTTTCGGGCAGATTTAGCGCCGCGGCCAGTTCACATCTCCTCGGTCTGGAAACGTAATTTTCCCTGTAAAACTCTTTTTCCAATCTTCCGATTTGTTCCCTGGTGAAAGCCGTCCGATACCTTCTGACCTGGTCGCTGTTGGAGTTGTTTGAGCCCGCTGAGTTGCCGTTCATGTTCGGGAGCGAACTGGAGCTTGTGTTAGAAGACGCAGAATTACTGTCCGAAAAGCCTGGGCATAAAAAAAAAAAAATTAAAATTAAAAAAAAAAAAAAAGGAAAGGAATGTAAATGGTGTTGGTAATATTAGGATTATTATTGTACGTAATTCTGCGTTTTGTTTGACAGCCTGTTGATAATAATAAAAATAAAAATAAATGGAATGTTTGTTAAATATGTGTTAACAGCAAAATGAAATACACCCTCGTAGTTGGCCTAATAATAATAATAATAATAATAATGATAATAATAGCCAAATAATGATGATAATAAGAGGCCTGTGTTGGTAATATTAGACTGCAATTATTAAACATTTTATTTGTAATATTACTACAATTAATAATAATGTAACAATAACAACAATAAAAATAATAATATAATAATAATGCATACAAATAGGGGTGGATAAATACAGTAAAATCCTATAAAAAACAGTGTAAGTAGGTGATGTTGGATATGAAGTGTTACCTTTGTTGTTTTCCTTGTGTTGGCTCGGGGAGCGGTGCGCAGGGCATCCCACCTCCACATCACTGTTAATATCAGATTCTTGCGAAACTTCGGAATAAAGACTCATTTTCTTCCTACTTTCTGACGATGAAATTTCCGCCGAAGAGGTATTTTCACTGTTGTGGTGTGTACCGAAAAGACTGTCAATCTCAAATTTGCCTTTAGTCGGAATGTCCCCAAGATTTCCATGGAGAGAAGCCGAAGTTATTCTCGGGCTCAATCGTCCGCCGTGCTGAGAGTTTTCCAGGGCCTCCAGCACTGAATTTCCAGGCGCGTCTGAGAGCCTCTTCCCTGCGACGGGACTGTGCAGACCTCTCTCCATCAATATCATCTCTTTTCTTATCCTCTCCATCATTAAGCCGAAGGAAGAAGAGAGAGGTGGAAAGAAAAAAAAAAAAAAAAAAACACCCAACACTTGTCCAAGGGGCTGGAGCACCAATGAGTTGTGTCGGGAGCTAAATCCGCATGCAACTCAGCAACTGTCTCTAAATAACTGTCTCTAAACCTTTTTATAAGCAAGACGCAAAAAATGAAAGAATCTGAATGCAATCGACGAGCGACTGCTCAAAATGAGCCGTGCATCCTCCCCTCAGCAGCAAAAATGTCATTCATCAAAAGTGGTAGCTGTTCGTTGTTATAATGCTCGGCTGACGTTGCTCCAATGATCATTTATTGTAACAGGTTTATAAGCAAATAAATAGGAGAGGGCTGTCACTTGATGATGGAGGCGGCCTTCGGTCAGACGAATAATATCCAAGTGGAGAGGAAGAGAGGAGTGAAGAGCGAGGTGCTTGTCCCTGGGTTGATCTCTGAGTCTGTTTTAGATTGCTCTTGGGTTTGGCCTCTTGGGTGAAATTGACAGTCTGATTAATAAAATGAGCGGAGCAACATTTCCCTCTTCATTTAGGAATATTATTATGCTTTGATTCTCTATTGTTTCCCTCCTCTCTTCCGCCCTCCCCCTTTTGTAATCGTTCCCTTTTTTTTTTTCTTTTTTTCTTTAAATATTTATTCCCCTTATTTCTTTTTTATTTTTTGCCATTTCTGTGACTTAATCAGTATGTGGGCTGCGTTCAGATTTAGGATATTAACAGCCTTATCGTTGTTTTTGCTGCTGTTTTGGGGTGATTTCTATAGAGGAATTTGTGGTGTTTATTTTTTCTCCCTTTTTTTTTTTTTTATTAGTATTGTTGCACACACTTTATTCGTCAAATACACATTTTGATGTGGTGATAATAGGAGCATTATTACGCATCTACCCACAACATTACGCACATTTATTAACGCGCACAAAAGAAAGATAAGCTGAATGAAGTATAAACAAAGGTTATTTATATTTTAGGTCTATATTGTACAATTTAAAAACAAGCGGCTGGAATGGAAATGTAATTTTATTCCGGCTATTTCCACTCAATATCTGCCTATTTTTGAGCAGCATTAGGTGATGCATTTATAATTTACTCACCTTTAACGAATTTTACTTTTGTATTTTTACTCTATCTGCCCACTACAAAGTAAACCCCTCTAGTTTGCATCAGTCTTCTTATTCTGCTTAAATCTTCCACTATCTTTATGATATTTGTGGTATTTATAAGCGAAAATCTGGCTCATGTGTGCATCGTATTAACTCTAACGGAGACTCAATATGTAAAGACATAACACCATGCATGGACTCCAGGTTTTTTCCTTGTGAAGACTGTACGGACGCCATCATATTGTTTTCTGTGCGTCCTCTGGCGCCTCCTGCAGGTTTTAATATTAATTGCTGTCAGATATGAGGTGTCAAGTATTAGTCTGAGGATGTGGATTCACCTGGAGTCCCCTTAACTGGGCGTCTTACAACATTTCCAGGTTTTTGAAGTGAATAAATGAAAAAACAGATCATAGAAAGGTTTAACTCGGGCCACAGGGGAGACTAGAGGAGCAGGAGTTAAATCCATTAACGTCCTCATTTCTAACCCAATAGTTTCTTTTTTAATGCTGTTTTAGGAAGATAAAGCCTATAAGCTGTGATAGAAGCAACATGTTCAAGCCTGTAAAAAGGCATCAGACGCAGAAGATTCTAAACATGTCTCAGCTGTAGTTTCCACTGTGTAAATGTTTTCATGCTATTTTTAACCATCATGTAACTTTAATAATATATAGTCACAGAAAAAAATATTAGACCATCAAAAATCATCAAAAACAATGGTTATGCAATCAAGTACTAACTCCTGTGTGTGTCATGTGACTAAAACAGACAGAAAAGAAAACATGGAATGAATAAAAACACTGTTTTTGTCAGTACAATGCCATAGATATTGATGTAAGAACTGATTTTGGTTATCAAGAAAACATGGAAAATGGATAGATATCAGCTCTGAAATGAAATTCTCATGAGCTATTTTTGTTATCATTATATTTGTTCAAACAAATGTAGCTTTAGTTGTACCAGGCATTAAAAGGAACAAGAAACTGAAGAAAACAAGGGTGGTCTAATAATTTTTTCCATGACTGTAATGCTGTTTTCACTTAGTTTTAATGCACTCGCAGCTGCTTAATATGGAAGTTCACAGAAAAAGTAAAGTTATTGCTTCATTATTAGTACTTAAAGCACCCCAGAATTGTTTGTATTTGGAATTTTGGCTTTTACAGCTGCATTTTTGACCTTCAGTCTTATTTTTTACCTTTATCATTTTTATTCAGCTTGTTTCTCACATTTAATCATTTCGGACACCTTTTAGTCCTGGAGTCCTCCCTGTTTCGCCACATTTATGCTTGGACGTAAAGTCAATCATGTGAATAACCTCAAGCTGTGCAGAGTCTGTGTTCTTCTAGTACATATGCATAATGTTACGACGCTCCTCACCTGAATTTGCAGTAAAACAATACGACAGCACACGCCACACTGACCTGCATTAACAACATTTGGGGACTACTCTACATGAGCTTACACATGATCAGCCTCAATCAGACTGAACGGGGAATATAATAGTAAGAGTTTGCTCTTAAACTTTAACAACATGCTGACAATGTGAGCATGTAGGTGGTAAACTCCATGAGTGTGCAGTGGGGTTGGGTTTTGTGTTTTTCACTCAGGTGATTAAGGCCACTGAAGAGGGGAGGAAAAAGAAACAGCCAGCTGTTTGAGGCTATGAATTCTTTCATTACTGTTGCTATTGTTTAGCTTTCTGGGGTATAGTTACATGGAAGTTATTCATGTAAAGTTACAGTAAGTTAAAAGTGTAATGAATTTCATGAGATAAACACAAATAACCACAGAGTTGATGGAGAATGTGTGCACCTCTTTTATTTTCATTCATACAGACACTGACATAAATATGTGTATATGACTCCATTTGCTCTATTATCAAATCTAATCATTCAGAACGATAATGCATAGAAATCAGCATTTCTGTCAATGTTATAGTGCAGCTTAACTCTAAAATCAATGAAGAGTCTGTGAAAATAATACATAAATGAATGAGAATAAGACAATGACTTAATGTTCTTTAGATGCAGAGGAACAGAAAGAGAAAAAATCAGTTTATTTGGAATGTTTCCACTTAAAGAGGTAAAACAAATGCAACCAGTTAGTTGTCGAGATGTGTATTAAAATCAGATTGCACAAGTGTCAAAATAACTCCAATATTCTGTTTAGGTTTATCCTGGTGTTTCACAGGATTTTATTAGGGCTTGGCAATATATTGGATTAATTTGACTATATCGAGGGTTTGCTATCTGACAGTTGTAAAACTTGTCCTAATGTTGGACACTTAAGCTTTACAGTATGTATTATTATTACATTACCATGTTGGCTTAACACTGCAATATACTACAGAAGTTCGAAATACAAAAAATGTCCCACATTGGGGCAATCCACCCTTATCAACATTATTCCCCTGGAGACTTTTCAAAGCAGAAACTGAAAATACAACTTGTTTGTTTCTTATAACCTATTAACTGTGAATGTGTGTCTCCAGTCATATGTAGAATATAGTTTTAGTAAAAGAGTATTTTTCAGTCAGGTTTTATCTTATTTTTTTATATATATATATGTAAAACTATGGATTAAAGCTATAAATTGTCAGTTACTGGAAAAAAAAACACATTGTAATGTCATGCCATTGTTGTTGTCCAGTCCTGTCTTTATAAATAATTTGGTTGAAAAATGTCTTCCAAAGTCATATAGTCCTTTTTCCTCCACAGCAGGTGTTTTAACTTCTTATAGTATGAAACACACAGGTGTTATCTGCAACATTAATGATGGATCTGCTCTATTAAAGTGTCCTGGTGAGTTGTAACGGTGTTAGAGCAAGAACATGGACATCTTGTTTTTATATATACTATTCAACCATGTGTTTTTGAGTGACAGATTACAGTGTAGGATGTGGGATTAGACTTTAACTGTTCTCACACAGAGGGGGATTCCCAGTCCCATTAGTACAGTGAGGAGTTTGGATGGATTTAGCCCCTAGTGGTCACCACGTGAACTACAACTGAAGAAGACCGCTTTACTGGGAGCCACTGGGTCTGTATTTACAGGCCAAATCATTCTCAGAATTAATGAGTTCCAAGTGTCTGTAAGACCAGGCAGTGTTCCAGAGACTGGATGTCAATAAATATTATCAGTTTAATTGTACTTCTTCAATACATCAGGCAACAAAAAGCTAAGTCGTAAAGCAGATCAATGTGGATTTAAATGAAGGTGACTGTGACATCCAACTCACAGATAATAAACAGTTTCAATCGACAGTATAACAAATCAGATTTAATGAACAGCAGACTTCTTGTCCTCACAGGGCAAACATTTTAGTGTTATTATTTAGTCCGTTAATTTGACAGAGATAATACATATTGGCATCATTATATTTTAAAATATGCAACTGATGTAATGTATGAAGGTCTTGCAGCTCATTTGCAGACATTGTTCAGGGTTAGGCAACACTAAAATAACATCAGTGTGACAGAAGAAACTTAAAGTCAACAAAAACTTCATATTTGACAGTCAACGGTCAAATAATGGTGCAAGTTAAAACAAAAATGGTGGTTGTGGAGGGAATTTACCTGGAAGAATCTTGTTAGGTTTTTTATTACTCCAAAATTAAAAAGCAAACAGCTGCAGATGCACCAAAGGTCTTGGTGTGAATGTGGTGAGGTCGATATAGACCATTTGCAAATATTTGGGAAATGTCCATATTTACTGTGTTTTGGAAAATGATTGGGGGCATACTGTACCATGTGTTGGGTTCAATTCCACTGATTTCTGATGTTCTATAGCTTTGTAACTTTCAGGATACTACCATTCTTTAAAAGGATGAATATTTAGTTAAAATACTCTTAATAGCTACAAAAACTTATAACAAGTAACTGGGGGAAGGCAACCATTCCATCAAAGTCCCAGTGGATATCCACAACTGACAGAATATTTCTAATGGATAAATTAACACACAGACTGAGACTGCAAGAACCACGACTGGATAAAAAGTGAAATAAAGGGACTTTATTTAAACAAAATCAATAGACAGACTGTTGCTACCCAGGCACTTTGTTTTTCTTTTCTATTCATTTGTTCTCTTGTTTGTTCTTTTGTTTGTTTGTTTTTTTTTTGTTATTGATATAATTGTCCATAAAATTAAAAACTTAAGTCACAACAACAAAAAGCTAAAACAAAAATAACCAATGTAAATACCAACTAAGCTTACTGACAGCTTAGATCAGTGCTTGGATATGAGTCAGTGTTCAGATTTATCTATGTTTAAGCCACGGTTTTACTTGAGTATTGAAAATATCTATAGTGTGTTTTCTTTGTTGACCTATTTTATTCATTTAGCCCAATGCACGGTTATTCTAAACCTATGTAAGTAAGCCTTTGTCGTCGTTGTACTTCTTGTGACCTGGGAGGGAGACAAATGGAGCCCTGTCAGACTTCATCAGAGCCCCGAAAAGATCAAAGTGTAGAAAGACTGGATTACATTCATTCTCTTCTATACATTAGACACAAGTTTTACAGACATAAAACTGCTGCTGTGGTAAAATAACTCCATGTGCTGCAGACTCTGTTGCTGTGAATCTGGAAAACTGATGTGTAAATGAGTATGAATAGGTTGTAAATAGGACAAAATGAGACTTTGCTGTTGTGCATGATTGTAATTTGCGGACTTTGTTTGCCTGTAAATTCTTTCCTTAAGTGCGGGTCCCATCTAGTGGACATTTAATGTAATTGCAGTCAAACTCACAGGGACAACTGCCAAAAGATAATAAAACTCACATGCACTCTTAAATCGGATGCATGAGGCACAATAACCATCCTGTGTTGAAATAATGAGTAATAATTACAGCTGTAACCTCAGATGGAGGCCTGTTTTACATTGTGTCCACATTTAGATTTGTTTTTCACATTTGGGGACATGCGCTCCCTCGTGTCCACAATCCTGAATGTCACATTGAATCACATCTATGTTTTTTCAAGGCTTTACCTTTATCATAATGAGTAGAACCAGCGTGAATATAGATACGATTTTATGAAAATGCTGCAATAAATAATAAACATGCGGTGTCTCTAAAGCTGTTTAAGCTGTAATTAATGTATTTTGCTTGAGGACCAACACAGTGGTGGAACTTTTTAATCAAGAACACATTTTAGGTACTTGTTGTTTACTTGTACTAGAGTATTTCCATGGTATGCAACTTAATACTTCTTTCCAGCTACATCTGAGACAAATATGACAATGTTATGTTTATTCATCATATTTGTGTAACTGAGTCAAATATTTACTCAAATGTTTGTGATAAACATAAGGGTCATGTGTTCCTTCACTCGTTGAGGCAATTTTCCGTCTTGTTAAACTAAACAAAGCACTTAAACGGTCTCTTGCATCAAAAAACTGCAAATAAGGCTGTTTTTCTGAATACATTGTAAAGCAGGATTTTACAGTTACACATAGGACACAGCAAACATA
>JAPQRP010000016.1:25672233-25695505 GCA_037367295.1 Apogon hyalosoma | reverse complement strand
GTGTATATATATGTATATGTATATGTATATATATGTATATGTATATATGTATGTATATATATATGTATAAATGTAAATCATTTCCCAGTACACACAGACATAGAAAACAAAAACAACCACAGGAAACATTAAAAACATCAATAAACTGAATAAAATAATAAAATAAACATAAACAGAAGATAGTGACACATATTCAGCTATACATAACAAATAAAGGAATAGGAGATATCATACGATACATCACAAAGTATTAATTTTATTATTACGATCGACATGAACAGAAATAAAAAGTTTCAAGTCTGTTCAGTATTCCTTGTAAATCAATAGTAGTATTCATTTAAATGATTTTAAAGAACTGTGGAAGTATATAATATCACTAAACGTATATTTTTTTTCCACCAAACATATTAAAATCAAGTGTTTCTATTGACAAACATTTCGGCTGACAAATCCGCTTTCTTTTTGCTGCAAAAGCGATTAGTCCTGTCTCCTTTTTAACCTTATCTGGAATCTTAAAAACAGACAACAGGACGAGGAAAGCGCTGCATATTTATTATAATCGAAATCACATAAACCACTTCTGTCCAGCAGGAATAAACTGCAGGACAGTAACGCAGCATATGAATCCAAAACTATTCCAACAGAGATCACAGTCGATTTCCAAGTCCGCAAGGAGTGATATTCTCTGGGATGGATTTGCAATTGTTTAACTCTGAATGTGACTGCCTTGTAAAATGCCGCAGGGTCTCTCCCTAGTATATTTTCCATACAAATATGTGATGATTTTATAGAATATGACGCATTAATGCAGATAAAATCACTCAACATTATATCTCCAATAAACTCAGTTTAAACATGCAGCTGAAAAATGAAATGCACACATTAATTTAGCACAAAAATGTATCTAAAAACATCATATTTAATGGTAAAACAGACTTTTACTGCGCAATGACCACTATTTTCACACTTTAAGTTAATTATTAATAGTTTTTTTTTAAGGAATGGTTTCAGTGCAGTGACTTTACTTGTAGCGAAGTGTTGTCTCAAAGAAAAAAAAAAAAAAGAATCTGAATATTTCATCCACCACTGACTGGATTCTGGTGTCTGTGGGACCATAAGATGCTGTACTTTACTCGGAACTCTTGGAAATCTGCTGTAATGATGAGGTTTTTCCATGCGTAATTGCTACTTCCAGTGCTGCAGCATGTGACCAAGCGGCAAAAATAATATGAAAATAACTCCAGATTAGGTTTCCTTATAATTATAGTAGTCACCTACCAGCTGATGGAAACAGGAATGTCTCATTTCATTTCGAGAGTAGAAATATCTCATTAAGTCTGATCTCATGTAGGTTATGATGAGCATTTTACGCACTTAGCTCAAATAAATCCAAACCTATGTGGCGATAAGCCTTCTTAATATTATGAACAAAAGCTGCAAAATGACAACAGTGAACCATAATTTAAGATCTTTACATGATGGTATGCTTTTTAACATGAGCTTTACAATCATATTTTAACAGGTTCAATCCAAAATTTCCTTAAAATTGCGGCTTAATGCTTTAGACACGTTTCTCTCAAAGCATAATATTCTGATAATAGTTCTGGTTCTCTTATTATCTTTGCACCAGACCAGACTTTTAATTCAATCTTAAACTTTAACAATTCATTCAGGCCGTGGCTGCTTTAATCACTGCACTGTGAATTCTATATATTTCCACAAGAAAATCGCATTTTCTTTTTTAACACCCGATTTGTGTTCCCATTAGATTTCTTACATTTGTCTATTGTTCTCCAAGAAAACAACTGTTACTGTGTTATCGGAGATCCACACGCATAAATATTCATAGATTTGCGTATGTAGCCTGTAAAACCATTACATGTCGTGTAATTCTTGCATGGTGAGTTTAATATACTCACAATAAACTAATCACAACTTGGCCCACGATGTAATATATTTCGGATGTGCAAAATTAGTAAATGTTCTTGTTTTTAACAACAACTTCGCAGTTTTGATGGTTGGCATTTGTTACCCACGACTATGTTTTTTCTGTGAATTATTGTATAGATTTAACTCTTCCTGTTCATATACGTTTGTCGTGATTTGTAAGAATCAGGCCAAATGTCCGGGGAACTTGAACGAGGGAAGCAGCAAGTTTATTACCAAGGACAAAAGACGGCGGATAGCTTCCTTCAAAGGGCCTGGAAAACAACCAGACAGAAGCTGCTCAATTTGGCTCCTGACACCGTAAACCTGAAGGACGAAGAGCAGTAAACGACACTAAAACTTCTAATTTTCTAATTGTGGACGCCTTTGTGGCACAGGGCTTTTGCCTACATGTCTCTTTTAGAAGCGCCTGCATTCCTCGCCTTGTAAATTAGAAAATTATTTATTTATTTATTTTTGTTTTCCCCCCTGAAACCTGCATATGTGTAAAGTATACGTGGCTCTGCACAGTTTGTAATGAAAACTTCATCCACCTCTGACTGTGTGAGTATTCCTGAGGGCTAGTCTCTCTGGAACTATAAGATGCTTTACACAAAAATGTGCTCTTGATGGTGAGGTGTGGCCATGCGTAATGCACACCCATGCTGCAACAATTTACCAAACGGCGAAAATAACATAAAAATAATAATTTGGTCTTATTATGATTATAGTATAGTCACATAGATGCTGATTCAAATAGTCAGTGAGGAGAAAAGATCTCAAATGGGTCATGATTAACCTTTTACGCAGCAGACTAAACGGATGAAAGTTGGTTTATGGTGAGACAAAGTTGTAGCTAAACGGCTGTAAGAGTCGTTTTTTTTTCTTATTTTTTCTTTCTTTGTTACTAGCATGTTTACATCACTTGCAGATAGTTACCAGTAGCACCTATTAATTTTAATATTAAAGTTTCCCCGAAATGAAAATTATTCCAGCTCTTGCTTGAAAATGTGACCCTTTTCCGTAGGCCTGTATTTACCTTTAAATCCTTCTATCCTACCCTATTGTATTTATGTTTTCATCTTTACATTTTGTTGTAAGCATTTTTATTTATCCTTAACTTTTAACTCTGAGGTATTAAATCGCGTCACATCAGTTCAACTTTTAAATGTGGGCTTACTAAACCATCCTACTCAACAAACAAACCTTCCATCTGCAGAACAAAATGACAAAGTTCCCAGTCATCAATGAATGAATAACGCTATCTTTGTACTAATTTAGAATCTTACTGACTCGAGGCTTGTTTTTAATACTTCAGATTTAATCACTTGTTTTCTGCTCAATATATAATTTCCATCAGCCTCATTTAAAACCAGGACTCGCTATTACGCATGCGTCATCAGCCTTTTCTTCACATACACAGTTAAATATAAGAACAAGATGAGTTATTATGCTACTTTTATCCTCATCTGTCTCTTGGATGTTAAAACTACAGCGCATCAGGGCATGTTGTTACTGTTTTTCCATTGAACAGAAACCAAATATTTAGTCTTTTCTGCATCACAGAATATGATGTGTACAAAGAACCGAAATGTTGCTGATGATTAAATGCAGATCCAGCAATGAGGATTAAAAAAAACTGTATAGCATGTTGTTGTTGTATGACCTTGCAGTGCCACCTATTGGATTATAGTCGCAATAGTTTAATTTCTAAAAGTAGTGGAGTGTTTTAGGTTTAAAAGCTGAATAAATGATGGCCTGTAGGGGATATCAAAACTGTGACGAGGTGTTTTGCAGGCTGCTTTTTCTCTGTTACACTCAGGACAATATAGTGATAAAACCTAATAGCATTGCAGCACTATCAGAATCTCTGTGCTGTATCTGGAAAACCAACTGATCCAAGTCTTCATTGTGGGGATATTTTTGACTCTCATGCCACACAAATCGTACTTAATCCCAGTCTCTGAGAAATTTTAGGGCGGCATTGTTGGCATGTTGTTGAAAAGCCACCTCCAATAACAGCACAGAGCCCATTGTCTTCTAATGCCCTATAAGTTTACTGGCAAGGACGCAAACACACAGCAGGATAAAACGTTTGTCAAGATTCACAGATATAATTTTACAGGTAGTACCAATTTTAATGGCGATGACTGCTGTAATGATTGTTTTATTTAATGCACAAAACGTCACATTTTAATAGGTAGGCCCACTGCGCACTAAATTTGTAGTGATATTATCCTGAAGTACTGACACAATAAAAAGAGG
Organism: Apogon hyalosoma; assembly: GCA_037367295.1. Taxonomy (NCBI): domain Eukaryota; kingdom Metazoa; phylum Chordata; class Actinopteri; order Kurtiformes; family Apogonidae; genus Apogon; species Apogon hyalosoma. The sequence continues at coordinate 25,691,314 of JAPQRP010000016.1, read as the reverse complement.
AATATTGAAACCTGCAGGAGGTAAAGTGGGGTTATGAGAATGGTTTCAAAGTGATGATTACAACCGAGCTACAACACAGTATTAGGTGAGGACTGTTCTTGTATGAATATAGGAATATTGACAGTTAAAGTCTGCAATGACCATCAAAAGCAGCCGAGTCAAGGCTAAGACGCACCGCTGCTGAGACTAAACGTGGGAAAATCTACTCATCTATTGTGTCTGCTTGTATTTTTTTGACACAAAGACAAAGGGCCTATTTTAATGTCTTCCTTATAAACGAGTTGTATTAAACTGTGGCGGAATGTGCACAGGCAGCAGGTTATCGAGTCTCCTGTGGCGCAGAAGGCCTGCGTTTGGCCACTCCGTCCACTCACCTTGATACGGTCGGTGCGCAATGATACCATAACCAAACCAGACCTCACTGCCGCTCAAATAATAAACCAAATAATGTTTAATAAAATAATGAATACCAAACAGAAAGTTGTGGTTTTGTACTTGATCCCCCCTCCTCCACCCACCTAATACCAAAATATGTCCTCATGGAGTATTTTGCTTTGCAGTATTGGGAGCAAGGGTGGGGCGGAACAACATATTTTACATATCACGTGACCCTGTATTAACAAATCAACAATTACCTTCCCGTTATTCTTCAGGAGTTGCTAAAAGGCTTGCAAGAAGCGTTTGAGGAAAGCTCCATGGAAATGTGTGAGCGGAATCCTTTAAATCCCGGCTATGTTGGTTCTTTGTTGAATTTTGCTCCCCCTGAGTCGCTGTATTTCCCCAACTTACGGGGTAATGGAGCCCACATACCCGGGCTTCATCAGATCCCTTACAACAGGAGAGAGGTGTGCACGCTCCCGTGGACTTCCTCAAGTTCGTGCACGTCTGGACCGGCAGCCGCACCACCGCCACCACCACAGAGCAGCCGCGCCTTCGGAGGCTACTGTCCGCCGTTTCTGTCCAACTCGGTGTCTGTGAATACGAACTCGTCCGGTGGCCACGCCAAGGCGCATTTGGAGGAATCTGCGCGGTGCTTTCAGGACACAAACCACAAGAGAGAGGAGTCTGGCAGGCAAGATGAAGTTTACGCAGGGGAGCACGGGGCCGCCGGTGACCGCGGATACTCAGACTTGAACCGGTCACACGGTTCTTCGGCTCAGCTTGGTCCGGATTCAGCAGGTCCCCTTAATGTGAATGGCACCAAACAGGAACCGAACCTAAATCATCCATCATCTAGTAACACATGCTCCAGGACGACTTTTGCAGAAGGTTAGGCACCTTTTTTTTTAAAAAATTATTTATTATTTTTTTTTAATCAATTGTTTTATCTCTCCAATATGTCTAAAAGGATTTAAGACAATGTATTTACATTTTAAGAACAATAATGACCATAAATTACGCAATAGATTCTTTTATGAGCGCCTGTTTGGATCCTGCAGTATTACATGCTGTTGCTGAAGGCTGATCAATTTACTTCACTGCATAATATGACAGTCAGGTTTTTTGTGGTAACTTTACATGTCATGGCGTCAAGATAAGTCACATATTATAATGTTTTCCCCAAATCTAGTGTCTAGGATTCATGATAATTTAATGTTTTTGCAGTTGCACTGTGCATGATCCTGCCATTTTACATTGTGCAAGAGGGAACACTTATTTCCTTTTTAAACTGATGCTGAAGTTGGTGTTAATTTCAGCCTTAAATTCAAGCATAAAACTAATTTCTGCCTCTGCTCCTTCCAGGTGCCCCATGGTGCTCATCACAAGTGAAAACCAGAAAGAAGAGAAAACCTTACTCGAAGCCACAGCTGGCTGAACTTGAGAATGAATTTATGATGAATGAATTTATCAACAGACAGAAACGCAAAGAGTTATCAGACAGACTGGACCTGAGCGACCAACAAGTGAAAATCTGGTTTCAGAACCGGAGGATGAAGAAGAAGCGGCTGATGCTGCGGGAACAGGCTTTCTCTGCGTATTGATGACCTTTGGACTTGATCATGACCAATAGCGCATCATTGACGGAGCTGAATAATGTCTTAATATGATTGTTATGCATCTCGTCCCTTCAGTTTGTGACACTGATAGGCTATTTATAAGTGTTTGTTATATATGTTCCTATTCTCGTCACATTAGGCCACGTTTTATGCATTTGCAGCAGTTCAGTTTTAATAATATTAAAAGTAAAAACGCATTACAGGTTTTGATGGAGGTTATAAGTGGTTATATCTCACTCGGTTTCAGATTATCCAAATGCGCCATTGCGCAGGCTTCATGAAGGCCTAACCCCAAACGATAGAAAATGGACACTATTATTTACTTATAATAGTAATAATAGATCTTTTAAAGCAGGAATGTGATCCTAAATGTTAATATTTGTTTTTATAGATGTATTTATGATTGCCTGCGTATATCGTCTACGTCTGGAAACAACCAGACTGAGCTCAAGTTCATGTCTACTCGAGGATTAAAACTCACTGTTACCAAGAGTATTGTAAGTGCATGTATATAGCATAATCACTGTTTAGTAAAAGGCCCGATTTCTCCTAAAGTTATTGTATATCTGCTTAAAAAAAACTAAAGTTGCATCGCTTTTGTTCTGTTTTGACGCGTCCACATTCAAGGTCGGTCTATGCGCCGCATGTAGAGCAACAACAAGTTCAATCCAAATGCCTGCAGAATAACTGAGTTTGCGGATGTGAATAGTTCTGATTTTCTACCTGCTTTATAAGTGTATCAAATTAAATGTGGATTTTTTATTATTTTTTTTAACCATCAGATGTGGTGTGTTGCTAAAAAACGAATGTCATCGCAAGGTCACAGATCAGATCAGATCAGATGGCTGCATCAGAGTCAGTTTTCTGTGCATCCAGTTCTTTATATTTACATGTTGGATTGGGTCAAAATTATTCCAGAAAGCATGTCATGTTTCGGGGCAAACATGAGAGTGTACATGGAACGAATGTATAAAACACATTTTTACGCACAAGGTGCAACCTGCAGATTAATACATTTGTGAATAAAGATTTTTTTTTAAATGATCATATTTTGTTGCTTGTTTCATATTTTTTTTTATACTTTTGGATATACACGTTAAATAGTTAGATTTAGGTCAGTATAGGCTCTAGGTTTGTCTGAGTCTATGCAAGTACTTGCCACAAATGGCCACTAGAATATTTGTTAAAATACACGTACGACGTTTTATTTCTGTACAGCCAGATTATAATCTTGTTATAACTGAACAAGATGCCTATTACTTCTGAAAACCTCCATACTTGTAAAGATGGAACGAGTTAACTTCCACTTCAGTTATACTGAATACCCATCACAGCACTTGGATGTAAGTTGCGCATTTGTTGCCTTTAAAATAACTTAACATCTTTCTGGGGGACTTATGAAAGCGAACACCTCGTTATCTCCATTCAGCCGCATCTTGTTAATAATTGTCGTGAAGCTTCAACGGACTAAATGTAAACATCTGTACACTGCACAACAAAACCCATAACCCCCTTCAGGAAATTTTAGACAACAGACGTTCGCATTTTTAGACCTGCATGGACTGACATCAAATATTTTTACCTACGTGTTCCCTTCACCGTTGCTCACATGGTCCTTGGTCAGTTTAGTATTTACGCGCCTGTGCTCTCCAGCTTGGAGGAGTAATTCCTGCTCAGAATAGGCACAGTAGCAGCTTGCACCCATTCAGACAGTTGGAAGTAGCTTCGCCTTGCGACCAAATGGATGTGGTGTAATTCCGCAGCCATCTGCATCCTGTGCATTCTCATTCAGACTGTCTATAATGGCAAACCGCTCCCTCTGTGCATATTAGAACAGATTCTGATGCTGGACATGGAATAGACGTGTTAATATTTACCCAAACTCTTTACTGCTGTTTGGACACTTTGGCTGAGAAGTGGAAAAGCCAAAGCTACAGGTCACGAGTTGTCATGAAGCCTGCAGCTAAAGGTCAAACTCGAGCTGCTGGTTTCTTCAGCAAAACAGCCAAGAATTTCCATATAATCATGTAGAGGGGAAACATTAGGAGAGCGGATCTATTAAAGGCCTCTGGTTGCATCATATAATCACACCATCATCACCGCGTGGCTGCAGCCATCGTGTTTCTCCAACACCGCAGTTATATTACAGGATCATAGCAGTTCGGAACATTTCAGAGCTTGTAACTTGTAATGAAACGTGAAGAGGTGGTTCTTCCATTAGTGGTTCAGGCCTTTTTTTGGACTTTGCGTGCCCTGTTTTATTGGCACAAATCAGCAATACTATCAGTAGGTCCTAACAGCCTGTATACGTGTATTTTTATTGTATATGTGTATTATTTTAGTCTAAAATGACGCTAGAGGTTTGTCTGAAACTCTTACTCTCCCCGCAGGTTTCAATAGACACACCACTAGGTTTTATTGCGTGGACTACTTTGAGCTCAGCTTAGTTTTCTATAGACGCCGTTTTCCCCTCAGTATTTGTTGCTTTATTGCTTTACTACCAGACTGCGTCATACAGCCCCTTCGCCTTAAGATAGTGGGGGCACCAAAACAAAGTTAAGGTCAAGTTAGTAGGCTGCACATTGCTACTTCCTACATGGAGCACAAAGTTACATTTTTGCAGAAATTATTATCAGATTGTGATATTTTTTACACAGATGCCAACAACAGAAACAAATACACTTTTTATGTTAAATAAAACAATGAATATGATCTGCGACAAAAGAGCGGCCTGAAAAACAAGTTTAATCACAGTGTTTTCACTCGTTTTATTTCAGAATCTTAGTGGACAATTTTTCTTTTCTTTTCTTTTCTTTTCTTTTCTTTTCTTTTCTTTTCTTTTCTTTCTCTCAGTACCTGGCCTACTCACTTAATAGTTACGCGTAAAGATTGAATTTTTACGCAGAATTTAGTACCAAAGTTTAAAGAAGTAATAATAATAAAAAATTATTAGAATAATTCTTATGGGAGCTGTGTGTTCTAAAAACCAAACACAGCCAGATTATTATTATAATTTTTATTTTTAAAATTCCACTTCACAATAAACACATGAAACAGTCACAAGTAACAACAGCAACAGGTCGCCTTAACTTTGTCTGTCTGTGGTGTTTACAATAATTATTCAGTCCGATATTTGTCTTTAACTTTTAATATTTTACTGCATTATTTATAATGGCTGCTGATGGGTCAAAATAGTTTTTGGCACACATGCTTCGGAGGAATACATTTGTCAAGAAACGCCAAGTTTTTGTCCTGATTTGCTTTGTTTTTACTGTTTTAAACACCTCAGACAAAAAAAAAAGGATAAGACTAACTCTAAATCAATAATCACCATTAAGTTTCTTCCACAGTACGCGTGACCTTTAAGCTTAAAACAGTTAGGATTTTCTCTTAAAGCCAACATGGCTACGGGCCTCTAATACGACCAAAGCGCATTTTGCTGTTGTTTCCAGTCTTCAGTGTTAGGCCTACAAAAACTGATGGTGCCTACATTTTTAATTTTTTTTTTTACATGTTCCTTCTATTTGACGAGAAATGATAAACATTAAAAAGAAAACATACTCACAGAGGTAAAGCAACACATATTAGTCCAGACTTGGAGACATACGGTGTCCGTTCACAAGTGTTTTCCTTCCCTTTTTCCCACCGAGGAGAGGAACTAAACCCTGCAGGCATGACCGGCTTCGTGCAATAAATGATTTGGGTGCAGAGGCTTGTTGTTGGTGAATGCTTGGTGCACATCTACAGACGGTCAAAGCCAGTTGTTTTGGACTTGGCCATGCATGCTGAATGAGCGCATCATTCATGTGTCGTATTTTTTTTTTTTTTTTTTATTCCTTTCTATTACCTCTGCATTCCAATACAAACTTTTGTCAAATTGCAGTGTTCCCGGAGAGGCTTTTATTTGTGTTTTCATTACTCAAATATGCACTGAATATTAAATCGTGATAGAAGAGATTAAATGTGAGAGACTCTGAGCTAAACTGATTTTTAAAGCCAAGACTTATATGTTTCCATGGAACGCAAAGCACTGCAGCACAATACTTTTATAGTCTTTTGTTTTCCCTGTGTGACGCCTGAGAATCTCTGCATCATACCGCAGGTTAACCAGCTCAGATCTGGTCATAAATTCATTATTATTCGTGTATTTGTGGGCGCATGTTTGTGCATTAAAAACCCCTCTCCCGTTATATGATTCCAGTCATTATGATTAATTATAATAGATGTTAAATGCGTAAAATTCATGTGCGTAAAAAGTGATTAAGTAGCCGCTTTTGATTTGCGCATAATTGTTAAAGCTTGTGTTTTAAGCAGACGACAGCAGTGCAGAGACGGTGTGTTTCCATTCTGCGCTGAGTAAAAGTGCGGGGGTCAACTTCAATGTTTCCTACCTAACTGTTGCTGCAATCCCACGATGCCTACTGCAAAGTGGTAAATTTATTGAGCAGTGCGCGTGTGCGGCTGTCATTACATGTCATTACAAGATGGAGATGATGCTGCTGTAAAGCTTTCATTTAAATATTCCAGCGGTGCTCCACAGATTTCTTTTCCGTGAGCCATAGGGCAAAGAAGGCAGGAGAGGAGTTTCCTCTGCAGCAGGGAACCAATGAAGTCTCTTGCATGCGCTCACATGAGTTTCTCCGGACAGTTTTTAATGACTGATATTGATGTATGGTAATTTCTTTGCTGGATCACATGACACAATTACCTCAAGAATCGATCAAGATGTATTGCAGGTCTGCCTACGTTTCCGATTTTTTCTCCCTGGCGGGGTCTTTCCATGCGCCTGTGGTGCTATAGATGGACAAAGTTTAACACAGTCAAGCTGCCAATTCCTTTCCTCTGTTGCAAGGAGGAAAAGGGAAGAGATATGACGGAATACGATGATCGCAGCTGCGCGTCAAATATGTATTTACCGAGTTGTACTTATTACGTTTCGACGCCCGATTTTACATCAGTCTCCTCCTTTTTACCGCAGACTACTTCGTGCCAGGTTAATTTCCCTTATTCTCCAAACATAACCCAAGTCCAACCTGTTCGAGAAGTCGCTTTCAGGGATTATGGACTGGACCATCCCAGCAAATGGCACTACAGGGGCAATTACGCATCATACTATTCAACGGACGACATAATGCATCGGGACTTGATCCAGTCCTCCAGCAGCAGGGCGGATGTCATATTCAAGAACGAGCCGTTGTACGGTCACCACGGTGGGACGAGCTCGCCGTGCAATTTCTTCACCAGCGTGGGTCGAAATGGGGTTCTCCCCCAGGGCTTCGACCAGTTTTTTGACCCTCCAAACTCGGAGAAGCCGAGCGCGGAGCCCCCCAAACAAAAGACAGACTCTGGTGTTGCCGGAGATGCTGTAAATAACAACGAGGCTGTAACTAAACTGGAGCAGCACAAAGCTGACCCGAGCGGGAGCGTCGACGAGGACTCATCCTCCAACTGCGGAGACAAGAACAACCAACAGAGTAAGTATTTTCCACGTTGTCCTGAGTGTAAGGTGTGTAATTTAGACAATGGAGTGTCTGGGCTCCATGGGTCCAACAACTGCGCTCGTCCAGGGTTATGTGCGGCTTTATAAGCATGCAAAAGCTTTTATATCCCAATAAGATTTACTTTACGGTTGTAAAGGTATTTACAATGGGAAACAGTTAAGTAACCATACTTTGACGGTTGCCTTGTGTCCACCTTCAGTCCATGTTACTACAGGTTATGCTTATTTATAGGAAATTAAATAGAAATCGTTTTATCAAAGTGAGTATGTTTGTGCGCCTTAGATAAAAATAAATGTGCCATTGGGAAATCTACTTTAAAGCTGAGTGTATTCACAAAATGAGTGTAGTAGAAGTTCATTTTAATGCTAATTCCTTTGTTATTGTCTTTCACTCTACGTGTGTGTGTGTGTGTGCGTAAAAGCAAATCACAGTGTAGAAATAATGAATTATCAACTTGCAAACTGTGTCGTGATCCAAACATTTTCACCCAAGTTTAATTTAAGAAGCTATTTGTTAAGTTGCTTCCATTTTTCTTTTGCAGGTTCATCAACCAAGTCCAGGAAGAAGAGGTGTCCTTACACCAAATACCAGATCCGAGAACTTGAACGAGAGTTTTTTTTCAACGTGTACATTAACAAAGAGAAGCGTCTTCAGCTGTCCAGGATGTTAAACCTGTCAGATCGGCAGGTGAAGATTTGGTTTCAAAATAGAAGGATGAAGGAAAAAAAGCTCAACCGCGACCGCCTACAGTATTTCACTGGGAATCCATTATTCTGATATCTGTACACACACCCCACACACACTTCCACAAACACACACGGGAGTTAAATAGGAGCCACACACACATCTTTTACAGACTGGTCCTTTCTCTCGCTGTATACCCATCGTGTTGAAACAGCAAAAAATCTGACATTTGTTTAAAAAAAAACCAAACAAAAAAAAAACCAAAAAAAAGAAAAAACACTACACTTTTGCAAGAAAATTCAACATTTATTTATTTTTCCCCTCATGTATTTTTCTTTCTTTTTTTTTGCGTTATTTGGCGACACATTTTTCAGAAAAGTGCGAGATGCGCTTTGAAATTATTTATGTAGGAAAATATATAGGCTTCCTTGTGTATGTGCATTTAAAAGACGCATGTGATAAACGTTGTGGTGTGAAATAAAGTAGACACGACAAATGTTGTATAATAGTTACGGAATCTGTCACAAGACAACCAAGTGGCTAAACTTACCAAAAGAGCATAAGAAATAGGGGGATTTTCATCAGTTGGAGAAATGTAACGCTTGCAGGCCTGTATAGTCCCGTTATTTCCTTTGCTTTCAAACACTGTTTTGTTTACTAAACCTTGAACCGTCTAGACAGTATAATAAAAGTAGCTGTAAATGTCTAAATAGGGGGCTATTGGACTTTGGGATCCCAGCCCCCAGACCACAAGAGGACTGGTTCTCTTTCCTGTCTCAAAATACTTTCACTCCAGGCTACAAATGTTTGAAGGATTCGACACATCTTAGTGCATCACGATTATGTTTAGCTCCTTTTTGATGCTCTTGTGATTTTTTTTTTTTTTTTTTTTAACAGTTTTAGCTCTGAAAAGGTAGAAGTTATTCCCAGCAGAAGCAGCATCTATGCGGATATATGCTTAAAAAAAAAAAAATCAGGTCCATCTTCGGTTCTGGTAGTGGTGACGTATGTTTTTTTTTTTTTAATGTCCTTAACATCTCAAAATATCAACTTAATGCTTCTAAATAACAAGCTTTTTCTTTTTTCGTAATTCAAATCTGGTGTTTTCCTTTTAATCCCTTGAAATGAGTGCAACCCCCTGAGCGCCATGCGTAAAAGCTAAGTAAAGCATTTTTTTTTTTTTTTTGTTATTTTTGTAACAATCATGGACAGACTGAATAAATGCATTGATGGCAGAAATACAATCGTTTTATTGATGAATTCATGTGATGAATTTGAGGTCAGGGCAGCCAAACTTAGACTCTTGTGTCAAAAAATAAACAAATAAATGAAATGAAATGGAAAAAAAAAACGGAAGAGGGATTAATGCTGGTTCTATTTGTGATCCATCGCAGTTATTTCCCATAAAAGCTGTTAGAAAAGTGAGATTTCATTAAGCATTTAAGTGGGTTGTCATCATGTCCTACAGAGAAATTACATTGCCAACTGTGTAGAGTGTTTCATTTTGCTACTCGACTTATCCACATGAGGGCGGACTTGCAGCTTTGTCTCAGTGAAAATGCATAGTTCAGCCAAATTTAACATCCACCCTGCATGAAAAAAAATCCAGCAACGAGGAAATAAAACAGTCAGCAAGGGTTTTATTTAGATTTTTATTTCAGTGCCACATATTAACACGATTCCTGATGCGTTTTTTTTTTTAAACCGTATTTCTTAATATCTTTAATCCGAGAGGAAATCAAACGCCAGTTGGTTTTACATCATTAAATCGCAGCCTTTTAGTCTCTGAAGACATAAAAATAAACACAGACAGATGAAGACGTTGTCATCTGCGTCTCAGTCAGTGAAATGGATGCAGTATTTGCGCATCACTGGGCTGTGGTTAACATTTTTCAGTCATGTTCAAGTGTTTTCGAAGGCAAACATCCACGGCCTTTGTCATATGAACCTTAAATGTAGATTTTGACCTTGTGTTGAAGGCCGCTCACCTTTTAGGCCAAAGAAATCTGCAGGCCCAGAATATTACATATTATAGCACAGTGAAGGAATATGGACATAATCGTGCTTCTCATTTATTATCATTATTATTATTATTATTATTATTATTATTATTACATGACATGCGGACCAATTTCTTTTCCTATTTTAAGAGTTTTTAGAGACATTTGTTCATATTTTGTTGCTTTCATTAAACTGTTCGTTAAACCTAAACCTCAACATGCGTCTAACAGCTTTTAATTCAATGTGTCATAAATATAAACAATAATCACCTCTAAATACTTATGGTACGTTTCAGCATAAAGACTATTTAAGAAAAATGAAGTAAAAAGAAAAAAAATCCGCGTTCCTGACCTTAAAATAAGCAGACGTACATCGGTGGTTTTCCAACCCTGCGCTGCAATACGGGCCTGTGTTTTTATTATTTTTTTTCCCTTTTGTGAATGTGAAAGGATTTGTTTGCTTAAAAAATAAAATGGTTGCTCACAATCTGTGTATTTAATCGTGCAAACAAGCAAGACGATCACATTCTGTCCATGTAAATGTAAAATACTTTGATTTCTGTTGCGTAAATACCAAAGATCCAGTGTTTTCAATCTACTTTCTTTATGTTTTGTTTGCATATTCGACATCAGATCTTCGTCGTTTGATGTGTCATGCACCAGTATTTTTATTTTTTTCCCTCGGTTATTTTTGGCACAGTCTTTGTCCTGAACTCATTTGCCTCCTCGCAGACAAAAACAATGAAGCCCTGAGTAAAATAATCCCCAGAATGTGCACACACCACCCTTCATTAACAGGTTCCTATTTTGGAAAATACATTTGTGACACGTTGCTAACAAATATCTTGTGCAAATATATTGTGCTAAAAAAATCTGTTCAAATAATAAACGATTTTCTATCTGCATTGTGTGGAGTTTATTGAATGAAGCCTTGCAGGATAGTGTTGACCTTCATGCTCAGCTGCTACACAGCTTCTAACTCATTTACATCTATGAAAAGTGGACCCGGCTTTGGTAATAAAAAAACAAATGCAGAAACTCAGTGTTTCAGGAGGAAGATTACAGCGAACGTGCTGTTTAATTACAATAATTTAGTTTAATTACAAATGCAAGCTTGGAATTAACGAAGAATTAAGAGAGCAAATTAAAATGGTGTTATTTATTTATTAAGTGATCTCATTGTGTTTCCATTCCCAGACATATGTGAGTAAATTATGCAAATATGGCCAATGTGGGCTCTGGAGTCGGACTGGGAGTAATGTGGATGTGGGAAGGAAAATAGTGCATTTAGAGCCGGTTACATTCTTTAAATAACAGGCATTTGTCGCCTATATGTGCAGCATGTGTCTAAGCAGCTCAATCTGCACATAAACACACTCACTTTACACTTTTACACGAAGACACGAACGCGTTTTGGTAACTTTACGCACGTGGGTGATTACACATAATATGAGGCGACATCGAAGTGAGGAAAAACACTTGGCATGTGTGTGTTTCACTGAGTCTTTTCATTAAGATTCCTCCAGTTTTTGTGGATTCAGTCTTTGTGGTCTCGCTGTGCAGTCTCTCAACCAATTTCAAGTCCGTGTTGTAGGTGTCGCTGTTGACCACGTCTGCATCCGCAGTACGAGTCTGTGTGCGGGGAGTGGAGGCTGCGTCTCAAGGCCATTTTCAAATCTCATTGGTGGGCTTGTCATGTGGTCGGGAGGCATCCTGACTTACTCGGAGATTGTTTTTCCGAGATATGTCAGCTTACAAAGGACATCTCTCTCCTCCAAAGAACTTAACCCCCCAAAATGTCCTTTCCCAGTAGCTCACCTGCGGCAAATACATTTTTAGTGGATTCTCTAATTGGTGCTTGCAGGACGGACAGCTTTTACTCCAACAGCAACATGTACATGCCGTCTGGCTCAGAAATGGGAACTTACGGAATGCAAACCTGTGGACTCCTGCCGTCTTTCGGCAAAAGAGGGGAGGTCAACCACCAAAATATGGGCATGAATGTCCACTCGTACATACCTCAGCTAGATAACTGGACTGATCCGAACAGACCCTGCAGAATAGAGCCGCCCAGTCAGATGTCAAACTGTACATTTTCACAGAGCATTAAGGAGGAGAGTAACTGCTGCATGTACTCCGATAAGAGAGTACAAAAGGTCAGCTCAGATGTCCCCGCATACTCTAACGTTATTCCCGAATCTTGTCCGGTTGACGGTCCTGAGATCCCGGTTCCGGGTTACTTCAGGCTGAGCCAAACTTATGCGAACGGGAAGCTTCAGGAAAACTACTGCCATGAACCGCCAAGTCCAACCCCAACGCTGATGCAGCTGAGCCGGGTCACCCCGAAACCGCAGTCCTCTTCTTCGTCCTCTTCGTCCTCCAGTTTAAAGAAAAGCGAGGACGTCCTGCGAGAAGACCCGGAAACCTCAAGGACGCCCGGACCAGAGGATAGCCCGGATCCCAAGTCCGGATCGGAGGAGAAAAGCTGCTCCATGGACGCTTCAGTGTCCAGCCCAGAGCTGCACCAGAAGGAAGGGAAAGGTGGGTTGGCTACAATGAAAGCTTTTATCTTGTGGCACTGTGCTGAGAAGGCTCCAGCATCATAAAACCAAGTATAAAACACAAACAACCCTAAAGTCGTAATGTTTAATGAGAGTCTTTCTCAGGTTGCAGTAATAGGCAGCAGAGAATGGTTTTACTATGCAGCATGCAGAGTATACCTCCCATTTCCCTTTAGACATTTAAAATAAAATAAAATGCATGTGAAAAAAATTGTCTTTTATTTCAGGGATATTTTACATAGTTTCTAGAAACCTGCAGAAAGTTAATATACGTCGTGATTGTTCTATTATATGTGTCTCAGTGAAATATTCAGTCATTCCAGATTGTTTTAAAAGATTTGGTGCATTTGCAGATTTAGCTACTAGAGTAATTTAATCTGATCTTAAAGTAGAATATGTAAAAAAAAAAATGAGAAAGTGATTTTTCTATCTCAATAGTTCAACATTTTAACACATTTTAATTAAAGGTTACTTGATTCAACTTTGAGCTCCTATGAAATGAATAGATGTTTTTAATGCTTGTGTGTGCGCATAGGTGTAGCCCTGGTGTGCGCTCTGATCAACTGGGGTTTCATTTAATTTTAATTTTATTAGCAGTGGCATATACGCGACTAATAACAACCCGTGCATGTTATTTATTCTGGGAAAGCCGTTATGTTTTGTGTTATTTCCCCGAGGTGAGATTTGATCCGGATCAGACCCTGAATCTGACTCTGATCTGACGTTCCTCCACAGACTGTAAGACTGACACACCGACGAGCAACTGGTTGACTGCAAAAAGTGGGAGAAAGAAAAGATGTCCCTACACAAAGCACCAGACCTTGGAGTTGGAGAAGGAGTTTCTGTTCAATATGTATTTGACCCGAGAGCGCCGCCTAGAGATCAGCAGGAGCGTCAACCTGACCGACAGGCAGGTCAAGATCTGGTTTCAAAACCGCAGGATGAAACTGAAGAAAATGAACAGAGAAAACCGCATCCGTGAACTGACCTCAAATCTCACCTTTTCGTGAGCCTGCATGTATGTTCGCTGTCTTCTCTTTTTATCCCACGCAGTTTGATGCTTGAGTGGCATTGGACGTTTTATCCTCAATTTCAACGAAACTGTGACCATGTATCTATTCCAGTTTTAGTACTTTGTGTGGCGTCGTGTATATGTTTTATTTTATCACAGGGTAACACTTTGGTCTTAAATTATTGGAGTTTATTCCCCCTCCTTTTTTTAAAATTTTTATTTTTTGCCAATACACATTACCGAGTCGGGTGTTTTTTTTTGTTTTTTTTTTTGGAGGGGTGGGTAGAGTTACTCTATTTCAGTCATGAAAGCACATTTATTGTCATATAGTGCAACATTTGTTTTAGTGCAAACCATTTGCTCAGTGGTAAATATTTCAGTGGGCTTCAAGCAGCAGAAAACGATGTTAATCTGAATTTATTGCATGTTTGTGGCATGTATCTTGCAATAAATAGATTGTCCAATATTCTTGTTTTGTTCTTGTTTGCTTTATAATTATCTCAAGCACTATTTTCTGTCTAAGGCCGCCGCGGAATCCACGGGCTTTATCACACACTCACAGTTTTACTCCAAATTAAATAAGAAATGTAAAAACTATAGACATTTTCTACGTTTATCTATCTGCTGAGTATTTCTAAATGTTTCTCCAATGTCTCATATTCTTGTTATTTCACATTTACGCATCTGACATCAAACATTTGCATTGAATATAATAGACGGACTTAAATCTGTTTAAACAAATGCATTTCCGACATAGATTTTTAGGATATTATACAATATTTCTAAATCTGTTTCGTCCGTCTTTAAGTCTGTTTGGTATTGCAGTCCTCGTGCGTAATTTTAGGCTTGAAAAACATCCTAAATAAGGTTGAAAATGCCGTGTTCCGGTCACTTGCGCTGTTTATCTGCGAAAAAAATTGTGTTAGAACAGTGTGACAAAGAAAAGAAGTCGAGTAAGGGAATAAACATGGTATTTATTACTTTTATTTCCTTGGGCTGTTCGTGCAACAAAACTAATTCATGGTTTATCAGATGGTGCCAGTTATGTTCAAGCGCAAATTCAAAGACAAAAATCTTTCGTCTTCGAGCCACACACTCCACGGTGAGAGTCTTTCCAGCGTGGAAAAAGCTTGAGAATTTTCATCATTATTTGAAAAGTAGTAAAAAAAATAGTAATTATCCAGTCTGGAGAGGTGATGTGAGCGAGCATTTGGCCTGCGTAAAGGTCAAAACCAGCCTTCCTGCAAAAACAAATAAATAAATAAATGAAAAGTCTGACCAAAAATGAGGAAAAAGTGGTTTGTGTGGCTTTAAAAGTGCACCTTTAAGACAGAAATACACAGATGGACTTTTCTTCTCCAAGTCTTTTTCTTTTATTGACGGCATGATCACACGCACCTCATAAAACATTTATTGATACATAAAGCTATTATTGCTCTCCTTTCAATGAATACAATAATTTTACAACTGATGTTTCCGGCTTCACTTTAAAAATTAAACCAACCCAGAAAATATGTTTCTTCGCCGAATATTAACAATGGATTCACCGCACTGAGAACGGAAATGGCGTCTGTTATTTTACAGCATGTTATTACATCTATTTTACGAGGACTCCGTAAGTCTATAAACCATTTTACTAGCATTGAGGGTATTAAGACGATATTATAAGAGTTTTCCCAAACATTAAGATACAGGGACGTCGTGCTGCTGGACTGTGTGGACGTTTAGGTGTCTTATTCCTTCTTTTGAGCTGGTGTATTGTTGCAACGTCCTCCAGCTTTACGCACACTATGTGAAACGAGGAGGAGGGGGGGGGGGCACATTTGCATTCATTTGGGCGGTTGTTTTCTCCCTTTGCTCAAATCTGAAGGGGCTTTTTTATTATTTGTGAAATGAAAAGCTAAATTAAACCTGACGAAAAAAAAGAGAGAGCAAGGGCAGGATTGATTTACTCGCTGTATTGGTAAATATGACCACGTGATCCATGTAACCAATCCCTGTAGATGCAGGCCAGCAAAAATACTATGATTGTTCATAGAGGGAAGCTTCCCGTAACAGTGCAACCCTTATTATATGAGTAGGAAGAGATCAAAAATGTCGTCCAGTGGCACTCTCAGTAACTGCTATGTGGACGCTATCATGGGCCAGGAGCCGGAGGATGTGTACGGTGCGCGTTTTATTCAAGCTCCACACACGGTGACCCCCAGGCCGCCAGGTGCTGGGGACAACGCAGACTTTTCCTCTTGCAATTTTGCACCAAAGTCCGCCGTTTTCTCGTCGTCTTGGTCGTCGGTTCACCCGCAGGGGATTTATCATCCATACGTGCACCACCACCACCACCACCAGTCCCATCTCTCCGCGTCGGACGGCAGATATGTAGGCGTCCGCTCCTGGATGGACCCCATCTCCAACCACGTTTCGTTCGCCGGATTTCACTCCAGCAGTCGCTCGTACGGGACAAAGCCCGATATCTTACCAGCGAAAGCCACAGAGTGCGACGCGCTGGAGGCTGAAGCTCGGCCGCTCGCCGGTGAATTCGCTTGTGGAGCTTCAGAGTGTCCAGAAAAAGCGACCAAAGAGCACAGTGGAAGTGAGCTTTCGAGCCACAGCGAACCCAAAGAAGAGAAACAACAACAACAACTTGACCCAAGTAAGTAAACGAAATAGCCAGTCCTGATTTACAACCTTAAGAACTGTATGAGCTGGGTGTGTAAAACTGGAGGTTTTACTAACCTATAAAAGTGTCTCGTACTATACCGCGGCTCGGGAAGGGGAAAAACCCGCCCTGCATAGGTTATTGCGGGGGATCCTAAAGTTTTTTTTTATGTTTCAGGAAACCCAAAATAGATACACATCTCTCCCATTTCGATTTTCCTGGGACTCTTTATGGATAGAAACGGGATTGGTTTATTCGAAATAATCAGCTTTACGCACTGTCTTATTGTCTATAAATGCGTTCATTTTGGGTTTTCATCCACTAAAGCCACAACAATCCCCACTTTAGGATCCACTCACGTCAGTTGTCAAGTAAAAAAATATCCTGATGATTAAAAACACCCTTTTATACGTGATTTTACTCAACCTATGTCCCTTTTTTTCTCCAGACAACCCTGCTGCAAACTGGATTCACGCACGCTCCACGAGAAAGAAGCGATGTCCATACACTAAATATCAGACTTTAGAGCTGGAGAAGGAGTTTCTCTACAACATGTATTTGACCAGAGACCGACGCTATGAAGTCGCCCGTATTCTCAGTTTAACAGAGAGACAAGTGAAGATCTGGTTCCAAAACAGAAGGATGAAAATGAAGAAGATGAACAGAGAGAGAAACAGCAAGGATCAGCTATGAAGGAAACCATCTGAACAATCCAGTTTATTTTGGTAGGAGTTTGATAGACGTTTTCATTAGAGACGTTCTAGGTGTCATATCATCGGGTGTTGGTGTCATCATGTTTCGACCAGGAGTTTGACTTGGTGGGATTTGTGCGTCACGATCCGACATATATACTGTTTGCAGCCATTTGATTGTTTTTATCCCACTAAAAGAAAAGAAAAAAAAAAACCAAAACACAACTTGACTCAAACACACTGGGCTGTTGAGCAGTTTCTAATTTTTTATTTTTATTTTTTGTTAATCACTCCCAATTGTAGGAAACTTGCCCGTGTGTGTTGTTTTTCTAGTTGTGAAGAATTTGGAGTTGTATATAAAACATGTTCACAGCTACACTATTTTTTGACTGCTGTTTGTATCATTTACGCATCAGTTTGACCCATTTCACAAACGTTTCACTACTTCAAAATAACGTATTTGGCTGAAATACCTATGCGTTTTACAACTACACACAACAAAAAGCAAATTTTGGAAAACAAATAATGAAGTTCATTTTAATAATAATAAAACATTTCTTTTAACTTTTCTTATTTAAGTAGTTTTATCACTTTACATACAAATACATTAACACTACCGCACCACAACTTTATTATAACAACTTTCTAATTTGGAAACAAATGAATCACAGACGCTTGGGTTGAAACTCTACAGGTTATTTTATGTTGAATCACACCTTTTTATATGGCTGATTTTATTTGAAACGTACAGGAATAAGTAATAAAGTGTTTACGATTGGGAGAGGTGTGGATTTCCAATTTATTGTCCAACTTGTACGAATAATTACTTTAAAGCAGGAAGAAACGCGGTCCAATAAAGCTATAGAAATGGCTAGACGTCTGGCCTAAATGAGTTTATGGGCCTGGCCAGTAATTACACTCTCCTTTGAAACCCCTTTTCTTAGGCGTTTGCGTCTGTTGCTGACAAACAGAATGTAGACACTTTTCCACAGGGTGTCTGGTCGATGAATTGTTTCAGAGGAAATCCACCCCCCTCTTAATGGTCACGTTTATTCATCAACTCCATTTCCCACCGATGGGGAAAAAAAAAAACAAAAACCTTCACTTTGACTGAAGTCTGACGCAGTTCTGCTAAACTGTGATAACATGAAATACCAACCATGGTTTTGTCCTAAATTTACACTAAAACAGGCTGAAACAAAAGAGAAAAACATCAGAGGAAAATGTAATAACATGTTCTAAAACTGGAACAAATACAGGTTAAATAGGTGAGGTTTTTTTTTTTTTTTTTTTTTTTTGCAGCATCAGTTGCATCAAATGGGGAAAAGGCCGATTTCTGCACAACTACAGACTCTGTTTACCCTTACAGGATGAAGCTCTCACTAGAGGGCGATGTTGATCTTTTGGTCTCAGCTATAGCTTCTATCACAGCTGGAAGATGTAGACAACATATGGACCATACCATCGCCCATGGATCCATAGATTCATGCATGTATATGATAAAGAATAGTCAAAAATGGCCTTTTTTAAAGATTACACTCAGGTCAAAACCACAGAGTTGCTGGTATTCAAACAAAGACAGACGTTGCAGACAAAGAATCCCAGTGCATGATTTTAATTAAGAGCTGCTACACCCACTTGGAAATCTCAGTGAGCTTTCAGAAGGAACGTTACATACGTTTACATATTTCCATCATTGCAGTGAGATTTAATGACAGAACTGGGATGCATTCATAGCCACGGCTCACAGTCATTGCAGCAGAAAACAGAATTACAATAGCAGACATTTCGAGGCGGATTCCTTGAAAATTTCTCCACCAAGGCCGCAACCTCTAAATGTTATCAAGATGATTTAACTGGACATAATATTGTTGCGTTTAGTTGTCAGTTTATTCTACAGCCGCGGAAAAAAATATTAGACCACCCTTGTTTTCTTCAGTTTCTTGTTCATTTTAATGCCTGGTACAACTAAAGGTAC
>JAPQRP010000016.1:25632403-25669686 GCA_037367295.1 Apogon hyalosoma | reverse complement strand
CACACACACACACACACACACACACACACACACACACACACACACACACACACACACACACACACACACACACTGATCTAAATCATTAAAATAAAACTTTACAGGCGTCCACCACTTTCTGTCCATCTGTCTTAAATCTCGCGAGAGGAACAAATACAGCCCTGTCATAAAATTAACCCCAAAAATTTCAGCAGCACTTACATAATCATCAGCTCATTTCCTGTTGCGCACCTCACCGTTTAAGCGGGGTGTGTGTTTTAACTTCGCCTTAAAGTTGCATGGTTCAAGACCAGAGTAGTCAGGAGAGTTAAATACTTTATTAAACTGGAGGTTGAGCTTATATGGTTTTATTAAAACTTTATCACATTCAGATTTGTCTCCTTTTTTGCCCTGAACTTTAGCTGACAGACTCAAAGCAGTAGTGGTAGTCCTGCAGACACGTGACTTAACAAGCAGAGCATTTTTCATTAAAGAAGCGCATCCTTGACGCCTTGTAGTCTATAAATAAATGTATTTATCTATTTCAGAATCCTGTCATCCTGGAAAACAGAATCGTGGTTTGGCCTGTTTGCTTTCTGCTCCCTCTGCTTATCCAGAGAAGCTGTGTCAGACATATTTGTTGTCTCTAATCAAAGGAAATACCAATGTGAGCGCGTTGCATCTGTCTTTAGCTCCCCATCACTCACCCGCAGTGAACTGGTGCACCAGTAGTACACACTGGCGCTAACACCAGCCATCTAGTGCATCATGGAGACTGTTTATGGAGCACTGCTAATAATAATAATAATAATAATAATAATAATAATAATGATAATGATAATGATGATGATGATGATTATGAACAGATGTTTTCTCCAATAAAATGGTTCAAGCCTTAAGGATTACATGGTTATAACGTCATACTAGTGCAACAAATCCGGATCTTTTGCATTAACGCACACATGCACACACTTACACACACTCATAATACGGGAAACCAGAAACCGAGCCAGAGCCGGACTATAAATCCCACAGTGCTGACTCTGGCATGTCCTCCTCATGGACGAGAATAAAATGAAAGAAATTCCTTTTTCTTTGCTCCACGAATATTCAGTGTCGGGCCTGTGATCTCGAGGGTCAACAACATGAAAAAATTGTGTTCTTCCGTGATTTGTCTATATATTATAAATAACAGGAACGTTAAAACCGAGCCAAAGGATGTGGAAATATGCGTAAATGCTGAGAAAATGGTGCAACGTACACACAAATCAACGAACACGTCGTTTTTATTTTCACTAGAAATCATCACAGAAAAGGCCTCTGGTGTATTCTTATTTTTAAATTCCATTTGTAAAGTATTTACACAAGCACAAGACCTTGTAAATACATAGGATTTTTGTTAACAGTTAGTGTACATGCAGGCCTCTAGTGGATTAAAACCAAAAAGAAAAACGTATTACTCTTAACTGTTTCCAAACGCGTAAATTCCACCTAAAAAAGTAAAAATTAAAATTAAAGCATCCAAATCTGTTTAAAAAAAGTGACCATTTTCATTGTGCAGTCTTGAGAAAGCATCACTATCATCATATTGGTTTTAATTAAACAAAGACAGAAAAAGGCCTAAAGTGTAAAAAAATACTTACTTTATAAAATGCTATGCATGTTTATTATTTAACAACAAT
Source organism: Apogon hyalosoma (assembly GCA_037367295.1). Classification (NCBI taxonomy): domain Eukaryota; kingdom Metazoa; phylum Chordata; class Actinopteri; order Kurtiformes; family Apogonidae; genus Apogon; species Apogon hyalosoma. The sequence goes on along the minus strand of JAPQRP010000016.1, from coordinate 25,668,025 downwards.
TAATTCTGTAAGACAGCGATAAACTATGAGTATTTAAGGCTGTAGTCTGGCTGCTGTTTTAAATATACAGATGTGACTGAGAAATAGAAAAAGAAAAAAAAAAAAAAACCAACAAAAAAAACAAAACAAACGTGAAAACCCCCTCTTGTTTTTTTCCAGCGGACATGGAGGGGCTTCTGCTATTATGCGCAAAGATGGGAAGAATTGCTGCAGTCGAAATTCCTTTTTGTGCGAGGACAATTTACAACTTGGTAATAGACCTTTTTATGTGCCTCCATCGCCTGTCATTGGATGCCACTGGTCATGTGTGAGAGGCAAACGTCTTCATGGCTCTTTTCCTGATTTCCCAGGCGATTTTTTCCCACTGCATTCTGCGTCTATGGCGTTTAAACCGATACGCCACGGTGGGCTTTCTTTAAAATGACCAGCCATTCGATTTTCATAAAAGTCTGATCAGCACATATTTTGCGGCACTGCGATGCTCATTCTCCCGGACGACGAGAGGGATTGTTCCAACTTTGTGTGCAGCTTTGACCTCTTCAGATCAGCACTGACTCGACGCAACTCTATGAAAAATAGTAAAACTCAAAGAATAAACATGGATTACCTGCCTGCGACATGTAAGTATTCTGTGCCATAGCAGAGTGCGTTTACCGTTTACCTCTGGGTGTCTGCATGTGAAGTGTGACAGCTTCCTGTTTCATTAGTCATGTTAATTAGCTGCAGGGTTAAAGGCTTTCAGGTAATATGACGAATTCACACGTTGCTATGAGTACCTCAATCAAAAGACAAGTCCTTAATGATTTTAATGCGCACGAAAATGTGCATTTATTTCTTCTGAGAATAATCATCTCGATCAGTAGTTGCATGAAACTGGTTGCTGTTTCTTTAAAATGCACTCCCTCTCTTTCATAGCTGCCATTCTAGACCTTTTCTGCAAAAATATAACTAGTCTTCTGTCAGTTATGTTGTTGCTTGACACGTTTAATCAGTTTATTGTGTTACCCATAACTCAATGCAGCAACATCCCATCAATCAGTAACAATTTCGATTTAATATTGCATGTCGACATTTCTTTGTGTCCTAAAGCTGCTGATTTCAATGATATATTTAAAGAAGACTGCTTTTTAACCAACAAGCATCTGCAACAACAACACACACACACACACACACACACACACACACACACATATATATATATATATATATATATGTAGATATGTTCTATAAAATGCACTTGCCAAATCCTGCAGAATAATAGACGCAGAACAACTGTGCTTTGCTAAAACCCCGCATATGCAGTCCTGGCAGAAGAAGTTCAGTTTTCATAGCTGTTTTCAGCTGCCTGGAGATGGGGCCAACTGAACAAAGACAGTATTTCACCGTTGGCTGACAGGCAGCTGCGAAAGTATTTACAGCCTTACTGCAATGCGGCAAAATGGACACTGGAAGACCGACACAAGTAGAAGCCTGTGAGAACCAGACAGGATTCACTCTGTTATTCAGCTCCAACATGCAAATAAGACCCTATATATTTTCTGAAAGTGTGCAAGATATCTATAAAAAGAAGAGGAATCATCTCTGCAGGCTGACCACAGGCCTTGCACACATATTAGCCTCCATGAATGGCTGCGGTTTCTCCTTTTCACCCTGATTTAAATTATCTACAAATGTGTAATCTCTTAAAACATTTGAGTAGAGATTTATCAATTTAATGCATTTTCTTGTAATTATAAATGAGACCCAAAGAGATAAAATTTCTATGACATCATGGAGTAAATACATATACTCATTTGGATGCTTTTCTCTTCTTTTATAACAATGAAAAGATAATAATGGATAATACACTAACACTGTCAGATATTCCCATTTTGTGATTTATGTCCATGTTGATGCGCACTTGAATTCCTAGACAGTTTTGCAAAGCAGGTGTATTTTTTCATCCTACACTACAGTCTTAAAGCCAAGTAAAATAAAATTAGCAGGAACAGGGTGATATTTTTTGCAGTGGAAAAGAGGGAGAGCCATAAAAATGCCAGCAGAAGGCGCTGTTGCCCAACAGTCCGCCTCTGTGCTCCTGCTCCGCACACTGGTCAGAGCAGCTTCCTGAACCGTGTGATTGGTTGAGAGGTCGGTCACGTGATTGATTCCGTTTTTGAATATGAGTTTGGGATGATTATCTGAAATTACTTTTTTTTTTTTGCTGCTGCTGCTTCTGTGTTAGGAGTAGAAAGTTTGTTAACAGTTGAGGTAAACCATCTGATTATAGAGCGTATTGATAGGTTTACATTTATCCAGTCACAATGTGCTGTGGAAACCTCGTGTATCCCATAAAATGATTAAAACACTTATGCATACATGTATAAAACCAGTGCAGTGTTCATTTTATAACCCCTGAAATTCCCAGACAGTATGTCACATATGACTTTATGCTTATATTATGATCAAGAAATACATATTTACAACTTCTGTTAGAGTTATATTATGTTTAAAGGAAATGAATGGTTACTTAAACAACATGGATTAACACTATAACTAAAACATCCCTGAACTATGGGGGATTTTTCCAACTCAGATCACATCAAACAAACTCTTATAGACATGCACGTAAAAAAAAAAAAAAAAATGACAGGCCTCTCAGTCCATGCCCCCCCACCCCCAAATCATACCTGCACTGCAGAAGCACTACTTACCTCAGGTTCAGTCTGGAAAGCAGAGGAGGGGCCACAGTGCAATGCATGCTGGGGATTGGCCCACAGAATGAATGACATCAGTCTTAGTGTCAGGTCTGCAGCAGAAAAAGCATTTCTGCACAGTTGTGATGAATGTTAATATCTTTACAGAGATAATTATTTAGTGACATTGTAAAATAATCATTATATAAGAATTTAAAAAAAGGAATGTTTTCAGTAAAAAGAAAAAAAAAAACAAAAAACAGTCTGAGCCACAGAACAGGCCATGGCCTTGCACTGCATCATTTATCTCAGACACTTGTCACTTTTTCAAACTTAAAATACTGATGTGAATTTGTACAATAAAAATAGGGGAAAAAAATCCTTCTTTTTTGTCCTCTTTCTGCTGTAACAGTTGTAACCCCTCAGCTTCCTCATTTCTGTGACTTTTCCTTAATGCACATCAGTGTAATCGGCGTTATTGAGTAAGTGCAACTTTGAAGGTTATTTATGGACCTGCGCGCTGTTGTGAATGGCTGTGAGGAAACACGTGACGCCATTAAAGTTTGTTTTATGGCCTGGGACTTGACAAGCCAAAATATAATTCTCATTGTGTATTAGTAAGACCGTCCAGATGGGTTGGAATAGCGCTTCAATTGGCAGGGAGCTTCACCGGGCTCACTCTTCCTCCAGCCCGGGTGCGTTTGTTCGTCGGTGTGCCATGTGTTGCGGTCTCGGTGGTAAGCCGTGTTTCATAATTTTTCTGGTGGTGTGGGCGTGTGATGTCACACGCAAAGAGCTCAGGCTGAACCGTTTCCTGCCTCTCAAAGCGGCAACAGGACATACAGACAGTTTTATGATGAGCTAGTCTTGGCAAAATGGCTGGTTTGGCACTTTCTGGAGGCTTGTTTGTGCGTAAAAATCTTTGGAGAGCTAAAAGATGCGTTTTGTTTGTCCTTTTCCAAGTTGCTGGTCTGACAGGCTCCATGATTTAATTATAGATGCAGCGGTTTGCTTATTTCCTTGGAGGCGGACAACAGGTTGTCATCAGACTCTGGGTGATTTTCGGAATAATCTGGTGAATTATCTTAAAGGTTACATCAGTGCAGTGCAGTTTGTGTCATTAGGAGTCATTACTGCGTATCTGCAGCACCATTATGTGTCATTTGTAGACAACATCTTTCATATTTCGTTTGTTTGAGAAAAGTAGCTGTATTTTTCTGCATATTGATATAAATACGCAGCAGAGACACGGGTGCATTTGCAGAAATAAAATGCTTTTCACTTTTTGTGGCTTCTGTTGAATTTACTGTTGGCCTGATGTGTTTCCTCTGCAGGCCGAAAATATCTAATTTAATCCACTGGAGGAAAACCCGGTCTGATCATAGTTAAATAATATTTTCTGCATTTTTTAGAAATAAATTCTAGCTTTAATTGAGTTATAAGTCGTCCTTACGTTGCACAGTAATGAGATAAATAAGGCCTTGTGATTTGTGGTTGCTGTTTTGAATTCAGTCGGAGCTTGTTTTGGGCAGAAAACATGTTGAAAATTTGATTATATTAAAGAAAAAAGACTCAAGCTGTGGTAGCTGAGCTTTCTTTTAACCCAAAGCAACCAGGAAACGCTGACTTTATCATTCTTTTGTTTGTGAATCTCGGCTTTGACCCGTCTGAAGGGCTAAGGTGAAAGACAGGTCAGGCTGTCTAACAAATATTGAAATGTGAAGAGCAAGAAGCAGACATTTTACTGATATCACAAACCTTTTTTGTTTTTTGTTTTTTTTGTTTTTTTTTTATTCGAACTATACATATCTATATTCAGAATATTTTGCGTTTTTCCTGTGGCTGCTCTCGTGATAAAGCCTAGATTTCGCGCAAAAACACTCCGCAAAACGCGTCAACTTGACTTCTACGTGGTCAGTTTTATCCCCAGTTTCATTTAAGGACTGTAGTTTTATTTTTCACCTTTTAGTCTGGCTTTGAAACGCCAAATTTCAGGCAAAACTCTCCACTGAACTATAAACGTAAAGCAGCGGAGAGAAGGCCTGAGTCAGCTGATCATTAAATACGAAAGATCTGGTCAGTATTTATTCCAGTGTCTGATTTTGGCCAAAAATATCCCCCTAAAATAAATATCAGATTAATTCTAGTCTATATTTAAACAATTCAGTAACACTAAATGACTGAATCATTGCATGTTTATTTATTTATTTTTTACCTCAGCTTAATATTTTACTTTTATTTCACTAAAATGTTGGTCTTTTATATCAAAACCAGTCAACCTCCGCCACTGAAAAGCTGTATTTCATTTGTTAAGCCTGTTTTGTTGTGGTGTCCGCCATGGTGCTTGGTTAATGGCTGACGAGGAATTGGTAAACTTTTGCACCCTTTGAGCTGTCAGCAGGAGCAAAAATAATTAAACTTTTGGATAAGATTGTAAATGATTTTGGTTTGACCTTCATGGCCTCCAGCCTCATGTTCTGGGCAGTGGAGATAACGCACACACATCTGCCAATATCTAGACTGTGTGTGTGTTTGTGTGTGTGTGTGTGTGTGTTTGTGTGTGTTTACAGCCTTATTCTTATCTGCCAAAGATGTGTATTTGATTCTGGGGTGTGATCTTGTAATAGTCATATATTTTAATGTGTTTTTTGTCATATTTTTGGACTGTGATGGGGGAAAAACATCACATAAACCTCTGTTGACCTTAGGTGTTGCGTTCAGGTACCTTCTGATTGTCATGTGCTCCTGGTTTTGACAGTAATGCCACGCGCAAACGCCTCTAAAAGTCTTGGTTTCTTTTTCCTTTCTTTCTTTCTTTTTTTTTTTTTTTTTTTTTTAAATCTGTGACTGACGTGTTTTGAGGTTTCTCTGCCATCACAAGATAGAGATCACAAAACTACATGCAACTAAAGTTAAGTTTCACTGAAAATATAGTCAAAACTGAATCAAATAAGACACTCAGGTGGGATCATCTATCATTTTACTCCACAATATACGTTTCCAACCACATGATTGTGATCCATGCCTTTTATTTCCTTATGTAACCTTGTCTCTATGCTATTTTTTTTGCTCATCCTGACTGCGAGGCGCTTTGTAAATATTGTTTGCGTAAAGTGCTCCACAAATAAAGTGTTGTGGTTACGGGGCTAAAGTGGGCAGTGCTTCCCGTCGTCTATATATACCCTGTAGAACCGAATTTGTGTGATGAAACCACAGTCACAGATTCGATTCTAGGGGAGTATATGGTCGATGAAAAAACTTCGACGAATTGACTCATTGCCATCTTATTGGGCTTTCGGAGCCTGATGCGCTGTCAAACGCTACAGTGACAGAATTTATCCACGAATGAGTGTAAATCTGCCAACACAGTCCTCATGAAGAGAGGTTGAGGGTGGAATGAAACTCTATAGGCGTGAAGGCAACCTGATCCAAAATGTTTCACATGAATATGAGCATAATTATGAATGAGAGTGCATTTCTATTTATATCCAGAGCAAATACCAAAGGGCTGTTTCTAAAAACGCATCCAGTACACTCCAGTTGTGGCTTTTATTGCCCTGTGGGTCGTTTCTGTCTCTACATTATTGATTCCCATAGCTTCTGCTGCTGGCCAATAGGCTCCTGAGACAGTTTTTTCAAAGGGATGGGACCAGATGAAATGATGAGATTGGTGTAACTTTTGGATGACCCCTTCTTGACAAAGACAGTCTCCATCAATTGTCCTCAGTCATTATTCTCTGCTTTTATGCCAAGGGGCTTTTTGTATCTTTTGTCAGTTTCTCTGTTTAACACCATACTTTTAAGTCACACCGCTGCCTTAGAAACTCAGATATTTTATCCAACATAAAACACACACAAATGCACAGCCACTCTTTCATTATACCTTGCACTTATTTTATGTATTTACACCGCGTGGTGATGAAGTTGTTCAAAAAAGACGCTCGAATGATGTGTTTTTTTCTTATTTTTTTCAGTGCGATTTCCAATTTTGCTATTTTACGCACCAGTTTTTAAAAGCAGCATTTGTGTTTCGCCTCTTGGGTGTAATTTGGGTGTATCTCAAGTTAGATAGAATTGCTTTTAGTTGTATGTTTACCCGTTTATGAACCAGCATCACCTCTATTGGCCGATCTGGTCACATGGTTCGCTAACTTTATTCAGTTGACACCAAGTAGGAGGGCTTTATGGAGGGAGGAAAAAAAGACAACTCGAGAAAAATTAGTATTTTCTACCTTCAGAAATTAATGGCCATGAGTTCGTATATGGTGAACTCTAAGTATGTGGATCCGAAATTTCCTCCATGTGAGGAATATTCACAAAATAACTATATACCTGAGCAGGGTTCGGACTACTACAGTCCATCGCAGGACACAGAGTTTCAGCATCCAGGGATCTACCCACGGTCAAACTACACGGAGCAGCCCTTCAGCTGCAACACTGTGCAGGACTCCACAGTGCAGCCACGGGGTCATGTGCACGACAGATCTAGCCACTCGAGTCCTTTTACCGCACAGACTGAACGTGGGCCCCCGGTCCAAGTGGCCGGACCCCGGACTTGTGGACAGCAGCAAAACACAAAGAGCCAAAATGGGATACAAGCCAAGCAGCCAGCAATAGTTTACCCCTGGATGAAGAAAGTCCACGTAACTACTGGTAAGATTTTTCTCTCTTCTCTTATGGACCAGCTGAGACCCGTAGTTTAGAAATCATTCAGTGTAATATTTATGGGAGTCTTTGAAAGGCCTCACCAATTACACAAGTCATAAATTTTTATAGCTCAGGAAATAGGCCGCTAGGTGAGCGCCTCAGAGCTCCTGAAAACACATATTGACCGGTTGAAATGTTGCTTAAATCTGCTGCAAATCTACTTTAATCCGGTTCAGATCAGTACTTATTTCCTGCTCTTGTCTCGTTGTGGATTTCCTTAAAGTTTGAGAGCCGCGGGGTGGACATGCTGCTGTTGTTTTGTTTGCATGCTGCATTGGAAACATTTGGTGACTTTGTTGTTTTCTCTCTTTTTTTTTTTTCACCCCCCACCTTTTTAGTGAATCCAGATTACACAGGATCCGAACCCAAACGGTCCAGAACAGCTTATACCCGGCAGCAGGTTTTGGAGCTGGAAAAGGAGTTTCATTTTAACAGGTATCTGACCAGGCGGCGACGGATTGAGATAGCCCACACTCTTTGTCTCTCCGAAAGGCAAATCAAAATCTGGTTTCAGAACAGACGGATGAAATGGAAGAAGGATCACAAACTGCCCAACACCAAGGGCAGATCTGCACCAGCCTCCAGCCATCTGCAAAGCGCTCAGAAGGACAACCAGACTGATATAACAGCATTATAGAGAGCAAGGTGACAGACACACCTTTACGAATAAACTGTACATAAAAAAAGACAAAGGCTGCATCTGACTTTTGCATGGAACTGATGTCGTTTTTAGCCATTTTTATTTTTATTTTTATTTAATAATGACCATAACAGTGTTTCTGGCTCAAAAGCTGAGTCAGAAAATCAATCAGTATTCACGACTGAAAGGTTTGCAAGTTCAGTTTTATTTTCCTCAGAGACATAAATTCATCAAAACCAAACTTCTTCTTCTTTTTTTTCTTTTTTTTTTGTTGGACATTAACCCCCTGAGGACATTTAATGAGCAACCTCCGCAGATTTCATGGAGTTAACGAAAGAGCCTGTTTTTTTCTTATGGATTCACGATGGTTTGAGGACTGAATTATCTTTACTCAAAACAGGGAAGCCATTCGTTGAAATCACACACACACACACGCACACACAACCGTTGTTTTGATTTTTCCCCCTCCTATTAAAACTCCACTTTAGACGCACAATATATAGCTATCGAAATATATACTTGAAAGCAACATTATTTGCATCGAGCACGCCAAAACAACTCGACCATATCGTTCGTTGAAATTGCAAATATCCCGATGAATTTTTCAGTTACACGTTTCTTTGTTACTTGTATGTTTTAACTTATTTTGTACAATAAAGCTTTGAAATTTGCTTAGCCTAAATAGTATTCCCAAAATCAAGACATTCCTGTGTGCATACTATTTCGAGTGCCCTTATAAATCTCTCCTGACATCTTTGTAAACAGTGTACATTTTCAGAGGTTCTCTCATGCCATTTGAAACTCTTTTATGAAAGATAATTTGTTCTTTGCATGGCATTAAATTGATATTGGATGTTTCTTATCGGAAATAATCAAATCCAGAGTATTTAGGAGCATAATTGTTTATTTTTTCTTTGTATGATTTTTACGTTATTATTTATTTGTTTAAAAAAAAATTTGTAAATTTTCGTATAGCACACGAACGATTTTAAATAAAACTATTCGTTGAGCATTTATTAATCTAAAATACGTTTGGATTATTGTGCATGACATAATGCAAAGTTTAGTCTTAGTTAATGTGGGAATCTTATACTTTCCATTGACGCCAAGGGGGGCTTTCACGTCACGTTTCAAGACAGATATTTCTTGTTTTATACCGTCATTGTCTTTGGACAAAAAAGCCCAGGAGCTCTCCCAGTACGAGGAGGTCTTCTTTCTGAAGTCTTCACGAGGAGAGGCTTGAAAAGGTATTTCAACCGAAGGTCGACAAAGCAGCAGTGGCAGGTTCATCCAGGGGACACATTTCAGCCGCAAGGACTGACCTCGACACCCCTGACCCGCCGGACAAGCAGCATTTTCTCTTCTGGGCGCTTTGGTTCGGAGGGTTTTTCCACAGTTAAAAAATTAAAGCATTTACATTAAAGCCAGAGCCTGAATTCCATGTTGGCGCAAACCCCCAAAAGGTTCTGATTTGTGCATATGTCTCATGTCAATACGGAGTCTTTTTGGTTTTATTTTTGTACATGCTTTTTACCTTGTATTGTGCATTGAGATGTGAGAAGTATATTGGAAAAAATAAAGATTTCTACTGATTATGCATTTAAATGGTTGCAAAGTATACTTCATCACCAGATTTTTATTTTTTCTTTTTAAATTTCATATGTGTATCATTTATTTTCCAAAAAAAAAAAAAAAAAAAATGGCGAGAGTGTAATTTTCATTAGTCAGTTAAACTACTCAGAATTTTAGTAGATATTGTCTTTTTTTTTTCCTTACAAAAGAGTCACTTTTGGTGGAAAAATAAAGTTTTTTTTTGGCGACAACAAACACGTGGAGCCATATGGACAAAGATCCACAAATACACCAAATGTTCGCTGCGTGGGTAAATTCAGCCTATTATTATTCTTTATCCAGCAGAATAAACCATGCATATCTTTCCTCCCAAAAAAAAAACAATTAAAAACAATATTTATCATAATTTTCACCTATTACCATTTACTTCAGTGACTGCGCCCTGCGTAAAAATATGTTCCATAATGCTCTTTAACAGGTTTCGTAAACTACTGAATGTTTTTCCGTCATTTTGTTCACTGAAAACCACTTAAAATTGTAAGAAAACAAGAAAAGCTGACAATGTGGGACACACACCATGAGTGTAACACATTCGTCACATGAGGCTTATATTATTATAAAACAAACAGACGAAGTTTAAAGACGTAGCAGCAGTCAAAGTGACAAAGAAAAACGGATTCCAAAAGTGTGAGTCCTGCTCCAAAACCAGAGAAAAAACCCTCTATAATCAGCTTCTACTGAAACATGTCATAGACTGAAACATGGAGACAAATGTGTTAAATCCCGCTCCAAAAATCAGAGGAAAACTCGATAATCGGATAGAATCTAAACATGCAGTCACACAGAACAATGGATCACTCTGGGTCCACATGAAACCTGATCGTGGGTCATAAGTTGTGGTTTTATTGGAGATCACCCGCTGTAACACTGACCTCCGACCCTTCACATCACAGAATCAAGTCTGATCAAAACAAAAGGGACTTTACATGTGGAAAGACAATCTCCTGTCCACATAGTGTTTTTTAAATCTCCCTGTGACCAGTGATCCCCACAGTGCACATGCAGCTCAGAGTTGTGCACGGGTGCTCGTGTTTGTGCGTGTGTGTGTGTGTGTGTGTGTGACGGTTTTGTGAGAATATGAGCGCGTGTCATATGGATTCAGAGAAAGCAGTGGGGACAAAGTGATGCTACCAATCCACGGTCCTGCCAAAAGTGATCTGCACATAGATGCTGAGGGGCACAGGGAGAAGAACAGGGGTGATGGGGGGGTTAATTCCACAGATAACTAACAAATACACTAATACACATCACTTATATGTGAGTCAAAATAGACCAGTATATGGTCATTTATTGTTTCAAACCTTTTTAATATGATACTTAAATCTGAAATCCTAGTGTGAATAGTCAAATTAAAATAATTATAACACCTTTCTCCCAGGCAATTATCAGGTCAGAGCAGCCCTACTACGTACAGCGTGTAGCCACACTGACCTACATGTCTGAACAGCAATAAATGGGAGCCAAAGGCAGTGCCATTTTCAATGACACTGCACCCAGTGCAGGAATACAACGTCGTTGCTCTCCATCCGGCCATATTTGATTTCCAGCTGTTTTCGCAGAAGCCTCTCCGAGCCAGACAACCCCCCTAAGATATATTAAAGTGCGCTGTCTGCATTCAGAGATATAATCCAGAGACTATACCACTCCGCTCTCTATTCCCGACCACGTGATTGTCTAAATAATTAATGCAGCACGTCCCCCTAGAAACACGGCGTCGTCATTAATCGCAAGGACTCTATCAGACTTGAAAACTGAAGAGATCCCCCAAGAAAATAATATCCGATACCCGGCGCAACTGTAGCCCCGCACTTTAGCCGCACATCCGAACCGATGGATGCTTGGGTAGGTAAATATTTCAGCATTTTTCATGTTGCCTGAGCTGCTAAATGACGATATCAAATGTCGTGATATTTGATAAATTGCTCCGTTTGATGTGTGCGCTCTGAGCTGTATTGTATATGGGCTATGGCTAGTGTCTGTATGCATGGGTCTGCTGGAAAAAATACACCAGCAAAGCCAGGATTTAAGGGGGTTACTGTTGGTCATATTTTATGAGAGGGATTAATATTATGAGTGATAAAAATAGGGCAGGAGCGTGTATTTTTGGATGCATGCTCTGAATAAATGCTCCTTCGGACAAGTGCTTCCTCTCTCTCTCTCTCTCTATATATATATATATATATTAATAAGGCCTGATTCACATTTAAACATTTGAATTAAAAAACAGAGAGAGAATAAAGAAAATAACACCAGCATTATTCAAATTTGTCTGGTTTGTTTAGCAGAATTAAGAACATATCCAAAGTCTGTGTTTGCTGTGCAGGAGTGATAACAGGTTACTTCTCCTCATCCTTTGTGGATTTCTACTGTTTTTATTGTTAGTGGGGGATGATCTGAATGGGATTTCTGAGAGTCGTGGAAGTTTGGGCAGGCTGACAGTTCTGCCTCCTTGTAAATCATTCTCAGTAATTCCTGAAAGGGTGCGGGGCTGTTGGGGGGCCGGGCGAAAACTGTAAATCTTTCACTTTTATTGCCCTCTGAACATATGCTGCGACGATACAAGTCCTGCTCCATCCACAGATAACCCACCGCTCAAGTACCCGACGGTCTCTGCGGCTCCAAATCCTCTTCTTCCAATCCATTCTGCTCCCTCCAAGTATTTGTTTATTTATTGGCTCCATCGCTGTGCATTTATCATTATTATTATTATTATTTTTCCCCCTTCTTCTTCTGTGATTGATAACGAAAGCAAAGCAGGACAAGTCTTGCAGCTACAACTCTTTGTGTGTGAGGACAGACACAACACAGAAAAGATGATAATATGCTTTATTTCTATACAATCCAGGCACAGTTTGAGGAAAAAATAGGCCATTTATTTCAGAAATTACACCTAAAATATGCAGGCGATTAAACAGAAAGAGAAACAGAAACAGAAAGTATGACAGGCTCATTCTCTGATATTATATCAAATCTTACATTTTGCGGGTGATTTAGTCTCAGTTTGCACTTTTTTTTTTAAACATGGAGCTGAAATTTCTGCTATTGGGCAAAACGGTGTAAAATCTAAAATGCTGTATTTTCCATGTGTAAGTGAAAATACATGCACTCTGCTTGTTCTAAGTGTCTTGCTGGTGCATATAAAGCGTTAATCATGATGCCTAAACAATCACATATCTGCCAGGGTTTAATACTGAGGTGCAGGCGGGTTGCAATGCATACAGGAGGATATAAAAAGAAATAGGCAGTGGAACATTTTCACACAGTTCAGATGAGGAAATAAACGCCACCCTTTATCAAAATGGATTGGTGAGGTAAGGCTTGGTTGAAGAAGGGAACAATCACGTGAACAAATATGCTTGTATCTTAAGGCACTGCCTTTATTTGTCATCATAAAGCTTCCGAAACACCAAAAATCCTAATGTTAGCTCCAAATCTGTATAGGCCTATGCGTTTCTGAATTCCTGTATATATCAATTGGTGATTGATTGGTAGGATTTTTTTTTTTCCTGGAATAAGGATACCTTGTTCGCTTTTTATTGGTAGTTGAATGCGAGTCCTTCCAATCTTTCGGGAATACTGTCTCCACTGGTATATGGAAATGTCTGAAAAACAGCAAGATCAGGTTTAGGACAGCATTGTCTACAGACAAAGGGTGAAGGATTTATGCTAGAGACTGCGTGGAAAGAAACTGAGCCTGAGTGGAGCTGGTATATGATGAATTGATTCACAGGTAAGGAATTGCATGGCAGAAAGCAACCTTTAACTACGGGTTAATAGAATGCAAGGAAATATATGTGATTTATTCCATCCGTGGATGTGATGCTTGTTAATGTCGCTCTCGCCGGTGACCGTTCGGATCTGGAGTCCACGTCCACCTCCTCTAAAGCAGATTCATAATTTGGAGAAAAGCGCGTCCAAATATTATCGACAGATTGAGTCTAAAGTGCTCCGGCTTTTTCAGCTGATTTTCCGTTTCGACGAAAACCGGCTCGAAAGAAGAAGTAGGAGAGGAACTTTTCTTTTTGACTCTTGGATCGTAAATCACATTAATTTGTTGTCTTATCGTCACAGTGGCGTTTGCCGTGATTTATGTGGTTTCAACTTTATGGCTTTGTTAACCTGCAACGTTATATTATACACGAATTCATATTGGATATTTGAAAGGATTGTGCTGGATTTGGAATGAGAACAAGGTTTATACTTTTATTTTCTAAAATACTATTTGGGCAGCATGTTTTATTAGCTTTCATCTTAACTTGTGTTGCTTATTTATATTTAACGTGCCATTTTTATTTCTTTGGTATGGGATTTATTTCAGTAGACACTGGTTGTATATACAGATAAAACATGCTTATTATTTAGTCGATCACTTCACATTTCAGCTGTTTTTTTTTTACCAGCATGGAAATGTTTTCTGTTTAATTTCCACACCATGGGCGACTATTTTTAAGCGTTTGCATCGCTGTTGTGCGTCTTTTACAACAGTCTTTTCAGAACACTATTGAATTTCTGATGAAAATAACAAAAAGAGCATTTTTGGAAAGCGTTTTTTGCAACAGAAGACAACGAATTTAGTTGGAAATGCACATTTTAGCGACGGAAAATAGGAGTAGCTCAGTTTGGTTTGGTTTACGAGCTGCTTTTTTACTAATATTTCTAAAAATAATAAACGAATTAAAGGTTGTTCACATGCAGACTTTAACATGATTCAATGGGATAAAGAGGAGAGCTGATTACGTGGGATAATAACACTCCACATTGAGTCCGGCCATTGTGTGGACCAAACTTACCGTAACAACGCGTAGGCGAAAAACACAGTTGTATGAAAAGAGGACCATGTCTGGTACTAGTGGCCCAGTGCGCAAAAAGCACTTCAGGCGCAGACTATCGACCAGCTTTAACAAATATTCCACCTCGGAGGAATCCTAAATATCCAGCTCATTTTTCCAGACATTATCCTGAAGCGCAGGGTAAAAGGTGTTGGTTTTCACTCAGTTTAAGGCTCTACTTTGTCGCCGTCGGTCGAGCATCTTCTCCTCTGGGTCAGTCTCCGCTGAAAAGATGCTTAGTTCACATTTGGGTCTACTTGAAGCCAAACTGCTCGTTGTTCATTAAACTTTGACTTAATACTGAATGACCCAAAGGTCAACTAAAAAGCTTATGACTGCTAAATATTTGGCCTGGCTCTTTGTATAAAAGTGCACATGCAGGACTTTTTCACTGTGGAGGCAGGAACTGGAAGGAATATCTGCTCCTTGTTTCAATCCCCAACATTGAAATATAGAAAAATAAATAAATAAATGAATAAATAAACAAATGAAACGAAAATTACGTGCATAAATATTATACAAGTAAAATTGAGTTTTTGACTAAAAATTCCCGAGCTTTATTCATTTAAAAATAATAATTATTATTATCTAATAATGGTAATAATCTTTTTGGAAGAGATGCATTTATTTTCATTTATTGTATTTATTCTCTTGCAGGTCAAGGAGGGAGCAGTGATGAATGCGTGAGGAATATAAAACAGATTTGCGCAGATTTCGGTGAGTAACATTTTTTTAATGAAGCGAGTGGACAACGCGGCCTACTGCTAACGAGGTGAAAGGGTGATTTGTTATTAGCGCTCGCTGTGTTTCACGGGAGACTTAAATCACGAAAACAGACATGAGGGATGACTACATTTTTAACTGAGCCTGTACGTGTAATTATTTGTGGAAGGCACAGAGTCCCATTTCACTGTGCCCTGTTTTCCTCAGCAGCAGTGCCACCCGAATAAAACCTATAATGAGCACAGAAAAACTTCACAGGATCCAATTTTTCAGAAGAAATAAAAAGATAAAGACACATAACAGGTGGTATTACGGATTTTACATTTACAGATGAAAAGCATGCAAGATGTAAAATTAGGAAGAATTTCACCAATTTATCCCACGATTTCCACTTTTTAACCGGGTTTAGAAGCGCCAGCGTTTTTTGAAGTGCAAAAAATAAATAAATACGTTTAAAAATTGCCTCCAGTGTATCGGTGCGGTGTTTGGCTGCGGACGCGCAAAACCAGAATGGAGGCATCATTTATAAACCGAGCCCTGTATGAGAGAAGCCGCCGAGTATGAAATTCTTTCCCTTGCCTTCCTCCTACGCTTAGTTTTACACTTCTGAGGGCTGCAAGTCTTGAGGAGTGTTTTGCTTTCATTCCTCTCTGAGGCCGTTTACAACCATAACATTTGCGGTCATAAATTTCGCCGCGGTCCACACTGACAGGTGCAATTGTTATGCACGGCGCAAACTGCACCTCCTTAAGCCACCAACATACAGTAGAGGCCCTTTGATATTTGTGTTTCGACTTCTCACACCATTTTTACCTTCATGGAACAAATATAGCTTTAGAAAAAACAAAAAACATCAATTAAAGTGTTTTATAATCTGTGCGTAAAATTACAGTGTTCAGAAAATTCCATATTTTATTTCATTTAACAAGAAATCACATAAAACGAGTGAAAAAATGGAAAATGTGCTCGTTAAGACAAAGATTAAGACAAATGAAATATCAAATCCCTCCCCCACTCAGTAAATCTCCCTCTCTTTCCCAAACCACCCCCTTCTACCTCAGTCACACACAAACAAAACCATCCCTCATACATACACACTCCCATATAGAGCCAATAATCTCAATATTAACATTAATAACAGAGAAGGGTGCAGAAGTGTAGTATTTGTGTCTTCTTGTGCCCATGTGGTAAAGTGCGTGCGCGCCTTGGTGGGCTATATTTCTGTTGCAGGGAACAATGCATGACGGGCTTTGTCAGGCCTCGTGATTAGTCAAAAGGCTATTGTGTGTATGTGTGTCAAATGCTGATTCAGCTTATTTCTGAGGGACTCCTAAAGCCTCCCGGAGGGTCCTTTTAGCGCAAGTTAAACTTTAACTGTTTTGTGCCAGAAATGAGTCAGACGGCTCGGATGTGAGGCCGGGAGATACATTACTGTTACACACGGTCATTTCTAATTTAATAGCTGCTGTAGCCTATAGCAACCTGAATGATGGTTCTTGCAGTAAACAGGAACTGCATCACCTGCTGTATTGTGGATTGGTTTGTTTTTTAGGTAGTGAATCCTCAACTTTAGAGATGTTGGAGACGCGCGGGCCTTATTCATGTGTGCCCAGATGAGGCTCATTTATTTCTCTTTATAGGTCACAGACTGGAGCGACGGTGGGAGACACCAATCACGTGAAAAAACAACACCCATGCCATTGGATAGAGTTGCACTGGCTTATTGGCTTTGAACCCACAAAATGCAGAAAGCAACATATTACGACAACGCTGGACTTTTTGGAGGCTACTCTTACCCCAAACCAGACTCGTACAACTACGGCCCCTCTCATCAGTCCTACACTACTTCTAACATTGAGAATGACTACCAAGGCTCAGTCTGTCCCATCCAGACCTCCACTGTCCGGCCACCAACTCTCAAAGACAGTGACCTGAACGGAGACTGCATGCGTCAGAGCAGCAGTCAAAGCAACAGCAGCAGCCAGGCGACCAGTATTGGGGAGCAGCAGGCACCCCCACTGTCCGCATCCTCCCCCGGATCCAACAGCTCCACATCCCAGAAGAAGAAGTCCCCATCCAACAGCGCTTCCAGTACTAGCACACCAGTCATCACCAAGCAGATCTTCCCCTGGATGAAGGAGACCAGGCAGAACTCCAAACAGAAAAGCAACAACTGCACAACCGCAGGTAATCATCATGATAAAGGTGGGAGTGGGCGGGGTGGGGTGGGGTGGGGGGGGGGGGGGGGGGGGGGGGGGGGGCGCGTGGAGCGGGGCCTTGTTGTGGTTACAGTTTTGCTGCCTAATGAGTGCTCCTGTTAAAATAGGTCAAAAGACGCTATGAGGTATTTGTGTTTATTCACAGGTGAGGTGAGTGATGAAAAGAGCCCACCGGGACCAGCATCCAAACGGGTCAGAACTGCTTACACTAGTGCGCAACTTGTGGAGCTGGAGAAGGAGTTTCACTTTAACCGGTACCTTTGTCGCCCTAGAAGAGTGGAAATGGCAAATCTGTTGAATCTCACCGAGCGCCAAATAAAGATCTGGTTTCAAAACAGGAGGATGAAATACAAAAAGGACCAGAAGTCTAAAGGGATCGCGCACTCTCCTCTGGGACACTCCCCGGATAGGAGCCCGCCCCTGAGTGGCCCAAATCACATTGGATACTCTGGTCAGCTCCAAAACGTGAGCAGCCTCAGCTATGACGCGCCCTCGCCCCCTTCGTTTGCCAAACCACAGCAAAACATGTACGGTTTGGCGGCGTACACGGCACCCTTGGGTGGCTGCATCCCGCAACAGAAGAGGTACCCGGGATCTGAGTACGAACACCACGGCATGCAGAGCAATGGCAGCTTTGCCAACGCTAATTTGCAAGGCAGCCCAGTTTATGTGGGTGGGAATTTTGTTGATTCCATGCCAGCCTCGGGCCCCATGTTCAACCTCGGCCATCTTCCCCACCCCTCATCCACCAGTGTGGACTACAGCTGTGCCGCTCAGATCCCAGGAAACCACCATCATGGACCCTGTGATCCCCATCCCACATACACAGACCTCACCTCTCACCAAGCGTCTCAGGGAAGGATTCAGGAAGCGCCTAAACTCACGCATTTGTAATATGTGGTTGCCGTGCGTGGATGTGTTTGTGCGTGTGTGTGGGTGTGTGCGTGCGTGCGTGTGTGTGTGTGTGTGTGTGCCAAAATTATGTTGCGCTCTTTTTATTACCTCACTAGTCTAATAACTACACTCCAAGCGAGTCGTGTGTATTATTACAGTATTATTGATATTACTATTAATGCTATTGTGTAATTATTTTCTAAATAATACAGCTTTGTCCATTTCTCTTGAATATTTGAGGATGCGCAGAGGCAGACACGCCTGGTGGTCAGTTGTTCCTTTTATTTTATGGTTTTTCTTTTCTCAAGTGCAATGCGCAGTTTTTGACTAAATATTTCATGCCGTTACTTGAAGGTAAGTCTTGTAGATCACGAAAGTAGATGCTCATCTTTAGAAAGAAGTACCTTTAGGAAAAAAAAAAAATTGTCTGTTTGTCTGGTTCTCATTTGTTTCACACGAGCATCCGATTTATTTATTTCCATTATTTTGCATAATCTTTCTTACTAGCATATATCCTATTTATTATTTAATTACTTTTGTATTGCACATTATTTATCGTTTATATGCGAGTATTTATAAGTGTGGAGTTTGTTTTTTTTTTGTAAGATTGGACAGATCAGTGCACTTGGAAGTTGTGGGCAAAACAGGGTTTGAAAAATGCTAGACTCGCAGTGTATTGTTGAAAAAGAGCATTTCTAATTGTAAACCTGGGATAAATGGGGCATTTTATAGTGTAGAAACACCACTATATGTCCATGGTTAATCTTGTGTCAAACCTTAAGCAAAACGTAGACTATCGAAGTATCAAATATTATACACACCAGCATGTCATTTTGTGTAGTCCATTGCTATTTTTTATTTGTCTTCCATTGTTATTTCATTCAGTTGGATATCCATAAATTTATGAAACCCTAATGATATTGAAATGTTATATTTTATTGTGTTTAACATTTTGTAAATAAAGTGCTCAAACTTGTATTTTTTATTGCATTTTGTTGACTTTGTAAAAACACTGCAGGGGGACGCACTCATTTATTTATTTATTTATTTTTCATTATTTTAATTTCTCATTTAGACGCAGCTCCCAGTGAAACTGTCAGGTAACAGTGCCGGGGTTTTATTGACTCACTGCTCTACTGTACAGTCCAAACAGGGGGAGCAGATCAATAATTAGACACCAGGATATCTAAAACTCATCAGACGGCTCTATGCTTCCAATGCAAAGTGCATTTCAGCGGAATAAAAGGCTCTGGAGATTATTGATGTATTATTGGTAAGAGGAGACTGGATGTGCGCTTATTGCATCTTCAACATGTCACGGATCTTTCTTTTTTTTTTTTACACTCGGACACATGATTATCCTCCTTTCTGAGAATAAACTATTTCAATGTAAAATAAGGGGTAGATGTAATTGATTCTCACTATCATTTTCCATAGGGACATATTTCATTGATGTGTAAGGTATAGGGCAGATTGGGCACAATTAAAGCCAAAGGGATGGTGGTGGTGATGGGGGGGGGGAGTTCTTTGACATTGGGAATGATGCAACGATGTGAGCGCGTGTTTGTGCGCGCATGTGTGTGAGAAACAGAGAGAGGGAGGCCGAGGGAGAGCGCAGTTCATCCTTTATTGCTCCTGGAGAGCCATTTCAAAGCTCATTAATCAAAAACTCGTCGCTTTCAGACTCCTCGCTGATCCCTCCTCCTCGTGAACAAAGCATTTGCATTCCAAATCCAAGTAACACATCTCAAACTGGGCAGCCCAGCCTTTAATGAGCAGGGAAAGCCAAAAAAACTACTGCGCTCACACTTTCAAAGATGATATATCCTCGGATTTAAGATCGCATCAAGGAAAAATAAATCTGATGTAAATGGAATAAGCTGTAGGCTTTATCCGCACATGCAGTTTCACTTGTCCCTAAAAGTTCCAGTGGACTGAAATGTGATGCGCGTAAAATCCTGTTAAAATCTGACTTTATTTAACCCTACTCCATCATTAAATCCATGTCTCTGT
Source organism: Apogon hyalosoma (assembly GCA_037367295.1). Taxonomy (NCBI): domain Eukaryota; kingdom Metazoa; phylum Chordata; class Actinopteri; order Kurtiformes; family Apogonidae; genus Apogon; species Apogon hyalosoma. The sequence goes on along the minus strand of JAPQRP010000016.1, from coordinate 25,647,693 downwards.
TGCAGAATGGTGTTCAGTATTCAGTACATGGCGGCCATTTTAACCCTGTAAGCTCTTTCTTTCAGCTCCCCCACTGCCTCTTTCTGCACCGCACATGCAAAAATCAACAAAATCCCCCCCATATCATTCAACTGAAACATTTAAGAAGGCGCAGATTTCCTTTAAATATATTAACTCTAAATGCACTCCAACCAAACATCATGTGACCTGCTTTTTTATTTATTTATTTTTTATTATTCTTTTAACCTCTAAATATGAGGAAAACAGAGGGAAATTTGGACTTTTGCACCACAAAGATACAAAAAAATAAATAAATAAAAATAAAAATCACCGTTAAAACACTCGATGGGGCAAGTGGAACTGCAGATTTTATCACGCATTTTGTAATCCAGCTGTTACTGAGATCAAATTCTGCACGTTGGCATGCACGCACAAGCAAGTTTCACCCCAATTGGAAGTAAGTGCAGCATACTTCCTTAGATTACTGCAATGCAAAATAGCATATTCTAGAAAAAAAGAAGTGTATTAAGACTACAAAAACGTGCAACTTTACAGACTATTTCTACATTTGTGCGTTTCATGTTATATTTGTTAGCCTTAAAATAACTTATAAAGATAAGATTTAAGTGACAGAGTTGTCCTGAAGAGGCTTTAATGGAGCAGACATGGAAGGTTGATGCTTATTTATTGTTGCTGATTGGATAAAAGGGGAGCAGACCACGCCTGCTCAGTGGAGGGTTTTATTTACATACAGGGAAGTAGCCTACTGTAAATGAGAACAACTGCAAACATACTTTAACCCCATCTCTACCAGGACCTCTAAAAGGAGCCGGATCTTCAGTTAAAGCTGTTAAATGTAGTTGTTTTTTTATTTTTTATTTTTTTTTATTATCATCATTATTATTTATTTTAGTGTCTGATGTGATGGACAGGGGGGCGTCATGGCTGTGACCACCAGGAGAGCAATCTGAAGACAATACAAGAGTTATATCTGTGGCTGCTGGTAATATTTCCTCCATATAAGTGCAGAAAATAGTTTATTCTGCACAGAGCGCAAGGCTTTAATTGATCATGGAAGAAAGTTGGTCTGCACGAACATATCGCGATGATTCGTCCGCGCACAGCAGCGTTCATCTCCATCCCAGGGGGGGGTTGCTTTTTTTCTTTTTTTTTTTTCTTTTTCTTTTACGCACGGAGGTTCGGGAGACAAGAGGGAGAAGAGGAGACGTCGAAGAATAAGAAATAATCTTCATTTCAGTAAGAACATATCTAATTTCTCTTTAATCTCAACGACTTTTATTTCATTGGAACCGCGTTGCCGAATGACGCTGCTGTGGATTATCGACGGATCCAGGCTCAGTCCCGCAACAAAGCAACGGAACTGGAAAAGGATTCTCAACTCAACTCAACAAAAACATATCTCATAAGTATCATGAACTGGTTTTGCGTTTGGAAATTGGAAAGAAAAAGGGGCCTGAAGGTCTGCCTTGGTTTTTTTTTTTTTTATCACAGTGTCCCTTAACTCATTTATTTTCTGTGATGGAGCAATAGTTTGTATTTTGTCCGTGAGCAACTCATTATTACCGTCAAATTAAAACAGATTCAACTCATGTTTAAAAGCTTCATGCATGGATTTTATGAAATGCAAAGAGTGGATTTTTAAATTGTTGCTGTGACCTGTAGGCTGTATATGCTGTTCAAATGAATAACGTGTCTGTAGTTTTTCTAAATAAAATACTTTGTCATGAAATGCTGTTTTGTTTTTTGTTTTTTCCCCTCATGCACTCACAAGTTTTCCAGCAAATATAAGCCACTAACCTTGATTCACCTCCTTCCATACTGTATATATTGTTATATAAAGGGTTCTAGCTTTGTGTAAATAGAAATTGCTCCATGTGTTGGTTTAGCTGGAGGTGTTTGTGTTGAGGCTTTGATAGCAGAGAAGGGAAGGTGGTCTGGATCACATAGTCTGACCATCTGTAAACAGTGACAGAGGATGTGAATGTTAGAGGACATCATTGTCAGAAGTCCTTCCTGTTCTCTGGCCTCTGCTGTCATTACAAATTCACCATTTGGAGGTGAATGAGCAGAGGAGACAGAAACTCTGTTCATGGTGAGGGCATCACTGCAGTTTGCCAACTCATTCCATCCACACCGCTTTTATGCTTTTATGCAGGATAACAGGCTAATAAAGTACTGAGGACTTAAAATACAAGACACATGCGTTCATTTTTATTATTAGTCTGATGATCATGGGGTCATTTTAAGAGTCTTTGTCAAAGCACTAAAGTAAAAATAATCAATATTTGCCCTTAAAAATGAAACATAAAACAATAAAACACTATCCTATCTATGCAATTACAATCATTTTATATGGGATTCCTCACTTTAGACCAGGGTTGTCAAACATACGGTCCGCGGGCCACAACCGGTCCACCAAAAAGTCCAATCTGGTCCACGGGATGAATTTGTGAAATGCAAAAATTACACTGAATATATCTATCCTTTCATGCATGAATTATGAGAACCTTAGTTGAGATTTTTATCCTGAGTTTTTATTCCTCTTTAGACATGAAAGCAACAATGTGATTGACATCTTTTTTATTAACCTATTTTTCATGGAGTTACAAAAATGTTCACTAAGCTGGACACCATGCTTTACATTTCTGAAGCAAAGAAACACGTATTTACAACCCATCATCAGAAAGTGATACACCGTGTGAAAACTATGAAATAAAAACATTTTTAATGAAGCTAATCTAGTGTTTTCTCACATTTTATCAGACTCTAATACTAGTTATTACTCCCTTCATTGAGATATGAAAAAAAAAAAAGCTTTTAAGAGAACTGTTAATTACAGTCTGCTAACAATTAGCAATTGATTTACACCAAAACATGTTACTGCAGATCAGGTTCATCAAGAACAGCAAAGTTGCAGTAATGGTATGAATGGGATGGTGCATAAGTGTCCACTGTGTTGGCTGATGTGCAACTAAACCAACAAAACCCATGAATATACAAGAAAACAGCTGTAGAATAGTGACAAGTATGCATGAAAGGGTTAATAATCAAGGGTATCAGTCATTTTAGCTCATTTTAGCCACATACAGACCAATGTGATCTCATTTGGATAGGACCAGTAATAAATATATATGTGTTAAACCAACTCTAAATGTTTCTGTTTGCTTTAGTGTAAAAAAGTAAAATTACATGAAAACATTTATAAACTATCTTTTCACAAAAAAATATGAATAAGCTGTGCAAATATGAACAACCTGAAAATACAATTTTCCTAATATTAAGCCTATTACTAAATATTTTGTGCCTTTGTAGATCCACTGTGATCTGTAAGTCATAATACATAAATGTGAATGAGAAGTTGAGGTATAATGTTGTTTTTTTTTTTTTCTTGATAAATTTCAGGTTGTTCACAATTTTAAGAGGAGAGTTAGATGGATGCAAATATTTTCATAATTTAATTTTACTTTTTTAACTAAAATATACAGAAAAGTGTGGAGTTGACATTATTTCTAGGTTATGTACTTGAGATTATGTGACCCCTGAACTAAAATGACCAACACCCCTGCTATATACAATTACAGCTATCACAGTAATGACATTTTAATTCATGTTTGTCACACAATTAATCGTGATTTAATTCTGTTTTTTAAATTAACTTTATGCTACTTTTTTTTTTTTTTTACTATTTATACAGATGTAGTACATGTAATGATGAAGAACCGTTTATTGGCATCAGACAGTTAATTAGATCGTCTATAGCAGCTCTTAAGTATGTTCACGTATATTGGTTAACTGTCTGCAGTGTGAGTGTGTATCTGAGCCTTTATGTGTTGTATGTTTCTTGTGAGGAGCTCGACTGACTGCGACAATAGATTTCCTTGTTTAAGAACAATAAATCAATCTGCAGTTTCCACAACAGGCCAACATACAAGTAAAAATAACATTTGTATTTGCTTTTTAAGCTTTTGTAAACAAAAACAAAAAAAAAAAATGCAAATTTGACACAAGCATTAATCTAAGTATACAAAGTTGTGTTTAATATTTTTTCCCCCCTAGAATGCTGGGATTGTTTATGTGCATTTCCCATTTGTTCGACACCATCTGACAAATGATTACATAACAAGTGGTGCCAGGCACGACAAACCCCGCCCCTCGCAAACGTTTTACCTGATTTGCCCTATCTCTTGTCATTGCGAAAACACATTTTTGGTGACTTTGACCTTGACCTTTGACCTACATTCACCAAAATGTAATGGGATCTATTCTAGACCACTTCGCACCTTTCCTGAAAATTTCATGGAAATTGGTCCAGTAGTTTTTGCGTAAAGTTGCTGACAAACAAACAAACACACAAACAGACAAAAAAAAAAAACCCAAACAAACCACAAACAATACCCTTGCCTCTCCTTCGGGGGTGGGGTGGGGTAAAAAGAGCAACCAATCACCTTTGTCTTTTTTCTCCTTAGTTATTATTGAAAAATTACATTGAAATGACTGATAATGCCCAGTAGTAATAGTAGTATAGCACCACAAGACGACATCATTAAAAGAGCACCAGTCAAATGACCAGCCAACAATGGAAGATGATGAATAAATCATGATAAAACATGACATTTCCACTGATGATTATCATGATTCTGCAAAATAATGACAGTGAGTTCAAATAATGTGATAAGGAGACTATAGTAAGTGTGTCAGGCCTGTACACAGACCAAATGTGAGGCACCTAAAAGCTCCAAAATACTTGCTCAGCCTAAGTTTTGACTGAAGATATAATATGAAAATATGGGGTGGTCTTTTTTCCAGTCACTAAAAGGGTTATTTTGTTACGTTTCCAGCGGGACATGTTAAAGATGACTGAAGAAAGATGAAATCTGATATGAGACTCTGAAGATCTGGATGTTACGTAACACAGAGGGTTCCTGATGTGAACTGGAGTAGGCCTGCTGATTCATAAAACACTCCAACTGGGAAACCTACGGCTAAACTGCTAGGAATAACGGTGACTGAGAAACCTCCATACATTGATCATGCATGTTGTCACAGAAACTCATGTGCGTGGATTTATCGCAGCTCTTACGTGTTAGTGATATTGATATAATTGTAAGTATAATAAATGACTCACTCCTCTGGGTATGATTTAGAGGGCTTGGCCAAAAGGCTCATCTCCTCCTTCCTACTGTGAAAGATAGCTTACTGATGTGAGGAAACCTGAAGTAACTCATACATTACCCAAGCCTTGACTACAATGCTCTGGTAGTCCATATCAAAAAGTATTAGTGCCTCTACCCTTTTCTGATGCTCATATGGATTTCTTTCACGGCATTTTCTGTATGAAATTATGAGTGAATAAATTGCATCTTCATTTATCTTCGAAAAAACCCTTCTGTGCTGACTGCGATACTCAGCTCTCAGCGCTTTACATAATTATATTAGTCTTCTGCTACACCACGAAATTGATTGCCCAGGAAAATGAACCTGGCTTTGCTATAAATTACACCTATGGATCATAAGAAATGTGTTATTTTGTTTAAAATAGTACCTAATATAATTAGAGCTCTAATTCATGGCAAGCTACAAGTGTGCCTATTACAGTAACAGGGTTTGGAATTTAATCTGTCTGCTGGATAAAGAATGATCCTGTGTGGTTTTCATTTGTAATCCCAGACACATTATTTCAGTAAAATAGTCTGTGACTTTTAGATATGAGAGATGGATTGTTGAATGAATAACTATATGCATAAGTTTCAGTATTAAAGTTAACAATTCATTCAAGGAAGTAAGTTTCAACATTCCCTCCAGAGCCCGTCCCGTGTAACTTTTACATCAGCAGGACTGAAACTGACTGGAGCGTCCATGGAGGTCTTACCTCTGAGGAGGATGAAAAGTCCACATCTATCAGTCTGATGTATAAATCAATGGAAACAGAATCTTGATAATATAGAATGTACTGCACAGACATGAAAAATAAAACAAAAAATATGGTGGTTATGAGTTAGGGGTGGTCAGTGTAGCCACAATCACAGAACTGCTCTGTATATTCCATTAAGAAATGTTGTAAAATTTGTATTGATTTATTTATTTAACCTCTACTTAACCTTCCTCTTATGTTACGGTCGGCAAATACATAAATGAACCACAGAAAATTTGTCAGGAGACTGTCAGGAACCTCTATTTCAACAAAATTATACAAAATTTTTCTTTCCACTAAATTGTGAAATGCTCTGGTTGAAATTATGACCTTTGTGTTGTTAGGGTCGGTGTCGATCCTGTTATAAAAGTAAGATTATAAAGCAATAATTGGAGCCAAAACTGAAATCATACATGCACTGTCAGCCAGCTCCTCTCCCAATCATGTGAGCTTTGGGGATTCTCATTTTGCCTTGTTATCCAGTATACCTGCACAAAAACAAAACAAGCAGAGAAGGGCATGTCCTGACATGTGAGGTCAATTCAGAATAGAGTTGGTGCCCTCCAAAGTGCACGTCCAGGGGTATACTGACATAAAAAAGGCCTAGAGGCTCACACCAAAAATATTAAAACCAATATTTTCATGGATAAGGAAGCCTAACAAGGTAACCAAGAGATAAGAAACAAATTGGATGATAGATAATGGTTTTTAGTGTAATTCACAGCTGATTTAAGACATGGGTCAAAACTGACCCATTAATGGTAACAGAAAGCAAACACAAGAGGAAGGTTAACCAGGAAAAAGGCTCATTAAGATTAAAAGTCTTTTGCAAGAGTGTCCTGACCAAGACAGCAGCAGCAGCAGAAGTTACACAAAATATGAATCACAGTCATTAAAAATATAAAACACAATAAAAGTCCATTCTAAAACCATAAATCACTAACTAATAACATGCAAAATAAACACACTGTACTTCATTACAGTTCTTTTATTTGGAACTTCCACCCAAAGACGACTCCATTCTCCTACATGCCATCATGCAAATGTCCTGCCTGCATTTGTACCAAGACCTAAAGAGTACGATGTATGCTATAAGTGAGATATAAAAGCATGATATGAACTTATCTTCTTGTTTATTGTGTCAAACATGCAGCCATGCCATAATATAGATATATTACTATAATGATCATAATGAACTAAGATTTTTTTTTATTAGCAATAAAGACAAAAAAACCCAAAAAGATACAGTAGATGTTCTTGCTAACAGAGGCAATGTTTTGTCGCACAGTGGTCTGTTCACAAGTGAAAAAAATATGCAGAATATCATTCAAACAATACATCATTATTCAGTGTGATACAGAGCTGCAAGAGTTACTACAGTATTTCTGAAACAAAACCTGTGAAATAATTTATCTTTAAAATCAAGTCTCACACTTTTTGTCCGCTTTACCCAAATACAGGATATTACAAATAAATGCATTTGACTTAGTATTAGCATGACTGTACTCTCTCCAGTCATTTACAGCTTCAAATTTCATGTTATACAGGTTAGGAGGTATTGTAGAAGGTGGAAAGAGTCTTAGAGGGCTTCATCTTTAAAAACTAATGGTCATAATGAGAAATGTTGGAGGACACATTGCTTTATTTAGCCCCCAAAAATTACATTTTCAGCCTCTGTAAACATCACAGCTATATAATATTGATGCTTAAATGATTATGTTCATTTGGTCATTTTCTTATATTAGATTAGCAGTTCTTCTTTGTGACAAAGTTGGTAAGGGTGAGTGTTTCGGGAGTCGAAACATGTCAGCAAGGTAAAACACTCACCCTTACTGACTTTGTTGCAAAGAAGAATTGTTAATCTAAACTATAGATGCTTGTTTGAGATACACAGGTGAAAGGAATGGACTTTAAGATTATCAGTAATTTACCAAACAGCCAATCAGCATCAAGCACTGGGACAAAGACAAAGCTAGAGTTCATCAAATAAAATGTGAGAATCATTTATCAGACTTGCTAAAATATACAAACTATTCACTTATATGTTAAACAGTCAAAAGATGATTCATTTTTAAGATAAATATTGGAATATTTCAAGGTTTTTTTTGTGTTTTAAAATCACAATACACAGACCCTTCTAGATTGTATATGCAGTGATATAAGCTATGGATGTCAGGTAAAGGCAAGTCAAAGCCCAAAATTAGAAAACTGACATTGGATTGTCTGCACGGCAACATCCAAGTGTCTAATCTGGATGATAACACTTAAGCTAAATCTGATTTCTTATTCTGAAATACAAGTGTCCCTATTATGCGCTGTTGCCTATAAAGTTGAAATAATTTTGTTTTCAAACGCATTCCACTTTATTCCTATTTCTACACATTATTAATCACCTTTGACCAGGGGCTCTGAATACATATGAAGTTCCAGTTACACTTTATCAACAATAATCACATTGCCGCAATCATTTAATAAGAGGTAAAATAAAAATGTTTTATTCTAACTTGTATATGGCAACAGTGTATAACAACAGCTCCTTCAACTGCTCTGTTTTGATAATATCCTTTTAAAATCTTCATTCCAGTGGCTAAATCTCAACATACAAAGGCACAAAGCTTAGATTTGAGTTGAACTGAACTGCACAGACATAGTCCTGCTTCTATTGTTCTCCTTACCTATAGGCCTCTGCATTAGAATCTAAAAATCCAAGAGCACAGTGGCAGCATGCAGGGTTAAGTAATTCTGCACCACTGAGAAAGACATTTGATTTCATTTGTAGTGTGTCTTACTGTGGGCGGAGGTGAGCCCACCTTTGGCTGCAGGAGGAGTGAAGCGGCAAGCATATCTAGTGTTCGGAGACACAAAATTGACAATGCATTTATCTTTGAATAATGTAAATGTCCTGAGAATATGGTGGCAGTGGTCTTGGTGTGTCCACTGAGGGCGCGGGGCTGTCAGACTCAGAGCTCTCTGGCCCTGCTGCAGCATAATGTGGCCTCCGGCTCCCCTGGAGCATCCCGCTGTTCTGCTCTACCTGCCTCAGGCCCTCATTCCTGCTTCGGCACACTGCACTAGCTCCCCACTTAATTTACACTCTAGTAGGACAGGGAGTTAATGCAGAAAAGCCTGCCAGGAGGACTCCTATCAGCTCTCCCTATTTAAAAGGCAAGGTGAATAGAGGTTGGTAGGTAATAGTATTTTTCTGGCACATCATCTCTGATCTGTGGATTTACGTCATTTCTGTTTATCCAAATAAAATCACTGATGAGAATTACATCAGCGTTTGAACAGTTTCTATTATTTTAAGTAGCTGGCATAATGTAAATGGTCCTATGAATATTGTGAGGCATTGTGTCCAAGAAATGTGCAGCTTGGTGACTAAAACATGTTTTGTTTAAAATGGATGGTTCCTGGCAGGCTGACAGTGCTGTTCAGTGAGGCAAAGTGCCAGTAAATTGTTTGTCTTCTGCAGTGCTGCCCTATAATTCTTCTGGGATTCAATGGCATTGTGTATGCCAAAGAGAATAATGATAGATGGGATAAAATCAAACTAGAGGATTTTGGGATGCACTCTGACCACCAGGCATAATCTGAATGCATTTGTGTCCCCTGGAACAGCACTTGACCATGTTATCTTGTGTCTTACCTGCATCCTCTATGTCTGAGGTGGAACAGCTTGTTTTTTAGACTTTTAGATGTTGTGCTTTGTAACTAATGATTAATTCACATTTTGATGTTGCATGTACAGCCACATGTAGCCTGCACTGAGAGAATTAGTCATCCTGTATATTTACGCACTAACAGTCATTTCTATCTGCTGCAGCTGCTCTAGACAACACTGTACATGCTGGATGCACCCATCCATGTTTTTCCTGTATTAAGTTCTGGCTTGTAATGTCTCCAGATCTGAGGCGTAAATGTAAATGTGCAATCTGCCTGTTCAACTGTCCTGTTGGCCCAACAACAGCAGCACGTCCCCATCTGTTCTCTCTCTGGAGTGCCCAGACAATACATTTCTCCCGCCAGACCTTCCCATTTGCAGGAACAGAGGTTTCCCGACCATTTCTAAGGTTACAGGCAGGGTAAGTACTTCCAACGTGTGCTCACAGTTCTTTGATCGGAACTAGTTGCTCCTTATCTGCAGATGGAGAAGGGGCTAAATTTTGATGCTGAGTAATATTTAAATGTGCCGTCCTTGGCTTCGAGGCCCTTTTGTTGCTGTTGCTGCAGTTCCACAGGATGGGAGCAGTGAAAGAGAAGCGTGGCTGTCAGTGGAGTGTGATTTGTTGCAAGCCCAGCCTTGCCAACTGTGAGGCACTGAGGTGTGACCACCGAGATGCCTAACATCTCCTGTTGCCTCAGGGCCAGCCAGTCAATTACACAATACTGCCTACCCTGAGCAACGACATGTGACAATAATGGACCACAGGCAAAGAGGACACACATTTCACAACTGGTAATACCAACACTTACATCATTTTTATAACATCCTACAGTGCTGGGCAATGTGGCAAAAGACAATATTTGAGGTAAAATCACAATCCACAATCCAAATTACAGTTTCTCTCACCTCTTATAAAATGTCGCAGTCCAAATACAGCAGGTACTGGAGGTCTGTGATGGCTGTATCATATGCCTGAATACTTTAAAAGCAGGGAGAATTCTAAAAAAAACAAAAAACAAAAAAACAATTAATGAGGCAAATATGAGTCCACATTTTCTTGTGCTACACATCTGTGATAGTTGCAGTGTTTCATAGACTTACAGTGACCCAACTTAGTCTAATTTTCAGTCACAATTTTATAATACAAAGGCAGATATTATGAAAGTTTGGAGAAGAATAAGGCTGATATTAATAGAAAAACAGCCATCTTGTTTTTACTATACACTTTTTAATTCAAGTCTGTTTTTCCCTACATGTATTTATTCCATAGCATGAGTCAAATTCCTTGTTTATGTGCACTAACTTGGCAGATAAAGCTGATTGTTGATCTACTCTTCTTCAAAAAGTTGAGTGACAATATATTATGCTGTCTGACATTAACTATTTTTCACTTTATTAGAAACAAGATACCAGTTGACCCGAAGCTCTGAGTCAAACACCTTAATAAATTAATCTGAATAACTAAATGTGACTGATTAATAAATGTGGATGGAACATCAAACTAACCACTAACAAGGTGAACGAGAAATGATTATTTCCCCTAAAATCCAGTATTTTCAGTGAAGAAGCCTGATATTAGCCATTTCTGTCAACGTATGGTCTGTAAAACATCCCATTACTGCTGATTAATCTGCCAAACCCATGTCTTTATCATAATTAATGAGAAATATTTTTACACATACAATAACAATCATAATTGTAGAAAAGATTACCCTAACATTTAGACAGTTGCTTGGGGAAAACACCTGTAAAAGCCACATTTGGGCTCAGATAACAGACCATTATATCACTGTAATTCTACATGGTAAAACTACATGCAACACAAACTGCTGTGGGTTAAAGTGGATTGACTAAACGATTTTAGTGTGAAGAATCACTGTAAACAAATATAAATTCACTATTCTAGAAATATTAGCATTAGAGAGAAATTATTTATATATTGTAATTACAAGGAGTCAGGTGAGTTTCAAAGGATAAAAATAGCGGAACGTTAGGATACTGCTGTTATTTATTTAATCCATACCCGATGTATGCAACTCCTCTGATAAGCAGATCATGTGCTAAATTAAAATGACCCATAATATATAATCGTCCATTCCTAATCACCTAATATAATTACCTTCAGCAGTCATAAGTGAAAACGCATGCTTTAATGTGTGAGTATAGTACTATCCTGTTGTATCCATTTACATGCATTTTTAAAGCTGCATATATTTTTAAACAGTTAATCTCAGAAAGGTAAACATTTTGACTAATTGTGGACTTCAGCTGTTTATGAAGACCATGTGTGGGAAACTCCAAGAGGGTCCTCGTTCAAAGAGACCTGCCTCTCCTTTGTGAAGCGCTTTATCGTGTGGATGCAGATGTGCTTTTTGTTGGAACCTTGCACCTCATCCATTACCCTCGGCCTGCCAGAGAGATAGTGGAGAGTGAATCCATTCAAAGGGACCTTGACAGAGCATGCTGCTCAAGTGAACTTTCCATGAACTAGGCTCAAAAGCAGAATCCATGCATCAAAAAAATAAGTAATTTCTCTTTGCTGCTCTGGCCTGTGTTTCATACAGATTGCTACTTTCAACACGTCTGGCATCCTCATGTATCAATCTGTCAATCTGATATTCGTTTGAGCACTGTATCTGTCTCTGAAGATTCAATCAGGTTGAGAGTAAGAGTGAGCTGGGAATTTTGTGACTACCTTGTCTTGTTGAATCAAGATTTCACCGCTGAGTCTGTATGTGGAGGTGAAAGAAGATAGGCTTGAAAAATGTTCCTACAATGATACAATTTCCCCAGTGCTGCTAAGACAACACCAATGCAATTTCTACTTGTATAAATTATAATTAAAATTCTGTCATTTTTACATCATTGTTATGTATCAATCATATGTAAATCTACTGAAAGAAAATACTCATTGAATTATAAGAAAAACAGCAAAAACACAAAACCATATTGTTGTAGATGTCCTGAAAACTATTCATCTTTAGATGATAGTTTATTAATTTTCCTTGACTTAATTTATATATGGGTGACATATACTAGTAATTAGAGCATTAATGGTTCAATGTGTGTAATTCAGTGACATTTAGCAGCAAAGCTGCTCATTGGAGCCAAATTTAAACCCTGATGATGGCCACTAAAAACAGAAATATGAAACACACTCGGGCAAGTGTTTGTTTCAACTGTTCTGAGAATTTTAAAGTGAAAATAAATTTGGTCTACACTCAGACATTTAGGGGATGGTAAAGCAACTTTACACAAGATGAATGTTATGAAGATGATGTTATGAAATGGAAAGAAAAAGAACAAAGAGTTACATAATGAGGAAGAATGCCCAAGCTACCAACTACACATTCAAGATGAAAATTTGTGAAGATTTGGATCTGGAATACAGCAGATGAGCTTGATTTAGTGTTTTTTTTTAGTTTTTTTTTTTTAAAGATATTTAACCATTTTAATGCAAGTGATTTGCTATAACATGTGTCCACATTACTGCAAAAGCACAGTCAATGTATTCACTAAACACAGCCTAAGGTTATTGTGGTTATTTTTCAGAAATACAAACAAGCCCTAGATTATTCCCCTATTTGAGATGGAAAGGGTGCCAGCCAGTCAATGGTGGTACAGTGGCAAAAATTGTCTAGATTTAAGTTTTAGTTTACCATTAAGGAAACATTTCTTATTTCCAGTGTCAGCAAGTGCCTGAAAACACTTGCAGAAGGAAGAGAGAAGAGACTGATTAATAAATAAATATAGAACCAACATAGTTAATTTAACAAAAATAAGCTGAAGATTCAGTTGAACCCAGAGAATGGGTTTTAACGTTTAGTTTTAGAAGGTTTTACTCTGATGTAAAAGAAAAGACTGTTTTGAATTTAGCTGCACATAACAGTTGGAGCTTTTAAAACTGGGGTGGGGGTTTGAAAATGAGCGTGGATCAATGGATGCTACGCTGAATATGGAATAAGGGCCATTTGACCAGAAAGTAGAGAAGACAATGGAGTGTTTTTAAGTACTTTTATGGTGGAGTGATGGGATTGGGCCAAGTTTCTGACATCTATCAATGTGACATTAGTAATAAAGTCTTTTTTTTAGGTTGATGCATTATTGAAAATTATTTCTGCCAGAGAATTTGTGTTTTTTGAATGTTTGGTTTTCGCTGTCTGTTCATAGTCTTTAAAATTTACAATTTTAGAAATGTATATTTTTTTTCATGAAAGTTCTGGACAAGCAATTACATTTTGTCTGTTCAAGGTGTTACATTTCCTGTGCATTAAATGAAGGCTTGGGGCAGAACTAAGGGAAACTAACAAAAACTCTATACAAAAATGGGTCATAAAGGGTTCTAAAAAAATCTATCAAAACTATAGACAAGAAATAAAGAAGCCCTTCAACTCACAAAACCAAAGACAAAGTGGAAATCAAACACGATGCTGGTCATTTCTTTTACAGGTAATTCTGGGAGATCAGAATGGAGCTGTGGAGTCCTCAGAAGTCACGTCGAACCTGAACAGTGACTATCAGCCTCCTTACATCCACACCCACTCAGGACAATCACCCTCAGCTGTGGAGGAAACACAGCTGCATCCACTCAGACCTGATCAACAGAACCTGAAGGCAGGATCAAGGCCTGGAACATGCACATTTGTTTAGATCAGATCATGTCATCAACAATAATATAACTTGGTTAAAATTAATCTGATTTGATTCTAATTTTCCAGATACACTGTTTCCCATAAGGTTGGAATAATTTTATTTCCAGACACATTCCTCTTTTTATTCCTGCTTCTACACATGAGTAATCACCTTTGAACTGGTACAATGATTACATACTGAGTCCCAGTTACACTTTATCAAGAAATAAATCCCATTGTAACAATTATTTCATGAGAAGAGGTAAAAACATTATCAGTGTTTAACAGTTCAACAGTGTATTTATCAGTTATTTAGGTTAATTTATTTACATGTTTATTTCTTTGACTCAGATTTTCAGTTCATGCATAGCATCAAAATCTAGAGCCATAAAACATTTGACCTTAAGAGATCACAGTAGACAGATTTATTTGTTTTGGATGCCTGATGGGGATATGTTGAGTGGGTTATTTGAAAACAAAATAAATAGTTTAGCAAGATTTTTGGGGAATGCATGGAAGCTCAGACAAAGAACTCTATATCTTGAACTAATATGACCTTGTTGGTTGTAATTGTTATTGGGATGAGTATATGCTTTATATGTTGGTCATCTTCCTGTTTTGAAGTCAGTAGTGTCTTAAAAGCCTAAATGGGTGGGGCACGTAAGTGTATGACACTAAAAGGGGTCATATTTTACTAAACCAACTTTTATTAGTCTTTGGTTCATTTATTTGTGTATTTGGACCCTAATAATTCAGAAAGTTTGAATTTGAACCCTCCAGGTGCTGCAAAGCTATTTTTATATTCATTTTGGCAAAAATCGAGTGGATTTCTATAACCTGTTTTAATTCCTGCTTAATTTGTTACCCTGCCCCCGAAGGGGAGGTAAGGGGTATTGTTTTTGGTTTGTTTTTTGTTTATTTGTTTGTTTGTTTGTCTGTCTGTTTGTTTTTCAGCAACTTTACACAAAAACTACTGGACCAGTTTCCATGAAATTTTCAGGAAAGGTGTGAAGTGGTTCAGAATAGATCCCATTAAATTTTGGTGAATGTAGGTCAAAGGTCA
>JAPQRP010000016.1:25587329-25603113 GCA_037367295.1 Apogon hyalosoma | reverse complement strand
AATTTCAGAGCTGATATCTATCCATTTTCTGTGTTTTCTTGATAATAACCAAAATCACTTCAGTTCTTACATCAATACCTATGGTGTTGTACTGACTAAAACAGTGCTTTTAGGCATTCCATGTTTTTTTTTTTCTTTTCTGTCTGTTTTAGTCATGATACATACAGGAGTTAGGACTTGACTGCATAACCATTGTTTCTGATGACTGTTGATGGTAAAATATTTTTTTCCGCGACTGTATTTCAATTTATTTAGGAGCTGTATGTCTTAATCTAAACATATGTGAGTATTTTAAGTATGTTTTGTCCCTAAACAATAAAGACAGGCAATAAAGTTTTTTGAATCTCCTATTTGCAGCTTCAATTTTACATTTTAGGCAAAACATTATAAAACACAACTCATGCAATACACTAATGTATGGAGGAGGCTGCAGACTGCAAGCACATCTGTTTGCTATTTTCACCATTGAACTGGAAAGACATAGTCCTTGGTGCTTTTAGTATGAAGAAACAAATGTTTAGCTAATAAAATCTCTCATGCAGGCTGAGGGGCTCGACCACACTGTGGCAATAGCACTGAAGGCTACCTAGATTCATGGCTAGTCCTCCAATAAAATAAACAGCCAATAAAACATCAGGCAGTGACTCCCTTGACAGCACTTTAACATCATTACACTTTCAACAGGCTTTCATTGAAAACTTGAATATATATTTGACTGTTCCCTATTACTTGTAGTCAACCACATGGGTGCAGACAAGGTTTTATGGCTTCCTACTTAATATCACATATCTCAATACCTCATGCAACGTGCTGCAAGCCTAGTGAGTGTGAGCATCTTGTGGGGAGATCTGGGGCCGATTTGTGCTCACCATTGCTTACATAAACTCCACTTCCACCTAATCACTCTGCCTTGACATCAGTAGCAGAAAGCATATGGAGCATATACAATTTCCATCCACAGAGGAACGCACAGGGACCGCACTGGGAATTAGATTACTGGAATTAAAAAATAATAGCAATGATAATAAAATGATTACTCCACAAATAGTACACTATGAGAGAAAAATACCATTAAAGGAAAACCAAGCAAGTGTAATTATGCAAATTATGCCTAAATAAACTATCTCTGTTTGCGCTGAGCTTTGTTTTCATGAGAAATCTCCAAGTCCATTAACACAAATGTATTAGTTTTTGTATAATATGAATGTGGCAATAGAACAAATAAAATGCATAAACTGTAGTTGCATTATTTTATTATTACAAATATGAAGAGGTTTTACATGCAGTAGAGCTGAAAATCACCTTTGAAGACGCTGTACTTTTTTTCTTTGTCTGAAGCACCATCGGATCATTTTCTGTCGGGTTAATCCCTTTGACCTTTGCTGTTATTACAGTGTTTAACCTGGTGTATATACAATGATTTTCAAGAGGATTACAAAGGTCCTTAATGGGGGATTAGCTAAATCCCCCTGTTGTCTGTCCCAAATTCTATTACACCGAGGGATTAGACTATCAACAATAGCTCAAGGCTGCTGGGTTAAGAGGGTGAAGTCTAAGACAAGTTGCTCTCCTCATTCTAATTGGACTTATATGGCTGCTAAGCCCCACAATAGAGTGTAAAATAAAAGGGCCACGTGCCACTTTCCACTGATTTCAATGAACCAAGGTGAGAATGACGTCATGCAGGCAGAAACTGAAGAACATTTTCCCCCATTTTGACCTCAGATGGTTGGATTTTGCTGGTTAAAGTTTGTAATTACAAGCTGGTGACAGGATTGCACATTCCATCAGTGTGTGGTCCTCTCCACAGTGTGTGTCTGAGTGTGTGTGTCTCTGCCTGATACACAGAGGTGATCCCAGACTCCCCCTATAGGACACCGCCAGTATAGTTCAAAACTAAAGACAGGGGGGCTGAATCTGCCCTCCAATGATAAAAGCCTACCTGATACAAATTACATCAAAAAGCTGATTTTGACTTTAACATCACTTATGATAATAGAAATGTTTGTATTTATTTCATTTTTTTTGTTTATGCAGCTCATGTTAATGCACAATTAAAGCAAGAAAATAATAGATTGAATCATAATCCCAAGTGATAGAAAATAGAGGACTGAAAGTAAACATCAGTCATAGAGAGTCTGTCAAACCACTTTATTAATTTGGTAATTTATTATTTGTTTGAAGCTAAATATGACATGTCTAACTAACACTTTAAATTTTTATCTTGGTACAGTATTGTTTGCATGGCCAAGCAAATGCTCAAATTGTTATTTATTTTTGACATATGTATTTTGCAAAATATTAATGATGCAAGGATAGTGTCTTAGCAACAGTGAATGTAAATCAGAACAATCTATTTCAACAGCCCTATTTTAGCTTTTTAGTTCCATAATAGTTTTTCTAGGAATAGATGTGTGAATGAATATTCTCTATAAACACTGCATCTGATATTTTCAGTTTTTTTGTGTATGTCTGTGTCAAATAAACCTCATGGTAATAATTAAACTCTACATGTATTTTCTTTCTTTCTTTTTTTTTTTTTTTTTTTTTGACATTTTAGTGTTAGAAATGTGTAAATTTATTTTTATGGCCATTTTGGAATTTGTAGTTCCTTTAGTTGAACTGCTTTAGTATTTCTGTCATGTATAAACATTTATTAGATATTGCAGGACTGTTGTTCTGCACTATAATACTTTAACTAAATTCACCCATAATATCAACCTGTACAACATATATAATCATTACAAACATCTCAGCACCATCACCTTCCACTGACCAAACTGAGTCCACTTTACTTTACACTTAAACCTGTTTGTGTGTGTTGTTACTAGAGTTGTAACCAAAAACCAACACACTCCTCTCTCCAATACCATGTTCCGGCTTGTTTACTCCTTAAGAAACACAAATAACTCAATTTGTTTGCAACTTACGTTTAAGGCAACTGCTTGTCAACTGATATTCATGGAATTTCAGCGAGGGCTTCACAGTGAGCCTGAGCAGAGACACAGGGAGGCTGACAGCGCTAATGGCTATAAAGATAAGTGGAAGAATGTTGACGCTCGAGAAAGCCACAGGCAATGGAAGAGGATGAAAGAGAGAGTTCACCACTTAGACCACTCCCTCACTACGGGGTGACACAACTAGTATTTATCAGCGCTTACACTTCACATTAATCCCTTTAAACGCTGTTTACAACGGTGAATAAATAAAGCTGACTCACACAGTCCCACAAACCTACAGTGTGTTTGATGCTGTTATGTCATATTATGTCTGATAATGCTTTTGGCCACTTGCCTGCTGTTTGAATAAGGATGCAACAACATCAAGGCATAAATATGTGGTGAGAGGACAGTTATAGTTGCCTGTTGAGAAATGAGATGTTGGTATCGATGCTGTCTGCACGTCTGTCTGCGTCCTCTTCCATCCCTCTGTCTTTTATCTGTCTTTTTCTGGCCTCATCTGCTGCTCTCTGCCTCCATCTGCTTCTCTCTGAGGTGCAGCCAAAGTAAACACCATGTTCAGTGCTCTCAATCACAGGATCTCTCAGAGGAAGAGGGGGCAGTGCCCTGGCACGGTGCTGGTGGCCGAGCATGGGGAGTGGGACAGGAAGTAGGCCGCTGCCACAGAAATATTCTCTCATTCCAACGCCAACAGGGGATTCACATCTATCAGAGCATGCGCCTGTACTCTGAAGTGCTCCTACTTGACATAAATATTTGCATGACATAGGCTGACATGGGAGATCCTATCATATGTCATACAAACTCATCATAGCCCATTACAAGCAGCACTCATGCTGACCACCAAGACAGACAGTGGCTAAGTAGAGAATAATGGCTGACTCCTGGCCCGGCAGCAGCTACAGTTACCGAGACATGGGATCATTCTGTCATCACGTTTTTAAACAAAATGTCATCCCAGCTATTATATTGTCATTTTTAGCTGCTCTGTCACAGCCCTGCAAAAAGTCCAGTGACAGATAGTACTCCTGCTGAATGCCTTTCGGCAGTTATGCGCCTGTGCTTTTTCCCACGTACTTCAACCTTTGCCTGACTGCAGCACACATTACTCTCAATTGTGCTTTGTGTAGCAACACGAGGAAGAGCCTCTCTGTTATTTTTGGTGTATGAATGTGTCCGTGAGGTGTTGTGAGTTTCAGACAAGCCTATTCATTTTACTTTTGTCTATCATCACCTACTGTATTTGAGAGGAAGCCTGGCTTTCATGCAGTGCAGGGGCCAGTATGTGTCCATATGAGCATTTCCTACATGTAGTACAAAAAAATACATGCTTTGTGACAATATCACATTTTTTCTGCCTTGTTTTCCCCCTCCTCTGATTCACAGTGTGCCTTACAGATAGCTTTGGCCGGGAACCAGCACAGTTTGCCAAGCAGGTTATCCCGCTGTGCTCTTAAACATAAATCTACTGCTAAATAGTAACTCCTAGACATGCAGACAAGTTGGTCTAAAAAGCCTGAATGAAAAAATCACTTATGGGATGTTAGAGTGGTGTTAGGTTAACCATAAGGGACAAAGGTGATGAGCAGAACAGGTCAAGAATGTTTCAAAGTCGGATGTAAATCTGAAATGTGTCTTAATCTCAGTGTGAGACTCTTTACTCCTGCCACATGTAGTGAGTGTTGTTTTACCATCTAAATTCACATTTGCAGTGGAGCAGGTCCTTTAATCTAAAACACAGGACTGGATGTATTTCTATTTGGTTCATCATGTGTCATAAAATGAGTGTGTGGTGGTTTCAGTGTGGTCAGTTCAGACAACTGTGATCAAGACGAGGATTATTTGCATGCCTCCATGCTGTGACTCTGTAGAGAATGATCACTGTCATCTCGAAACAATGGAACTGATTTATGAAATATGACAATACTGAGACATTCATGATTATTGATTGGTATTGTTAGCAGCTTTAAAAGAGCCATATGTCTTCATCTTCAGCAATGACATATGTATAACAAATAGGTTTACTGCACAGTGAAAGCCAAAAACCCACAGGCAACATTTAAGGTTCTGATACACATCACAGGGTTATTTCATTACATCTAGTGTCATTATAGTGAGATTCTTGCATGAATTAGCAAAATAAATGAATATAAACCTTTTTCTTGACAAGCACATCCATAAAAAACAGAAGGGTTTGTTATTGAAATACAAATGAGTTTTATATTAGACAGGTGTGCACTTATTGTACTGTAATAAATACAATATCATAATACACTTATAACTTTTACACTGCAGCTTTGGTGAGAGGAGCACAGTATGTGGTTTTGGGGCCCATGCATCTTTGTCAAGCATGATTTCTCTTGGAGATGTGTTTGTTAAAATAATCTATTCTCTATTTGTTTTTTGAATAGTCACAGACAGGAGGATGTTGCTTCAGCATCCTCTCAAGGTTAGCAAAGTTGCTCAGATGAATGGTTGTTTGAGACTGCGCTCGTATGTCAATGTTTACCCCATTAGTGACAGCTCTGAGGCAGTAGGCCACTTAATATTGTCTGTGTAGCCCCGACTGTCCCCACATGCCGGTTCAAAAGTTCAGCCACTTCCTCAAGGGTCTCATCACATTCTCACCACATCTTGATTTTCAAAGCTTCATGGAGAGACTCGGCCTGTCAGGAAAGATACCACAAAAAAACGATGATGGAACACAGGTTTGGAGCCAGGGCCCCGTCAAGCCCGGCTAAAGCTGCCTCCTGGCTCTCTGGTTAGGAGGCCTGGACGACGGAGCTCATATTAAAGTCTGTGTAGTGGTCCGGGGCACGGCTGCCTGCATCCAGCTAGAGGAGGAATTGATTGTTCTGGAAACTGATGAGGCTCGGGCACAATTAGATTGCAAGGCAGTGCTGTGAGGTGAGAGAGCACCCTGCCTGCCGCGCTGTTGATTGATGGTAAAATAATAAGCGCTGCGTATTAACTATAGAGTTCACCACTAGGTTAAGGTGGACCAAAAATTGATGCTCTTATTAGATTCCGATATGACTTGCGATGTAAAAAGATTATTTTCATTGTGGCAGTGGACAGTCATTTTGCATGCAGTAAGGCAGTTTGCTATGTTGCTGTCAAATGTCAAATGCATGAGAGTTTTGAGTCAGGAGGGTACTGGGTCAGGAGTCACACCAGGACATTAGTGAATGTTATTCTGACACTCCAGCCTACAAAAACAGATGTGTAGCTTATTCAAATACAATCACTCACACTGAAGGTTACCCAATGTGACCTTATGTTACACTGTTTCCTCGTATCTCTTGTACGGCATCGATGTCCGCTCAAAACTGTAGCAGCTAAAAAGCTTAGAGACCATGAGTTCATCATATTATTGGACTTCAAGATGAATATCCTCTTTCATATGTATGTCAGGGAGTCAAAACAGCAAGTGTTTGAGCATAATATAATATATGAGTAAAGAAACATACTGTGCATGGACAGAGGTAGTTTCACTATGCAATCCATCCAAGGTTTAGATAAGGATTAGGGAGGCCAAACAGTCAAACAGTAAATGCATTTTTCTTGAAGAGCGTTTCCTCAACGTGTGGTTACAAAACAATTTTCCCTCTTGCTCAAAGTGCGTAATCCTGCTGGTCATTTGTTAGCTGGTGCTTCTCCCATGTGGAGGCGAGTGTTGGGGTATACAGGAGGTGAAAGCTTATAGTAGCATATCAGAGCTCGGGGATTCACACTCATTTATCTCCATTTCTAGCACACGGTGTCTAGTAATAAAGGCTCAAGTGAAAATGGTGTTTATCATTGGAATGACAACATCTCCCAGATGCTGCAGGAGAAATCTAGAAAATAGATAACGCATTACAATAACAAGTCCTTACTCTGTGGAGAATCCAATTAGGAGAGCCTTACATCACGATAATCAAGCGGAGGTGGACTGGTTCATTTAGACCAGTGGATAACAGAGCACAGGGAGGTCTGGTCTGGGGGATCAGGGTTAGTTGCTGCTAGACCTGCTGCATACATCAGCAGTCATCTACTGTGGGGAGCTTTACCCCCTAGTGGTTTGAAGGAGGAATACAAGATTGAGCTTCTGCTGATGCACATTATGGAAGATTGGTTGAGAGGGTTTAAATGCTGATTATAGCAATGTGATAAACACACCCACAAACAGCATAAAGCATCTGAGAAAGGTTTATTTGGTAGGATGGAACTGGCTGATTTTACAGCTAAACAGGGATTATGAGGTTTGGGTAATATAATATTTATAAATCCTGCTTACAGTGAATTTACAATGATTTGACAGCTTATGTTCAATATTTAATGCAATTTAACACAGGGATCTAAATTTCAGCATAAATATATTATTATGATTATGATTATGATTATGTTTATGATTATGATTATTATTATTAGTAGTAGTAATAGTAATAATAATAATAATAATAATTATTATTATTATTATAATATAAAGTATTCATAATACTGAGAAAAAATAAAACGATGGGTAAATGTCCTCATAATTTATGAATAAAAATAGTAACACTTAGGCTAATATGTCTAGTTATCATTTCTACTGATGGTGATTTAGTGAGCTAAGGTATTTCATATACAATATTGCATTAATTAACTTTAACATCGGTATAAGTAAAAAATTTACTTGCAGCTGCAGTTTCACTCAGTAATTTGTCTAACAATCATTTATCAATGGTCTTCACAACTAAAATAACACCATTTCAGAGATGCTATTAGCATTAACTGGTAGTTAATTGTTGTTTAATGCTCATTACTGTATTAACTAATGTTTTTAATATACCCTTTTCTAAAATGTTATAAAGGATGAAAAAGCCATTGATGGTTAACAGATTACTGAGCATATGTATTATATACAGACCAAGTGAAACAGCTGAATTATTTGAATCTTGATGAAATGTTAGGAACAAGCTGTAAACTCTGGTGTTTGCACTGCAGCAGCGCAAATGTTTCCACAAAAAGCCAAAGCTGCTTGTATGTGCAGATGTTCATGAAAATACGTCAACTGCGGCTGCAATTGTGGGATATGTTGTTGTGTTGTTGTGGAGTGGGTGCACCGCTGGGCCTCTGTTCTGGTGTGCTGGTTTCCTGCTGCTCAGCATTTCCCTGGGCCTCGGGGGGACACAGGGGGGACATATGACTGGGCCATGCAAAGCTGAGCTAGTCACTCCTATCGTTCCACAACAGGCACATCCCTTTGGCGTCCTTCTGTCTCTTCACCATCAGCCCGCCCAACAGTGCGGCTGAAGACATGGCGTCAAGCCTGATGCGCCTCTGCCTGTTATCGGCTTCAGACCCCTCATAGTCAGAGCTGACGATTGCAGAGCAGGTGCACATGTTACCACAAGGGCAAAATGGACATTTCTGCACTCCTCCCTCAGCAAAGCTCTGTGCTGACATAACAATTTGCCACCCACCAGCATATACTATGTTTGGATCACTCTTTAACATTTACATGACCAAGCAGTGATTTATTGATGCTGTGATAATTTCAAGGATGCAACATTTGCTCAACATGCAAAAGATGGAGAACACCTATGCTGTCATGTTTAAGTCTGACTTTTTTGGAATATTATGGTTAATTTTTTACAAACGCACACGGAAAATGCAATAAACAGTTTGCGAGTTACTGTTACGACTAATGAGATACATTTTTTGCTTAATGCATGTATTCTGCTTTTTCACACATAATTGTCCTTCTCAATACCTTTATTTATTCTGCTTTATTTTTGTTCTTGCTGCCATGTCTATCCTTGTTCATGCTGACAGCAAAGAAAAAAAACAGATTCAACATCCTCCACATCTTGGCCTCTAAGACTGATTCTGAAAATTTTATTTTATTTTATTTTTTTTCCAGACGGGCTGTAAAATGTTTTAAATCAATACACTTAAAGAAACCTTATTCATAAAATAACTCAAGGAGAATTATGGTATGGCTGTTTTATAAATACTGTAAATTAGTTTCTCTTTGCAGCAAAGAAAATGAGTAATGCATGAATAGATTAGGAAAAAATACATGAAAAAAACTAATTGCATTAGGGTCCATACAAGCAGCCTGTGGTGACTGTGACTGTGTCTTCTCTCTGTGCTCTGGGCAAAGCATTGCATTGTTCGTGATGGGCATGAATTCTGACCTCTGCCCCTTCCGATGGCCTCTGCAACCCCCCTGAAAGTTCACAGGAGGGTCAGAGAGTCCTCTGCAGACACCGTGTTGATGGAAAATTCACCCCCATCTCCTCTACACCACTCTGTCTATCTGTCTGTCCAAGCTAGACACAAACACACACCAACCAACCAAATAAACAAAACCCGGCCTCTATGTGTTTCGCCGTTAGCTAATTTCACAACACCGAGTTAAAACATTAAGAAACTATGTATTAAGCATGTATTATAGCAGCAACTGTTAGCTGAGACAAATAAGATGAAATGCTTTGGGTCATATTGTGTTAAATGAATGAAATGTTATCCACATACATCTAAAAAAAATGAAGCCCCATTGTGTTTTTACACAATGACAAACGGTGTCTGTTTATGGTGAATGTCACAGTGAGGCTTACAGAACCTCAGCTGGTTGGGTAGATTCATGTGTTTTACTATGCTCTGTGGCTTCAGGCACGACCAATGGCAAATGGGGTTGATGCTCATCACATGAGATATCACATGCTGCTAGGCAGAACATCTACCATGTCCTGTATGTGAGATACGCTGCTGTAACATGGAGATCATTTTCGTTTGGGGGAGCCATTAATACTGGAGCACTGCGCTAAGATCTCGCAGAGCTACTGATTTCAGTATGTAAATTATTTTATGCGAGCCCAGAGCATGGCAGAGTGCTTTAGGTTTTGCTGTGATAGTTTGTTTAGGGATCAGATTAGGCCTCGTGTCATTTCGTGGGAGAGATGATAATAATGGCTGCCACTACCGAGATGGCTGTTGACATCATTACTCATGTGTTGTGCCACACGCATCAATCTTCACATGCTGTACAGACGCTCCTGAGGTGAATGAATTTTTTCTCTTTGGAGTTCAGTGCAGGGTCACAGAGGCACATACCTTCACATATGAGAGAATCACAGCAGGTAAACTAAAGGACTTACAACTGTCATTTTTCTCTCAGTTTCCCTCACGGTATCGGATTACATGTTTTAATTCTTCCATGTCGGTGGATTTGTTTCTTAATGTAAATGAGTTGGAAAAGTTGCATTGCGGTGGTTGCATATTTCACTAACATAGGTGTGTCTGTTCCCTGACTGTAGGTGGTTCGGTTGTAATATTATCTGTGGCTTTGCAGTGTTAATGTCCTGATCTACCCACTGGGCTTTGCAGGATAAGAAGTGCTAATCCCTAATGAAAGATCAGACCTCCACAAGGCAGTAGATAACTTGTTAGGTTGTTTCTCTCCATTAGGATCTCAAGAATCCGCACAGACAGTACAGATATAGATGTGATGGTCTATCGTGTTTCAGCAGAGGTGTTTTCTATTGACAGGTAGAGTGAAGGTGTAAGAAAGGCAGGATTTACCCTCCTAAACTGTGTGCTGTCATCTTTACAAAGTATGTTCAGGGGGTGTGAAAGGGATCATTAGTTGTGTGGCAGCGGAAGCAGCAGCGTTGTCAGCTACCTGCTATTTACTTCCCCTCATTACTGTACGCTGGCTGGCGCTGGTGGGAGTGTCAACATCATTAACATGACTGTCATTAGTCCTGTCCCACACTGCATGGAGAAGTTAGTCCTGGGGAGAAAAATGAAGCATCTTTCACAACCAACCTCTCTGCTGCTGGAGCTACTGTGCTGTGAACACGTCCATTCAACTGGACTTGATGAAGAACAAGTCGCCTGAGAAGAAGAAAGAGCAGATGAAATAAATCCCTCAAAGATGCACAATATGAAAAAACAAAACACATAGTATGAAGAAAGAAAAACATCAAATTATATCATAACTGAAAATACTGACAGCTACAACAATGTTCTTTGTATTAGATCAAATACATTTTCTCATTAATTCTACTAACATTTTGAAGGACTCCAGTGGCTGTTGTTGTAGTGTTTACCCACAGCAGGTTATGTCTGAATTGGCACCTACAGCAGGATGAAAACAAACAGGCTCTCTCACACCTTGTCATCTGCCTGACTTGGCTGGATGTTATTGTAGCCAACTTCAAGGCCTCTGCAGCAGCTGCAATCACTTATGGCAGTCTGCCTCAGTGCTCAGCCCCTCGGTGCCCCCAACTAGTTTCCCATCAGCCTTAAGGGGGTAGAGCTCCTTGCACTCAGTTTCAACCCTCCTGCTCTCTGTCTTGCTTCGCTGAGACCTCCTCGACCTCTGCAGAGGTGACTGGAGAAGTGGAACAACCGAGAGCGTAGCAGTGCAGAACATGTCCCCATGCAAACACACTCTGAGTGGATGCACATACTATGTTTTCACATGCCTTTTGTAGGGGGCTTGAGTTCAGAGTGGGCTGGGCTTTTGGAGGTTCAGAGCTGTCCAATGGCAGGGATCTCTGTGTGGCTCGTCTGATTTACGGTACATCATTAAGTCAGCGCATTCCTTTTCCCTGTGGCCCAGGTGGCTGTGGGGCCTCAGGCCCAGACTCACAGGATTGGAGTGGGGCTCTCTGTGGAACACAGCCCAGCCAAGAAGAGCAGCACATAACACAGAGGAGCAGCTGCAGACCAGGGAATCCAGATCCATACCACAGCCGAGCCACATCCCTATCTGACAGGAAGCACTTAATACAATACATATCAGCACCTTCTGTGTACATGATGCAGTATGTTGTCTTATTTATAGCTTGCAATCTTGTTTTCCTTCAGCTTCAACCTTACAAAGACTGAGACGAAGATTCACGATCTGAAAACCAATAGGGTGCACTGACCCAGCGCAGAAACAGGAAAATATATATATAATTTAAAAAGAAAAAGAAATCGTTCATCTTTAAATAGTAAACCATGGTAATATTTTAATGTAGTACCTCATTGCAAAATTATTTTACTGACTTGCTCTTGTTTTACATTTTGTTGAGAATTTATGTGCACTATATTATATGTTGTAATGTGGGATTTACACCCTGGAGAATGAATGAACACAAATACAAACATCTCCAATATTTCAGCAGTCACAAACAACTGAGTGTGTCATGAGTCATGAGAGATTTTTGGAGCTGCTTTGCCCTCTAGTGGTAATGCACTGTGTCACTGAGTCCACACAGACATGAACCTCCGCCTCCAACACACCAGACAGCCAGTGCAAGCCTTCAGCTAACCTCTTTCAACATGTAACAAGATGGCTTGTCATTCTACACAGGATTTCACATTAACAGCTTTGTAATTTTCAGAAGAGTGACAGTAAAAGAAATTAGCTGTTAGAGATTTCAGCACTTTATGAAACTTTACAAGCTGACTTTAATATTTACAAGGCCACTAAAAACCCTGGCAGGGTTCAGTTCTGACCTACGCATTAGTGACATACTGTGGTTTATGTTGGGGAAAGAGGAGGCTTACTGAAACTGGCTCCACTACAGTTTGATTTATCAGTTTTATGGTTTGTTATATAACTTCAATATACATATGTGCTCAGTGAAGATGAAGCTTGACAGCAGACACGGCTGCAAACTGTCTCCCATCAAATAAGTTTCTCTTTTTATATAGTTTGAGTTAACTTGTGAGATTAGCAGATTTTTCTGTATGTTTCATTCAGTATCAACTATGACTTCATTCAGAGGGAGAAAATGTTGCGGTTATTCCAGCTCTTGGCTGTAGCATTGGGAAATCGAAACAGTGTCGTGATGAGGTACTTCCTGCACACTGTTCCTGCGAGTGTGGAGGCCCACTGAAATTGGCGTTGGTGTTGGTGAAAAGCTCCTCGGCCCCCCTCGCTGACAGTGGTAACTTGAGACAGACGGTGTGCCATTTGCTGTGTCTGATTTAGATGTCTTGACCTGGCCAACTGGACAGGCCTCTGGCTTATCTCTCTGGCACAGCATTGGTCACTTCACACCCAGCCACTTGATCGGCTACATTTGCATGACTTAAGCAGCAGAGACTTAGGCTGCCTGCATGATTTTATGATACGGTGCGTGTTAGAGTGGAACATGAAGCACAGTGCAAGCACAGTGAAAACTGAGCGAATATACTGTAACGTTGAAAGAATTCTGTTGCAATGTGTTCAATTTCCTACATAGACTTTCATGTTGAATTCATTTTGTTGCTGAGATACTGTCAGAAGTGTGAGTTTGAGTGAATATTCAGTTTACTTACACTAGTTTTTCCACTGTTGTATAGAGAATAAACATGCTGCTTTGTGTTTGTGCAAATGATATTGTGCTGATGCTTTTTGCACTACCTAACAATATGTAGAACACATAAAATGTTGGCATAAAATATTGCTAACACATTATTGCACCGATGGTTAAATACATTTCATTGCTTTTGCATGGCAGTATTACTGAAATTAAGTATGTATTTATTGGCTTGGGCAGCAATGGCATTAGTCTTAATAACTAGTACAGTATGGTCAAAACATTCAACCCTCACAAGATTAAACTGTTCTGAAGAAATCTAATTCTGTTATGACTTTCCTTCATTAACAACTTGATGTAATATCACATAACATTACATTTAACAGGGATAATTATGTCCTTTAAGCCATGTGCAGATGTATAATCTCTCAAGCCACTTCACAAGTATGTAATGGACAACCGTTAAAACTTCCAGCAAGAAAAATACCTTGAGTGCAGGTAGCGCCTACACACAAAGCCAAGCCTGTTTGCTGACACAGTAAGCCTACACCCGTCACACAAAATAAATGTTCCGCCCAATAGGAAAGCAATTTTGCAATGCATCACTTTAAGTGAGTGGACCTCTGTGCCGCAACCAGTGTCTCTTAACCTTTCCTTAATTTGTCTCGTCTTGTTAAGAGCTCTCAAAAACAACAACGTCCTTTCACGGGGAAGTTGTGTGCGCTCGGGCTGCAGAAAGCTGCAGCAAATCAGCCTCATTTCAACATGTGTGCATTAGCAAAGTCAGTTTTTGTTGGATATATAAAGAAGCCTCTCCCTGCTCCAGCCGATGCAGCTGTTTCCCCTCTCATTTGGCCTTTGAAGACGCACAGAAATACTACATCTGAGGCTGAATCCGACAAACTGGCCTGTGCTCTGCTTCCTGTTGTCAGAACACCATCATTAGTGCACTCAAATGAGAGGTTAATAAAAAATAAGTTACTGCAACTTTCACTGCAGGCTTGATTTACTGCCACCGCCTTTACAGCACACAAACATCAAACACTTCATTTCAACGGAGAGCTGATAAGGAAATGTTATCTCAGTGTGAAGGAGGCTGTGACCTCCCCTCTTGCTTGTAAGAGGTTAGACGATACAGCAGGAAAATATTTGCAATGTTGTCCGGTGTTACCATCCACTGAGAGCCAAGTATAGCAATTAAGAGCTGTAGAGTGTAAAGTGAAAAAGAGCTGTGTGGTTTGAAGCCAACAGTGAGAGCAGCGCATTTCATTTCAGTATAAAAAACAAGTGCTTCATCTCAGGAGAGCTGCTTTTCCACTTGTTAAGGACATCATCACTCTTGTTCAACAACCTGACACATATTTTGGTAGGATTGTCACCACAAGAAGGAAGTTGTAAACCAGAGAGGCTCCCAGTCCAGGAAGTCTCCATTCATTGTGGATAATGTCACCTTGAAAACACGGTGGTCCTCAGTAGACCCTACACACGGTGCACAATAAGTCAGGGAACATTGTGTACCTACCAGGATGCTCCGTTTCTACCTATAGCCCAGAAAACAACACACAATCGATTGTTTGCAATAAGAGAAAATGATCACAAGCTTTTATAAAAACAGTCCCAATCTGTCTGGAGTGGAATGGAAGCAACATGTTTCAGATTGGCAAGTTTAATTTTTAGGACTTGTTTATGTTGTGTTTATTCCTTCTCATTCCCTGGACACTTTGATAACTCCACCCCTTCATTAAGCCTTATTACGCACACCACTCACTCAACATCTGGCTTGGGGCTCCCAGAATGGCTCATTTGCCGTGCTTTTTATTGCAGTCATATAAGTTGGAGTTGTAAATGCCTGTGCGGTTGTGTATTGTTTTCTGTTGTGGGGAGCTCACAGTATTCTCACTGCAGCGACATGGAGTGCTAATGTGCACACTCGCAGATCCAGTGCGATCCTCTCCACAAGTCACACTGCAGCTTTTACATGCCGGTTTTAAGACAGAGGAGCTTTTTGAAAACCAAACAGCACTGTCATTTTTGAATTATAGCTTTATTAGAAAATGCCATTAGCAGTTATTTAGACTTTAGTGGAAGTGGGTTGTTCAATTTAGCCCTTTGCCTGTGACTGGATGAATGTCACTTGAGTAAGTGGCACATAGTGGTGGGATTGGCAGCTCTATAACTCCCTCAGACAGGTTTGTCATCTGTGTCAATGACCCACCAGGGAGCCGGCCCTAATATCAAACCCAGTGCTGATGGATGACCATGGTTCCAGCTGTTAAGGCACTGTCACAAACAGGTTCCTCCGCAGCCTGTCAACATGTGTGTGTTTGTGAGAGAGTGTGTTGTTTAGCCGTGTCAGCCTTGGTCATCCTGGTCTGTTACGAAAATAAGAGCTGACGCTGTCATTAACTTATGTAGCAAAGGTAGTTTAGCCACTTTTATGAGGAAAATATTAATCTCAAACATGTTATATATTTAAATTACATTGCATCTATCTATCTATCTATCTATCTATCTATCTATCTATCTATCTATCTATCTATCTATCTATCTATCTAT
>JAPQRP010000016.1:25565348-25578225 GCA_037367295.1 Apogon hyalosoma | reverse complement strand
AAGATTTAATGTGTAATTTAGTGTATGGATAACAAAGTGATTGGGAAACAAGGGCATCACATCCCAGTTTTCTCACGTCTATTGTTGTATTGTGTAATGAACATGCATCTGAAACATCAAATACAGGTCATGAAGGTCTATAAGTCAGTGTAACAACAGGGAAACACATACACATTGTGCACATTGTGTACACATTGTGTTGTAAGGGAAACTGCACAATATAAAAGCCACACCTCAAAACCAAAACCAACACTTTTAAGTTTAATCACCTGTAAGATCGTGACTCAAATTCTGATTGTTGTGTCTGGTGTATTAAATATTATCTACAGTCCATGGTGTCCACAGATATTTTGCTTTTGTAAACGGAATTATGCATTTTAAAACATTTCTCTGTGGTCTATATAAACTGTAAATACTATGCTTGGGTCTGAATTCTTCATTAATTCAACTCCACAGGTCCATCTTCAACCCTATTTACGAGTCATGACACCAGAAAGGTGGTTTTGAGCGCTGGCCCTTTAAATGCAAATGAGCCACTTCACGTCCCGCCCCCTCCAGGTTGTTGCCTGTGTGCTCTGTCTCGTTCAGCCACTTGTGTTCATTAATACAACCAACAACTGAGCATTTTAGGTAATTGCTGCTGTTGACAAACAATTATGTGTATTGTTCGTCGGAAGTCTTGACCTTACATGTGCAAATGTCATGACATAACTAGTTATAAAACATAACAATTAAGAAGGAATTAAAACGGGTTATAGAAATCCACTTGATTTTTGCCGGAATGAATACAAAGATAGCTTTGCAGCACCTGGAGGGTTCAAATTCAAACCTTTTAAACTATTAGGGTCCAAATACACAAATAAATGAACCAAAGACTAATAAAAGTGGGTTTAGCAAAATATGACCCCTTTAAGTCTACCTAAACAAGGGTTGTCTGAACGTTTCCTCTGGTTTGTAATTATTTTTGTGTTTGAGTGTGTCCAAAGATATTGGGCAAAATGCTTGAGGTTGGGAACAGAATATTTTTTTCAATAACAAACATGTGACCAATGCATAACCCACAAAACAGAGAAGAAGTATTTTCAGAGTTATAGCAGAGACATTCTCCTTAGGTACCCACAGTAAGGTAACTTCACACAAAAACTCATATTTTCAGGCCATTATACACTAAAAAAACTAATTATGCATATTATATTTAATCTCTGCAATTAAATTCCCCTTAAATCTTACACACAAAACCTTTAAATAAATGTACACTATTTTTGCACTCTTGTTTTATACTAGTTGTGTTACTGCAGCAGGAACACAGATGGCCCACACACCACACACTCAGCTCATTATTCCATTATAGCAATTAAAAGAAGACAGCCTGGTGTGCAAAAATGGAAAGGAACCTGCTTGGCTATACAGTATGACTGGAGGCTAGCTGGTCAGCAAGTCCTCCTCAAGTACTTCAACTTGTAATTGAACTAGGAAGGAATTTTATCCTGAATTAAGCTTGCTATTACTGTGTTGAAAAAGTAAATGTACAACAGTGCACACACCACAAGAATACTAAACAACTCCCTTCAGAAAAAGATGACATTCCCTCGTACTTTTGCTGCTGTTTATTGATGACAGAGATGAAAAAGAAGAACTTGAGCTCTGGTTTAAACTGTAATGAGCGCAGCAGCAGATGCACAAACCCATTTAATGAATAGAGTCTGTGCAAAAGATGCAGACACAAACAGCATATCTAAAAAGTTCAGAAACACTGAGTCCTAGTTGTGACAGATACACAATCTCTGCTGGTAAAGATATAGATTACAGTTTGACAAATGATTATGATGATTTTGATATTTTTCCACAGACAATTCTCCTTTTTCATTTCCTGGTAAATTGTCTCAGCTCCAGTTCTGTCCTGGTGGGCTTCCCTCCCGGTCTCGTCTGCGCTCTGTGGTTTTATTAAAGCTAACATTTGTCAGCAGGAAGATGGTTGATATGCAAAATGTGGAGCAGCTCGCCGCTCATGCTTTAGTAACTCTGGCTGTTTGAGAAATGAGATATGAGGAATGCCCTGCTACGACACAACAGATAAGGGACATGAGTAATGCTTAGAAGATTTTGGTGTTATTACTCTTTATTGTATTTTATTTGTACCTGGATATGTTTAAAATAATGTCACTCTATCAAACCTATAAAACTTCAAGTTAATATGTGAAAACTATGACTGCACAGTCAGATTCAATTAGTTAGATTTTAGCCCTGTTTGCATGGTACGATGATTACATTCTGTTTGTTTCTAATGATTGTTAATATCATTTATATATTGATATAGCTTACAATGGTTTAGTAGTGTTCCTTTAAAAATGTTGAACTGCTCCTTTAATCACACTGCTGATGACATCACAGCCACTTAGCCTTTAGACCAAGTTAAGCAGCCTAAGGAACAAGACAGTTTTTTGACCGATATGCCTAGTTGAGCAAAGAGTGAATCTTGCTTTTTTAAGTAAAGTAATGTGTTGAACAGAGTTACTGCTTCGGAAGATTCTTTTCGTGTCAAACTTATTACCAAGAAGACTGCTTAATAGTAATGTGGAATACTGGGTGGACAAAAGATTGTCACTCCACTGATACTGTGCAAATTACATCTGCAAAGTTGTGACATGCAAAATGACATCTCTGTGTATTTTACATTTTTTTTGTTTCATTCTGCTGATTTACTTGGAATCATGGAGATTTTATGGGCAATTATATTTGTTTTAAAAGTGCAAATTCAGTGCAAATGTTGGAAGCTCCAGCCCTTCGGAAGACTGAAATCTCAGAGCATGATAAAAAAAAAACAAAAAACAAAAATAAAACATGTACGGCAGCATTCAGCAAGAGGCATTTTCAATCTTCCAACAGTCATCTGTAAGCAGTAGCCTAGTAATAGTGAGACTTTACACCATGATGTCAGTAAATTTGAGTAAAACTCCCACAGACATAAGATGTTGATTTCTAAATCATAAGATCTCCAGGATGTTGTAGCCTGATTTATTTCATTTATTTGTATATTATATTTAACAAGATGGAAGAAATGTAAAAAGTTATCACAAAATAGAACAGAGGAAGTCAAAAATGGCATATGCACACTCCTTCCCTATTAAAAAAAGGTAACTAAAGATGAGAATCTGTGAAATATACAAGAAAAATAACATGGCAGGTTGCATAGAATCTTATGCTAAAAAGTTGAGGCATAATACAAGGACATATATTACATGATACATTTTCACTGATTGGAGTCTTTTTCAAACATTTTTGTAAATAAGGATAATGTAGATGTTGATTGAAGTGGGGGACATAGAAATGGTTCTCATTATTTCAGTGAAAACTGATGAACAGAAGTCCAGAAGATGAAAGTCATAAGAGTGTAAAGTGAAATAATTGTGGAAGTTCTGGAAAACACTGGGAAGTTTATCCTCAGAGACTGAAGCAGCAACCAGTGAGCAAAAGCATGTACTGACCTAACATATTTAACCACAAATCCCATCAATACACTGAAATAATTCAGGTAAAATGCAGTTTCTCAGCTTTTCATTGCCATCAGATATGACCCATTTGGACATTCAGAGGCTCCATAGGGAAGGTGTAAACGCAGTCATTTTCCACAACATTGATTCACCAGTAAAACCCATGTGCTTTGAAAAATGGCAGCAGCTATAGATGCTTGTTTTTACGTTCAGTTAATGATATATTTTGCTGAAAAAGTCACTTTTGCTTCAGTTTTTTTTTTAGTTTTGATGTAATAACCTTTGAATTTACTATGAGCTTTTATGAACGTCTACAAGGTCAGTAAATTTAATGTAGGAAAATAACTGCTATTCACTAGAAAATGCAGACTATGATATAATAAATGGCAATAAATCACTTTGGAAAGGTTGAATAAAAATTTGAAAAGTTCATTTGGAAGTCATTGTATAAAAGTTCTTTGTCTTTATGGGTTAATGAGTTGAGTGAAGACACAGGTCTGATGAACACTCACATTAATATCAGTTAAAGTTTGGATTTTCTGAAAAGACGAGTAGATGAATCACATCTCACTAGTCTTAAATATCACTGAACACCAACTAAGAGCGCCTCTAAAACTCAATAACTGGCAACTTTCATATAATTTTATCAATGTGTACAACAATCTGAGTGCTCATGTGTAATATAAGTGTAGTTATAATAAGTTCTCTGTCTAAAAACACAAATTGCCATTTTAACAAACAATCTCCACAGCTATAAAGATTTTATTTAGATTTTTGTTATTTGATTTTCCTTATCTATATGAGCCATGACAATATGGCACAGTCAGTGAAATTTTATAACTATAAAATTAAACTAACTCAAGCTGCATTCAGATATAGTATAATGAACCATTATATATGGGTGCTTCTGTGAAACTGGTTCCTAAAAACAGGACAGGGGGATAAGAAATTCAAACAAGAATCTGCTAATGTTATGAAGCAGGTTTGGAAGCACTTTGGGTCTATTTGAAAAAAAAATTACTGAGATAAAAGAGAAACTATTTTTCAGATAAAACACATTTTTATATAATTTTTTTATTCAAAAATCTGCATGTAACAGTAAAAAGGACACGAAAATTATGCACTGCTATTTTTTTTTTTCAAATATCATTTTATTCTCTCACAGGTGGCTACATTTTGGGAATCAAACTAATTATGCAAGGCAGAGCGTTTCACAAAAATGACCATTATTGCAAAATTACTCACGATTTATATGCGTTTAAATGGGCAGGTTACGCATGTAACATGAGTGGACACGATGGGTTTCACATGAAACCTGGAATGAGACTGCCAATTCATGAAAAACATGCATGTCTGGATTAGAAAAAACACTAGGATCCTCGAATTTAACACAGTGTCTTTATTTATAGCACTATATTAAAGAACATTTCAAGCCATGTATTTTAGATTAAATGCACTGAGACCTAGGTAGCTTTTCATGTCCCAGTTTTGGTCCTATTTTTGGCCCCAATATTTTATTACAAATTCATTAATTCTGGGATGGCTCAGAGCAAGAATATATTTTTTTTTACATTTATCTGAGGTTATCATTAGGTACATCCTGGGGGGAAATATGTCTAAATTTCTCTTTTATTATTGGGTCTAGAAAAGCTGGCAAAAGTGCCAGGTACCAAAATAAACCCAGTTTCATAGAAGCACCTATATATAACAAATCTGCTGTGTTCATGTTATTTCTATATGTCCACAATGTAACAACAGCCCAGACTGATATTCGCTCCACAATTCTGTGGAAATGAAAGAAAAATTTTCATGTAAACAATCAAATGAATTCAACAGGATTCTCTTTTTGTACTTATTACTACCTAAACAGAGCTAAATTAATAGAAACATTCAGGCTTGGGGATGTTTGGTATTGTGGTATTGAAGAGGTTTCATTTAATTTGAGAGATTAACATATACATTACTTCTATTTTTCGATTTATATACATATTATGTACCAGTATGTGATGCAATGAGGTAAAAAACTATAGTTTCAGAGCCAGGCAGTTTTTCTGAATATCATTTCTGCTGGCAAGATGAAGCAAAAGGACCATGCTGTGTGAGGAAATTGTTCTGCTAAGTGACTCTTCCCCTCACATTGCCAAGCAGCATCTCTCCCTATAAATGGCCATCCAGGCTATTTGTCAGGAACACACATCAATCTTTGTGCGTATCGCCACAGAGCCAGAAGGCAAGTCAGCGTCGGCTGCTGTTACCAGTCACAATTGTGTAGAGCTTGTCTCCTCCGGCCATCCCCGCTCTGTACAGCAGAGGCACAAAGCTGTAGCCAGCGTTCTGAAGACTGGTCACTTTCATTAGAGAAGTCATTAAAGGAATAACAGGAACCCAGTCACAGATTCCTCTTGGATTATTGTATGTGGATTTAGCTCAATTCATCAAGCATATAACAAAAGCTGCAGTGGGTGTTGAAAGAATATTTCATTTGCGTACATCTGTGAAAAGGACAGGAAAAAAAAAGAAGAAAGTGTTTTTTCACTATACTCGTTTTCTACCTCTTTTCTTTGTATCTATGACTGGCTGATTTATTAGTGGTATTCCTAATTGCTTCAAGAAGACATCTAAGGCTTGAACACTAATCCAGTCAGGAAATTAATGACTAAACAAGATTCTACAATTGGTCTCCAATTGCTTTGATTCTTTTAAAGCAGACCAGAGTCCTTAAAGCAAACACTGAACAAAGTGCTGAAAACCTTCTTGGGGGATCTTTGCTCATACTGACTCAGTGACTGGGTATCACATCATCACACGGGTAATTTGTCATGCAATATGATGCATATTCTTCTTCATTTCAACAAGTCCTGTTAATATGTAAAAGATGAGCTAACTGTTTCTTGTAAATGTTTATCTTCAGAAAGACTCTGTGGGTCTGGAAGTATGGTGGCCGACAAGGGCCAAACACATTGAAACGGCCCAATGTGTCTCAGTTAAGAGAAAAAAGCTGCAAGTACAGAAACGATGAAAATTCACAAACTCAAACACCAGTCTAAATGAGGTACAAAAAGAGGAATGTGGTGCAAATGAAAAAAATGTGCCGCAAGAAACTAAAACAAATGCATACTCATCAAATGCTCTGCAAATAAAGAAACGATGCAAACCAAGAAAACATCTGCAAATGAAAAACACTGCGTAACCCGTCACTACAACGGAAGTGCTTCAAACCTGCAGCCAGCCAGCGTTTATCGACAATAATCAAATAAAAGTCACATTACCGCACTATTCTGTAACTTTAATTTGTTCCCACTGTAGTTTGAAACACTGTCAATCAGCTGTTCTCTGTCTCTCTCTCCATCCTGTGTGTCTCTGCAGTGAGCTGTTCTGCTGACAGCACCCCCTGCAGGTTTGGTGCACTTCCGTTGTTGTGACTGGTTACACAGCATTTTTCATTTAAGATGTTTTCTTGGTTTGGTTTCTCTATTTGCGGAGCATTTGATGATTATGCGTGTGTTTTTGTGTCTTGCAGCGCATTTTTGTCATTTACTCCACGTTCCTCTTTTTGTACCTCCTTTAGATTTGTGTTTGAGTTCGTGAATTTGCATCGTTTCTGTATTTGCAGCTGTTTTCTCTAACTGAGATGCATTGGGCTGTTGCAATATGTTTGGCTCTTGATGGCCTCCGTATGGAAGAACAAACTCTACACAGTTTTATGATGTTAGGTGTAGGAAATACCAAAAAAAGGTGCTAGAATGTTTTTACTAATATAAGAAAATAAGGCACAAATACACTAACTTGCAGGGGGGCATGGTATTTACCTACATATATGTATTTTTATGCCATCTAATGATTGCATTATGCATTTATGCACTGTTTATATGATATTTATTACGTCACATGTACGATCATCACACACATGTGGATAACAGCAGTAACACAACTTGGAGAATGCTGTCTGCAATGTGTTGAAACATTCCTGTACCCACACACATATACTGAGTCATTACAGATGTAATAACAACAGATAATATCATGACAGAAAGTAAAATATTCCGCTTTATTTATTTTATTATTAGGATCCCCATTAGCTGATGCAGAACATCAGCTACTCTTCCTGGGGTCCTCTCAATGATGTCAAAAACTATAAAATTTGGGTAAGATTTGCATTAAATGTCTCTTTAAGGGGTGGTGCAGTGGATAGCACTGTTGCCTTACAGCAAGAAGGGTTTGATTCCAACCAGGGACCTTTCTCCCCATGATTGCATGGGTTTTTTTCAGCTCCGGCTTCCTCCCACCATCCAAAGAATGCACTGATAGGTTAATTGGTTAATGTAAATTGCCCATAGGTGGGAATATGGGAGTGGCTGGTTGTTCGTCTATGTTGGCCCTGCAGTGAACTGGCAACTCATCCAGGGTCAACCCCACCTTCGCCCGTAGGTGTCTGGAATAAGCTGCAGCACCCCCTGTGACCCTAGTGAGGATAAAGCAGGTTCAAAAGATGAATGAATGAATGAATGATTGTCTCTTTAGATTCAGATATCTGTTAACCAAAACAATACAGAAAAACAGAGGAAACTGCTTAATTTTTAAGTTTTTACTCATCGGTTTTACTGCCAGCGGTGTCACAACAAACAAAAAATATTTACATGTTTGTTCAATGCAGTAATTTTTTAAGGTTTTGTTGACTGGTAATAATCAGTTATCATAAAAGTGGCATATCTATACTTGGATTTCCACCAGTTTCCCCCTCTGCTCATTTTTCATGCTTATATTGTCATGACCTAGAAGAGTGTGTATTCAGGGGGATGTTTCTGATCTCG
Source organism: Apogon hyalosoma (assembly GCA_037367295.1). NCBI lineage: Eukaryota > Metazoa > Chordata > Actinopteri > Kurtiformes > Apogonidae > Apogon > Apogon hyalosoma. Next base: position 25,569,923 of record JAPQRP010000016.1, on the reverse strand, counting down.
TGTCCTGAGCTGTGGAATAATGTAAGAGCACTGGTGTGTTGCTGCTGCGGCTGGGGGAGCGTGTTGCCATAAAATATTAACGACTTGGAAGCCCAGCCACATGACAAGATGAATGTAATTGGCCCTCGCAGCTCTATCTGTGCATGTTAATGAGATGGGATGGTATTTAAATCAGTTGCGCCCCAGACACTGTGGCTGCAGTCGAGAAAACCACAAACAAAGACGCAGTGAGAGAGCACAGATGCAGTGAGATAGATACAGAAAATGTCAGTTATTATTGGGTTTTGAGGAGCTACTGTCTCTTCATATTAGTACTGTTTTTTGTTTGTTAATGCAGCATTTACTGCCGAGTCTTTCTACGTTTTTTTAATTGATTTAATAGAATTGATGCATTTCTTTTTTAGATGATCTGGTGGAGTCGAGGCTTGGGAGAACCCGTGGACAAAAGCCAGGCATAAAAGCTGAGGTAAAGGTGTGCACCTGCAGAGCACTTGTCCTGCCACGACGCCGGGGTCGAGCCCTGGCTGTCATCAGTGGCGTGGAACAAAGCTGTAGTCTCTAAAACAGAACGTGACCACCTCAGGAGAAAACGCAAGGTGATGGTAACTGAAACAACTGCTTGAGCGTGCACTCCCAGGGGGTGAGACTTGGGAAATGTAGCAGGTAGCACTAATATAACCTAAATCTTAAAGGGAAAGAAGGCCACCTTGTGCACAGCAATGAAGCCCAGTGTAAGGGTCTGTGAGAGAATGTGTGTGTGTGTATGTGTGTGTGTGTGTGTGCGTGTGGTGTAAATTGTTTTAGAGGTTGAAGTAAATGTATAAAAAAAAAAGTCTGCAGATGGGAAACTGTGCCATTCTACTTTCATTATCCTTTAACTTTCATGTGGCAGCAGCGTGGTCATCCTCACTAACACCTCATAAAGCCGCACTCATGTCCTTTGCTGCAGTCATGTGACTCTGGCTGGAGGAAGGTGTGATGTATCGAAGCCCACCGCGTCTCAGACAAAAATCTTGGCGTGCTGTGTTTGTGTCCGTGCTCATGTGAGTACATGTGTGTGTGTGATTTTGTGCAGACCGGGAGAGACCTGACGCCAAAGGGTGGGGGAAGTGCAGGCAGGAGGACAGATGGTCTCCCTCATGGTGGCTGAAATAAAAGAGGGAATTAGAGGACTCCAAGGTGTACACTCTGACGGCAATTACAGCAAATAGATTGGAAGTGGACCTCCAGGCACCCAGGGAGGCAGCTCCGTGGGGAAGAGCTCCACCTCAACATATTTGGATCGTACACCCTGAAACAGTTAAGATAAAACCACACACCCTGCTTCGGCTGAGGCAGACCTCACTGACTATTAGCATACCACTGTAATTCAGCATGAGAGTAAAGGAAGAACATAAAAACTGAAAATAAACTTCATGCGCACTGTAGAGTTTGAAATGGATTTCTATATTACCATTTTTCTTGGTTTGGATATGTGGATGTGAAGGATTTACAAAACCAATTTCAGACATCCCTGGGAGCTGTTTTGGTTAGTTATTCTGCTGCCTGCAGGAGTTTGAAAACAGTCAATTATTTTTGTCTTGCTTGCTTCCGCCCATTGATTCTCAAACGATTTTCACTGCCCCTCCAAGTAAGGATATGCAGCAATTGAATTAAATAAGCCCACCCAATCAATATAAAATACGTAACACATCCACAGCTCTCTTTCATAGCCTGTGGAAACTGAGAATTCATTGCAGATGAAAATGCAAACAAACTTAAAAGCTACTTTTATAGATCTATGAAAGCCTTTATGAAGTAATATTGATAGCCATCAAATATTTTGAATATAAAATATTTAATGTATAACTTCTGGCAATATATATGCCCAGAATCTCCAACTGAATTTGAGTTGCTGTCTTCTTTTTTCCGAAGTCATTTAAAACAGTAGGGATCAGCAGATTCCATTAGCCCTGCCCTGTGGCTGAATGAATGAAATACCATTTAGAGAATAAGTGTCTCTAACCCCAAAACCTTGTGTTCCCATCAATGCATAAATGATAAAGACGCAGTCTAATGAAACAAAAGGCTCCCTGCCAAAGTCGCCATAAAAATAACATTTGGGTGAGAGAGACCTTAAGCTTATCCATTAACCTCAGAAAAGTGTCTTCACTGTACTGTGCACTCTGCAGAGCCAACACCAGTGAAATACTGACAAGACAACAGTAATAAAAACCAGAATGATTCAATTATATCACTTAATGCAGAGTGCTAATTGATGATGATCCAGAGGTCAAACTGTTAGCCAAAATCATCATTTAAACTTTTATTTTAGTGAATATTTCATGGTGGCTATAAATAGAAAATCACAGTTGATCTTTACTATATAAAATGTGCATCATATGTTTTATTTAACACAGGAGCCTGGAAAATAGATACAGTACTATGGATGTTTGTTGCTTGTACAGCATGAAGCCGATCGCTGGCCTCATGAAGATTCACAGACCAGGCTTAAAACAAAATGAGAAATAAGGTTTGCATTGTGTACAATGTAAATAAGGCCGACTTTTGGCCTATGAGTTATGGCCTCCAGCTCTGGCTGCTTTCCCCTGTTGCATAAATTCATGAACAGTAAATCACTGGCCTCTAAAAAACAAAAACAATAAAGAAGACCAATGCATAAAAGATAATTAGGGGATGAACATATGTAACCAATCAAAATGTTTGTATGAGTTTAGTTATTTTTACCCACATTAAAGGAGGATGCAGAGGCAAACTCATGAAGGCAGTCACAAACACATTTCATATGCTATAAAATCCTTGCCTGTGAAAAGTGTGTGAACACTTTTACTGACCCCTTTTAAATCCAGAAATTGCTTAAGCCAGTAATTAACAAGTAAGCAAATAAAAATGGCTTTAATCTAACATGCAAATATGCATGTCTCTAAGTCAGCATTTCTTTCACAGGCAACAGAGGAGGATTGTAGGAATGGAGGAAAAGGAGGGAAGTGATATAAATATAATACATGAAGCAAAAACGCATGAAAACACATAAAATATTATATCAGTAATCTAGTGGTTTGACCTACACTTGCAATTCATTAGTCAGATCCTGTTTATTATTATTATTATTATTATTATTATTATTATTATATAGTCGCTCAACTTAATATGTAACATTACTGCATTCAAATATCTGACAAACATTGCCATTTTTTTTACATATTTTGTGGGGAAAAAAATCTGTAGTTTAGTTTTCTGTCAGTGGTGTCAATCCATTTTCCTATTATTGACATTTTAACTTTACTTGTAGCTGTTTTGTTTAACATCATGTGAATATACACCATTAAATGTAGTATGAGGAATGCTGCATGATTTCTGTAATGGTTAGGAAAACAACATCTCCCATGAGCCCATTCTTCTTCACAGCACCATCTCCTGTCATTGTTTTGATTGAGAGACCCCTAGTGGCAGAAATTACATGTTTCAAGTATCTAGTATTCAATTTGACAAGAACACCAAGTTTCAAGTTGTGAGAAAATGTCATTAAAGTTGGTGTTAAATGCTCCCTTTTAAAACAGGGGAGTAGTATTCTTTCCCCTCCACTAAACACTTTTTTGTTATATTTACTTAAGCAAATGGAATAAGTGGTACAGAGCTGTACAGAAGATGCAGTGTGTTGTTAAATCTGACCAAACTTGGGAGTATCTACTACTCCTTAACATGCAAAAAATAAAAACATATGACCCTCAGTATGCATGACATCTGTGTTTGCACTGGAACGGAAAGTCTGAGAATTATAGCGAAAGAGTATGTTGAACCAAACCCAACCCATGAAGTCATGAATCACGGACGATATGTTTTCAAGTATGTGCAAATCGGCGGGCATCTGAAACGTTAACATACATTACAATGGAAATATACAAAACTGTCACATGAAATATCCCAAACAGTTTGATATAAAGCAGTTTGGAACTTTTACATAGTCATTTCTTTATTTTTGTTTGAAGTAATTCAGGCGAGGTATTTATTTTATTTTTTTTTTCTTCGTAACAGAAGAGAGTGCTCTTGATTCATGGTCCACTTCTGACTCGACTCCAAAACTTTTTTTCATAACCAGGAGTGTAGCAAAAAACTTCTGTGGGGCCCCCTTTCCTTTTTGATCCATGTCTCTCACGCATGAATATATGAATCACCATATTGAAGGTAGAATTATCTGGCTTTAGCATTGTTGTTTTTTGAAGCTGTTGCAGACTTTGCAGTTTATGTTATCATATCGTATGAATACCAAACAGTGCAATACCCTGTGTACTCCATAACACCATACTGAAAGTGCAGTCTTAACCCATAACTCATAACTACTATCAACCTCAATCATCTACTCATATCAAATGTTTAATACCTGCTGATCCCCTAATCCTATCAATACGTTGAATTCAGGTAAAATGCAGTTTGTCATCTTTTCATGGTCATCAGATATGACCCATTTGGATGTTCAGAAGCTCAGTTCAGTTCAGTTTATCCATCCATTTTCTGAACCCGCTTTATCCTCACTAGGGTCACGGGGGTCGCTGGAGCCTATCCCAGCCACTTAAG
>JAPQRP010000016.1:25550215-25564535 GCA_037367295.1 Apogon hyalosoma | reverse complement strand
CGACTGGTGTTGGAATCGAACCCAGGACCTTCTTGCTGTGAGGCACGAGTGCTATCCACTGCACCACCGTGCCACCCTAGGTCAGTTTAGTTTATTTCAAATATGCAACAAAACAAAAGTAATCCTATAGTCCTTAGAAATAAAACAGACTGCAAGAAAATATGAAAAACCTATACATATACATGAAAATAAAGTATGACTTCATTTGCACATTTGAAAAGGAGTGGGAGAAAGTATAATTTATTTAATCCCACCCCTTCTCCACACAACAGTCTATCCTTTAGCTTCCTAGCTGCACAATATATGAAAAATCAAAATAGTTAATCTCACTTATCATCTTCACATACACACACGCACACACACACACACAACTATATTGGCATACCAGAAATGTAAATAAATAAATACATACATATATCCTTGAGAGCATCACAATATTAATACACAATAAAGTAAACAATAAGACAAAGTGAACAACAACAGAAAACTGTAGTGAACTTGGAAACACCGTCATCTTCTACAACATTGATTCACCAGTAAAACCAGTGGAGTTTTGACAAATAACAATGGATGGAGACACTTGTTTTAATGTTCAGGCAATAATATCTGCTGAAAAAGTCAGTTTTTCCTTCAATTTTCTCTGTTTCTGATATAATAACCATAAATGTTAATCTGAGGTTTTATGAACCTCTACATGATAATAAATGAAATATGGGAAAATACCTGATTTTCACTGAAAAGAATGCAAAATACAGAGGAAAATATTATAAGAAATGGTGATAAATCACTCAAAAAAGGTTAAATAGAGAGTAAAATTAATTTGGGAGGTACCATAGAAGTAGCACTGGCTCATCATGAGTTAATAGAAGTCAGTGTAAGTCAGACTTCAGAAACTGGCGTGACAGAACATGTAACATAAAAAGAAAAAAAAAAAAAAAAAGACTGAGGTGTTTGAGGATGGACATGACAAGTTTGTGGACTTGGGTTGAGGTTCGACAGAAGGTAAAACTAGTGTTTATGGTTGCATTTTCTTTTTGGATCTTTTTAATTTTTTCTAACCATAACCAAGTCAGACTAACCAGCTTGTCAAACATGAGTATGTGCCAGTTTGGGAAAGAGAGCGTGTTGTTCTAATTGACTGACTGGGAAAATATGAGACTGACTAAAATATTTAGTACTTTTTGTGCAAACCTTCTCTATTTTTGCTGGATAGAACATTAAATCTCTCAAACAAGAGCCAAGTTTCATTTTTTTTAACACTAATTACAAAAACAAACCTTCAATTCTTGGCTCTTTAGTCCTACTTTTACCCCTCTACAACACCCTGGTTCAGAATTAAAAACTAGACACGCACCATTGACCTACAGTTAAAGAAAGAACATACATGACATGTTATGTTATTATCTCTGTGTTCATCCCTCTACACTGTTGGTGTGGTGTGTTTCATCTGCACGTTTCCTCTGCCACAGGTTTGTCTGTTGGTCTGCAGGTCGGCTGAAATCCCACTGCTGCTGTGGACGAGCAGCAGCTGCAGGAAACTCTATTAATTAGAGTGCTGAAACAAAAACATGCTTTGCAATGACCTAAACCGCCTCCTATATTTTATTTCAGTGTATTTCATGACGTAAATGAAATCAAACAGCTGAAACACACACTTGCAATGAAAATCAGATTAACCTGCAGGAAACACTAGCTTTCATTTGTATGTGCTGAGTTAAATCAAAAAATTTTTGCGTAATTGCAGAGAGGTGACAGTATATTGTCTTGTCTGCCACAATACACGGCGACTGATTTATGATGTTGTTTAATTAATATCACGTGATTCAAAAGATGAATTTTAACTCACAAACACATAATATGCCAAATAAATGCGAGCATGTGCATGCGAGCTGCACGCCAGTCTGCTGCTTTGTGTAAACGCAATAATCATAAAAACATTTAATCAAATGAAAATAAATCTTATCAGATATTTGAAGTCTTTAAAGAACTATTCAATATCCTCCATGAATGATTTTAATAGAGTGAGTCATATTTCAGGTGGCCTGCTTTTCAGATTGTATCACTGCTCAACATTTGTCACCTGTCAAATTATTTTCCCCCTGCATGTCATGTTCATTTGTCAAAACAGCGTTGTTCAAAGTTGCCTAGTGCTTCACATCCAACTAAATCAGATTTGGGGGGATTTTTATTTGGATGTCATATTTATGGTAATGTTAGAATAATAAAATTGTGCAGAACTCTAAATGCCATTTATCTAAGTCTTAATGTATTTAAGCAAATATCAGGACTAATGACTGGACCATAAAGTGAGAATGAGCAGTTGAATTTTTCAGCGGGAGCATATTTAATCTGTCTCCAGAATACACACTGGTTTTTTTTTTTTTTCTTTTTTTGCAGAAGCAGCTGCTGCAGACATCAGCCTTTGCTAAACATGAATCACTTGCAGAAAATAAACAATTGCAGCCCTGTTCCAAGTGAAAGCGAGGGGGAAATATCATTACGTTCAAAACAATGTTACCTGGATGTTGAAAGAGCATTTAACCTCCTCACGTTAATGAGAGCTGGACTTTGGCCGGAGTCCAGACCAGCGGAGGCCACGGCCATTCCCAAGGTGTGGACTTACTTCTTACCATCTTTTTAACACATTAATATTTCTGCCGAGTCTGATCAATGCCAGAGAAAACCATTTCTTATCATTCTTCCAGCTACTTAGAGCCACATCTGAATTACGGTTGGTGTATCCGATGCACATTTATTCTTCCCTCCTGACAGTTTTATGGAACTCATTATCCGCTTTGTGGCCATAGCTGTGAATGGAGAACCTGTGGGGGTTTTATGTGTAGCCAGTAGCTCCTCCGCTGACCACATTTAATGTCCTCTGAGAAACAAAAAAACAGGCGGGTCAGGCAGGCAGGGAGGGGACAGGACGGGGGCCATCGAAGCCCCTCTGACAACAGTGCTGAGCCAGTGTTGGATCTGTTGATGTAAGGTTGAGGGAGCCGACCAAGAGCCAGACCAGAGTTTTATTTACCTCAGGTGCAATGGCTCATTATAATGGTGTTAATGAGGAGCAGATGTAGCGGAGTGAAGGGGGGTTGGGGGGTTGGAGGACTGAGGTGTGGTCAGTCCAGGGCAGGCCTACATGGAGGTCCTGTCCAGGGATCCCAAATCCCCCCTTTCTTTGCAACCAACTCGCTCTTCATGCATTAATATCTACTCAGCAAGTGCTATTAGCAAACACAGAAAACTGCCTACCACGGTGATTTAGAGAGCCCCTCTCCACCTCGGCTACGCTAAAGGGTTACTGTGATATTACTGCAGCCATCAGTGATTTATATCTGTGAGGAACCTTCCTGTTTGGCTTGTTTGACGAAAGCCTTTACAAATAAGTCTGGTAAGTTTTAGTGAACTGGTGGTATTTTACGTATTCTAGTAAACTTTGGGAATTTTTGCTCAGATCTGGGAAAAAGTGACATGCAAAAGGCTTCAAGCTAATATTCAAGGCTTTGTTACAGTCGGTTAAACACTGCTTGGGAAATGAAAAACAGGAAAAGCAAAAAGACTACTGCACATAATAAGTAGCTAATGTACAAAAAAATAAACAATGCAAAGAACAGAGCGGAACAGCAAGAAAAACATCCAAGCCAGTATGACACCCAGAGTCCTCCTCAGGACATAATAATAAAAGCATGGACCAAACCCTCAGTCCACCATGTGACCTGAGGACTGTTTTTTTTTTTTGCATCAGTTATTACCCTGCCCCCTGATGGGGAGGCAAGAAGTATTATTTTTAGTTCAGTTTGTTTGTTTATTTGTTTGTTAACACTTTAGCAGCAAAACTATTGGTTCAATTCATACCAAATTGGGTTTATATATCACCAGGGACACAGAATAGGTGTCATTGCATTTGGGGAAAGGTAGGTCAAAGTTCAAATTTTTATGATTTTTAAAAAACCTTCCCATTTACTTATATGCACAAAATACGTGCAAGGGGTGGGATTTGTTGTGCCTGGCACCATGTGTTCATTATCAGCTTTTCCGTTGTTCACACACTCCACACTTTGCATTGATGAACACTTGATTTCTTTACACAGTTTACTACTGTCATGAAGTTGAAATAAATCAGTAGTGTTTTAACCATCTAACCACTGGCTCAAATCATGTTGGCAAAGGTGGTTTTAATCACATTATGTTGTATGTTCACATTATGTCTTTTCACTCCAAAAACAGTCACAAGAAACCATTAAAAATCAAAAAATGTTGTTGAAGGAGATTTGATGGCGTTAACATGTGACCAAATAAAACAGGACATTTCATTCTCTCATTTTCTTAACATTGATGAAAACATTTGACACTACATGTTGTATATAATGTAAGCAAACAAGTCAACAACACATTATTATATGTAATGTAAGGCTTCAGTAGCTGATGATGACTTTGTCTTGATGAGAACAACTAGCAGCCAGGAGGCAGATTAACTCTGGAGAGCACTCAAACTTCACTGTCCAGCTTCACATGCTGTAAAAAAAGGGACACTTCACAAATCGTCCTCTAAGGTGACTTTATAACCAGTCAGAATCCAAAAAGGCATACTGAGGTAAACGCATGTGAAACACAGAAGCAGATTCAGCAATTACTGTTAAAATTGCAAAGATTGTTCAATATTCATAAAAATACAGTAATAACTGGATGTGTATAAATATGTGCATAGTTTAAACTGTAAGTACATTATGTACTTAACTACATTCTACAAGTCAAATCCATAAATTAAATGAATTAACTTGACCCATTTAACACAGGCCTATTAATGCAGAAATTTTGCATATTATTGCTTTAATCAATCCTACCAGTAAGTACTGGTGGTTTATCTTTAAACCTCTTTCAAACATTACTTACTCATTGTTGTTTTTGGTTGCTCTATGGAATGTATTCACAATATAAAGATAGAAAAATAAATACATTAAATATAACCCCCATCAGCCCATTTCCTGGAATAAAATGTTGTCTTAGTTTATATTTCTGTAAATTATGGATGGGTCAACTCAACATTATTAAACCAAAAATCAGTGTTTTATCAACATTTCTATCCATATTTCTATCAGCATTGCAGTGTTTTAATCACTCGTGGCGTTTTTATCATTTGGGAATAGAGTGAGGCTGTAACAACAACTGGGACTCACAAAGACGACAGCATTATTGAACTTTTTAGGGTGAGGTTTAGGCACTGGGAGCACACAGAAACACAACACTTGGTATAAATCTTCATAGATTAGATTAAAAAATAAATACATTTAGCAATATTTAAACCAGATTAAAATACTTCCTGCTCTTGTTGAATTAACCTAGACACTTAAAAGGTTTTGGAATGTAAATTCCAGTCTCTGGAGACAAAGGTCTGGATGTTCTGGTAAAAAGTAGTGGATACTTTAGTGACAAATTATGTTGACATTATGCGTTTGATCTGCAGAAATGTGCAATATCAATATTTTATTCTAGTTCCTTTGAATAGTTATTTTCTTTTCAGCTGTATTTAAGTGTGTTTTTATGAAGTGATGCAGTGCAGTGCATAAAGAATTTGAGTTAACTGCCAAAGATGACGGAACAACTTAAAATGTTGCTGTTTCGGTAACCCTTAATGCCTCCCCTGTAAGCAGAAATGCAGCCTCAGTTAGTGGAAGCCCCTTTTCGCTGCTGACAATGGAACAGCTCAGCTTTGAGTTTGCCTTTGTGCCGTCTTCACTGACTGAGCCCTACTTGTAATGATCTCACCGAGCCCTCTGTGCGTGCCATTGGTGGGCCATAACAGTTTTTATTCACCATGAAACCTCCACTGGGAGCATCCCCTGGTCCCCAGGACAACAATACTGGCAGCCAAGGCCCACAGTCGGCTGGCCAGTCTTTTACGTTTTTATGGGCTTGGCCTTCCCCCTGCTATTGAGGCAAATGTAGGCCATCAAACAAAACAATTTATGACCCGGTCTAAATTTGACCTTGGGCCTCCTGAAATGCCATTGCTCTCAGAAAAAGTAGAGTTCTTATGCATGAAAAAAGTGTATATGAAGACATAAACTGGTTTCTTTGTTTTTCACTGTGACTAGCAAAATGTGAAATCAGAAAATGTGTGACGTGGGGCATGTGTTCTACATTGCTGCACATGATGGAGTCGGTTCTGTATGCTCTCATTTAAGGATCAAAGCCTCTACATAGTGATAATAGTGTTGTCCTTACCCGAAGCAAACACTCACTGTATTTTTACTACCTGACCTCAAATACTTCTCTCCTATTATTTTTTCTAGTTTCTGACGCAACACAGTGACCTGTTTGACTTTTGCCTTCTGGTTTGTGAGCAGAACTACAGGGAATTCCTTATTTACAGCAGGGGTGTGTCTTGCCTTGTCTTCATTCACCAGCACATGTTAGATTTCTGTCTCCTGCCCCACTGCAACCTTCAGTTGTTTATAGCTTCTATAGTTTATAGCTCATCCTTTGTAGGAAGTGGAAAACCCCAAGCTGCTGATTGTGTCGCTCCAGATTTTTCAGATTTGCCCTCTCTCTCCCAGCTCTGAGTAAACAATAGACTTGTTGTGGGATTATAGCCTGAACAACATCAGAAGTTGTTTGGATAAACAAGTTTTGTGAAGGAACATGATTGTACATAACTCAGCAATGTAAAATAGATTACATTATCGCAGTTTTCATTACCAGGAAACATTGCCTTTACTCTGAATATGTGTACACATGGCCGCTGGAGTCTTACATTTGATGTAGAGAGCGACCAAGAAGCATGAATGATACAAGATGAAAGAGGGGCTCTCCATCTTTGTATGTTATATGGATTCCTCTCACGCATTTCCCTCTGAGACAAGGGGTTCAGTAATCTGTATCCTTTAGTGAGAGAACCCCATGGAGATGCATTAAAGAGATAAATTGGTATCATCCACAGTGTGACAGACTCCTCATCTGTCTCTGCTCGCCTCCATTGATCACAATTTATTTTATTTGTGTTGTTTCATTATTAGGCGGAAGAAAAGCATTGCATTAATAAAGCCCTGATTATAAAGTTAAACAGAAATGCTATACTGTTACGCAGGAAGCTGGGGTTAAAGCACAAGGCTCCGGGACGCCTGCCCTTGTATCTTCTTACACAATAAACTGAGATCAGAGGCGGCACTGATCATTCACTGTAGATCTAATTCATTTCTTAACGATTCAGCCTCTCCTGACTGGATGCACTTCTCTAAATAAATCAGTAAATTCTTACATTTCCCAGTAGTCTCATCATAACTGTGGAAAAAAAAACACACTGATATACAGTAAACCATGCACCGGTAATTTCCCTCATACTTTACATGGGAAGGCTCTACTTGAGTTTGTTGTTGTGCATCAGATTGTAAGGAGGTCGATAAGATGGAAATGTAAAATTCATTCCCAATTAAATGAGGGAGTAGTTGCATCGAACTTTGAAGAAAAAGATAAAAGTAAAATAACACTAGAATTCCACCAAATCTATATATCTAGGATTATAATCAGTAGTGTATGTACTTCTGGGACTGACTGATAAGAGTTGAAACAAAATAATAATAATAAAAAAATTTAATTCAAAAGTGCCTGTTGAAATATGTAAAGAATAAATTATTAAAAAAAAAAAAAAAAAAAGTCACTGTACTCAAACCACCACCACTAATCAAACCAGATGTTACAAAGTAGGACTCTATTAAAAATAAAGAAAACAAATAGGTTTTTCTTCTTTCTTCAAAATACATTGCAACATTTTTGTCAAATAACATCTGCTTTTCTATTTATTTACTTAGGATCCTCATTAGTTATTATCACAACTATTCTTCATGGACTCCACATAAACACAAGCCAAACAGTCAAACATTACTGACGACAACTGACAATAAATGAGAAAAACAAGTGCTATATTTAGTTTATACACCAATTTATATATATAGAAAAGAAACAAAATGCTCACACATATCATTGCTGATACTAATAAGTTGGCTAATAAATATTCTAACATGAGAATGACTATGTAGCTAATGCACAATTTAGTATCACACTGACACAATCCTCAAAACAGACCCTCGAAACAGAGATTTTTCAGGACCACACTACAAATGGAGGGGTATGAGAAATCTCCCATAATTCTGTTCGAATCATCAGCAAGATGGAGGTAAACAGCAAAAAAAGTGCAGGGATGTGATGAAAGAAACACACAAATTCACATTTTTTTTCATAAACAACTTAATCGTTTGATCGACCGTTTAGTGCCGTTTAATGTGCTGTAGATCGCATTTCTGTGGTTTGCAGTTGATAGCCGTAAAAAGATGACCAAAACTCACGCAACAGAGACATTTACAGCTGCTGACGGCATGGGGAATTCTTTCCGAAACAAAGTTGTCGCATCTGTTTATAGCGGCATTGATGATTGCTAATGACATCACAGGTCTCGAAGGGTTGTCTCATTTCATAGGGGAATGTTTCAACCCCTACCCCTTGCAGCTCCGTTTCAAGGGGTAGTGCCAAGTGCAAGGGCCAAGGGGTAGGGGTAAGGGGGAGGACCAAGGGGTGAATTGGGATTGGGCCAATATCTACACAAATAACACATGTGTAGATTCAAGTGAAGGTAAAAAGTAATTAAAGCTACTAGACAAATTGTTGTAGTTGTAGTAATCTTCCGTTGGCTGACAAAAAATCATATATGAGTTGTGTTCGGATGCAAATGACAAGACTGTAATCCGTTCCAGAAATTTAGTAAAACAATAAAGGATCTTTTACATTATGTCAGACGGTAGAAAAAACTATATAATTCATCAGCTCTGTAAGCTCTCTTCTTTCATACTGCTGAGAGGTCATATGACACACATAAATAGCATTAAATTAAAAGTTGCATTAAATAGCAACGAAGAAAATCAGGAATTTGCAACTTCACACAAATTAACTGATATTAATTCTTACTAACCATCATCTTTTGGCTCTTACAGTAGTGAAGGAAAAAGTACAATATTTCTAATGTTTCTATTTTATGTATGTATGTTTGGTGGAGTACTTTCATCATGTTTTATTAAATACTAATAGTTCTCTTTTATGTTGCGTGTCACATTGTTTTGGTGTTTTTTCTGTTATAACGGATGTCAACAGTTTGCTGCAAAACAAATCTACCTGCAAGTACAAATAAAACAACACGACTTCACTTGACTTGAACATTTTCCTCTGAGATGTAGTAGAGCCATACGTTTGTACTTAAACTCTACGTACAATACTTGAGTGTAAGTCCACCAGTGGCAGCGGCACCATCTGTCTTCTCCCATTAATACAAGAAAAAGATGAAAATTCATAGTCATAACCATCATTCAGCTGGTAACACAACATTACATTAGACGTTTAAGGCAAAGAACAAGATGTTAAACTCGTTCCGGAATGAAATCTTTAAGTTATATATAAATATTAGCCGACCACTGAATATATCACAACCTGGACGATTACTTTAATGAATATTTTAAACAATAGCATAGATTGGACCAGATTTTCAGCATTACTGTGGTTAAATAATTAAAGCAGCGGTGGTCCAGGTTACAGGGTGGAGGTGCCAGTAACAACACTGTGGTAAATGGTCGGGTCTTGTGCCGTGTGCCCCAGCAGTATGTCATGAGGTGATGTGGTAATGCGCTGACAGCATGATATTTCACCACCATTTTAAAGTGACCTGATTTAATATTTGTCTTTATGAGTCCCTGCAATTCACTGTAAACCCACTCCTACATGGAATGACCTGGATTTGCACTTATTTCTGTTCAGCGTGAGAATCAGAAACCAATGTATTTCACCTACAAGTAATTAATACATTAATATAATCTGATCTGGATACAGTTTGCCTTTAACACCTCAGTAATGACATCAAAATATGATACAAAGACAAACATATAATAACTTTCTTATTCTGATGCATATAAGTCTGTAGATATTATTACCACATTGCAACATCTCAACATAATCACCAATCATACTTCAGCATCCTTTTAAGATCGACTTAATTTCTGTTAGTATGACTTACATGTTCCAATTGTTGGTAATTATTGTATTTGAAAAGGTTGAACCTTGTTTTCTGTGTGTAAATTGCATAACTGTGCACCTTCATTTGCTGATTATTTCAACTGCAGAAACAACAGGCCATTTTAGAGAAAGAAAAATGGAACAGACAGAATGCTTCACTCTGCTTTGTTTATGTCTAGAAGTAAAGTGTGTGATATTGAAGAGTCCCAGTGAAATTGTACATTTGTGTGATATTTGTTTTCTTTTTTGGTTGATTTATTTCCATTTACTGGAGAGTCCTTTTGGATCTGGAATTTCTTTTGCCTACTTATGTTTGAAGTGAAGTCTATCTATATGCATAATACAGCTATGAAATAGATGGAATTTGTTTGATATGTATAATATTTTTGTGTTCTGTGCAGGATTATTTAGAATTTATTTTGACATATGTAAGTTTTGTGAAGGTACTTTGAGGAACTGACATGAAGCTTTGTGATCAGTAGAAAAAGATGGGTTAAGGGGGTGGGAGTATATAAGTTGTACTTCATCCCGCTCCTTTTTAAATGTTATTTGTTTCTTTTTTTTTTTTTTACTTTTTTGTTGATGTTGTTGCTTTTTCTGATATTTGAAATAAAACAAATAATAAAATAAAAATAAAACATGCAGGAAAAAATTACATTTAAGAAGCTGCAATCAGAGAATGTATTTAGTTATTTATTATAGAATTACACAAACTGATAGGTCCTCATACCTAAGTAACAGAATAGGTTGAATGCAACAGTTAAGGTTTGGTTAGCATTAGGACAAGATTACGTTAATGGTTGTAATAAGAAACTTAATGATGAATGTTTTAAAAATAAACACGCCATTTATGTTCAGTTTGATACAGGATATGAACACTGGTCTGCAAACATGTTCTCTACTCCTTCTAAGGTTCATCCTTATTTAACGACACCACTCGGCCGCTGTCAGTCTTTTTTCTAAATGTATTTATTCATGGAACCATAGAGTCACATGAGATTCCTTTTAATCCCCTTCAAAAATCAACCTATATTATTGTTTTTTCTGGTGAAGTCAAGCTAGATTAATCCATTACCAACATAATTATAGATTTATTTCAGTGTTTGACAAGTAATTGATTCACTGATTCGTTTGGCTAATCTTTGCAGCAACATGAAGCAGGAAGAAGACCCAGTGTTCCCTGATGAATTAAACTGATAATGTTTATTGGAAATGCTGGTGATATTACTGTATTCTCACCGCCTAAACAGAAAATATTCCTGGCTCCGATGCTGGTGTGCTGTGTTTTGTGGGTGTTATTGTCAGTATTGTGTGTCTGTGGAAAAGGTCCAAGGTGAAAATACCTCCACGGTCTAATGGTTCTCATAAAAAGCACACTGATTGGATATAATCTATATCCTTTTTATTGCACTTCACAGGGAATATTAAAAGCCTTTGCACTTTCTCAGATCTCACAGAACAAACCGATAAAAGTCATTTGAGCCAAATAAAAATAAAACTTGTAATATGTGAAATAATGGTAACATGCCCGGTGAGATTTTGTCCCTCCTGTGAATATGTGGAAGCCTCAGCATGACAGAACTGGAATGGGGCGCTCTGGATGCCCACATGTCATCTGCTACACACTCTCTTACAGCAGGAGCTCCTGTTAAGGTTATTTTTACTCCGGCACCTGGATGTGTTACAGACTTGCTCTGGCCTGCACATTTTTTCCCTCAGCACAATCAGGTGTGAGAGCAAGTGATCTTCGTTCTCTGCAATTAAGATTCTGCCTTCATCTTCTCCTGGTACACAATTACTGCTCTGCTGCTGTTTGCTCTAATTGCTCTTTCTGCGGGGATTGGTGGAGAGCCAGTGATTGTGATGGGTAGGGGATTATCTCCTTTCCTTTACTCTGGCCCCTTAAAAAAAATCATTTGTAAACTCCCCGGTGTAATTACTGAGCCTCATGATTAATTGTCTATTGAAATTAGCCCAGGTCTAGCTTTCATTTTTACTGCAACGAATATTAATTAATGTTAACTCTCCCTTTGCTTTTTTTCTCAGCTTTTTCCAAAGCACATCTTTTGAATATTCATTGTGGTCTTGAAAAATGGGCACAAGCCAGTACCCTGAGTCTGAGAACTGACACTTGGCTATCACAAAAAAATACATATCTGGAATTAAAAGATGCGTTTTAGGCCATAAATAATATTTACAGGAGGTCGACAGGTGAAGAAAGCACGCTCTTATTTAAATCACGTCTCATCTGTTAGTCGAGAGGTGTCAGGGAATATGCAAAGCAGCGTCTCAGCTTTTGTTTTCCTTTGGAGAGGGAAGAATAGTCACATTTAATTCAGTTTGTATTTGTTTAACCCTTGTGAAGAATGACAAGTTGAATAAGTGCTATATAATCACATTCAGGATATTGTCATACCGTAATGTATAGAACACAATGTCACCTTGAATAAAGCATCTACCAGAAGAATACATTTGGGTAATAATATGGAAATTTACACTAAGGTCTGAATCAGATTAACATTTGAATATCTTCATATTCTATCAAGGAACAAACGCTCTCATTGGCCTGAACTCCAGCCTGGTGCTCAGCATCAGCAAACACACATGTCCATGTGTCGAACACTGTCAGTTAATGGTCAAATTCAGATTAAGGTGCCCTGTATGTCTCTTTACAAACATGAATCCTCTTAAACTAAAACAAATTAGTGTAATACATTTGCATACATACACATACAGGTTTACTCACTTATTACACACACAGCTATTGCAATATAATCAGAATTATTATTATTATTATTATTATTAGTAGTAGTAGTAGTAGTAGTAGTAGTAGTAGTATAGGAAAGTTTAGATGGCTCTTATCTATGGTTCTCCTGAGTTTGGGTAATCAGGAGGAGCCTAAAACCAGTGTTGGGAAAACTCTATTAAAAATATATTTGCCAGTTTGGACAGAAGTTTCAAATTTAGCGACATATTTACAGACTTTGAATTACATCAACGTTGCCCTACATTGTTTTTGCATGTAACAGTGTGAATAACTGTGGCATTTACGCCATACTGAATACTAAAATGTACTTCTCTGGCAGTCACTCCTGTAGAATGGAAGTAGTAGTAGTAGTACTAGCAGGAGTAGAAAGTAGTAGTAGTAGTAGTAGTAGTAGTAGTAGTAGTAGTAGTAGCAGTAGTAGTAGTAGTAGTACTAGCAGGAGTAGTAGTAGTAGTAGTAGTACTAGCAGGAGTAGTAGCAGTAGTAGTACTAGCACTAGTAGTAGTAGTGTATTAGCAGTAGTAGTAGGAGTAGAACTAGCAGGAGTAGTACTAGTAGTAGTAGTACTAGTAGTAGTAGTAGCGGTATTAGCAGTAGTAGTAGTAGTAGTAGTAGTAGTAGTTGAACATGTACAGTACTGTGCTGAAGTCCTCAGCCAACATTAGGTTTATTGTTATTCAAAGTTCTAATACATATCAACATGCATTTCTCAGTCTATGTATTAAGATGCTATCTGGAAGTACATACGGTGGCCCTGAGGGACAAACCACAACAACCAATCGCAAAGCACACAAGAAAGAGAAAATCACGCAAACAATAAAAAAACAAAAAACAACACACACACAAGAAAAAGAAAATCACGCAAACAAGAAAAAGGTCACGGCCTGTACCTTCCTTTTCCGGTAGGACCTTGTTCTTGTTTGCGTGATTTTCTCTTTCTTGTGTGTTTCCTTCTTCTTGTTTGTGTGATTTTCATTTTTTTGTGTGCTTTGCGATTTGTCATTGTGGTTTTCCCCGTCAGGGCCACTGTGAATATATGTAGGAAGTATATACAGCAAACGAAACAAAAACTTCAGGAGGTCAAGGGTCACAAGGAAGAGTCACTTAGACCCTTGCAACCCATTTTGTTCAGTGCTATGTGTGTCTTTTATGTCTGTGCACATATTTTGTGTATTTTCTTGTAAGTGAAGAAAAGAGAACGTAATAAATGTGTATGCTTATTTCAAACCTGCGAAAACAACAAGGCTAAAGGTGGACTAAGACTTTTGCACAGTGCTGTTTATGGAAACATAACTGCAGTGAGATGTTTTGTCTGACAAAAATCATATCTTTTATTTTTATACAGTGTCAAGTTACCCATTTCAAGCATGAAATGGATAAAAAAAAGACAACAGATTTAACCCTCAGTCGATCATGTAACTCGTGTTTTGACACTATTCATAGATTACAACAGTGCAGAAATGCTTCAACACTTTGATATAAAACAGTATATCCATT
>JAPQRP010000016.1:25536543-25547759 GCA_037367295.1 Apogon hyalosoma | reverse complement strand
GATAGATAGATAGATAGATAGATAGATAGATAGATAGATAGATAGATAGATAGATAGATAGATAGATAGATATGACTGAAAAAGTCACTTTTTTCTGGTTTTCTCTGTTTTTGTTATAATTACCCTCAACTTTAATTTGAGGTTTTATGGACATCTACATGATCAGCAAATTAAATATAGAGAAATAAGTGATTTTTCACTCACAAATGCAAAATACAGAGGATAATATTGTGATAAAATGGGAATAAATCACTAAAGGAAGGTTAAAAATAGAGAAAAAATCATATGGGAACTGACACAAAAGCAGGACTGGGTCTTTATGGGTTAAAACAATTACATCCCAAAGCTTATGCTCACCATAATTAATAAGGATCAAAGTGTTACAAACATTACCATATTTACTCATAAAAAGCCAAAATGTACTTGTGATTTATTTATGTCCATTGCTTCTTTCTTTTGTTACGTTGACCAGAAGAGACATTTTATTTTCATGATAAATGACCAGTTCCTTTGACTAATGACTGCAAAGTTGCTTTTAAGAGACAGATAACAGCAATCAGATTTTCAGTTGACAGGGTATGTTATAGGGTTTGGCATTGCAATAATATCCAATAAAGTTTCAGGTTAACGCTGACAGTGTAATAAAACTAGCTGAAGTCTTGTCTTTACCATTTGCAGTCAGAATATATTAATAATTCCTATCTCATGAATAGAAATATGTAAAGAGGCATGGGTGGATGTATCATCATATGTTCTTTTTCCCCAATGAAAAGTAATATATTCCAGCAAATGTAGATTACTCATGTCATATGTTTCCTGTACTTTGATCCAAAAATGTAAAGATCTTGATATGACATTAGTTGAAAAGTGATCCAATTCATTTTTGATTCTGGACTGACTGCTGTATGTTGCTTGTGCAGTGACAGAAAAATGTGGCATTTCTGAGAGTTGCTTAGGAATAATATCCTCAGTCATTAGCAAATAGGAAGTTATATCTTTATTGATATAGAGATAAATAAATAAAACACAGTACAGGATGTAAAATATACTTCTGATATGATTTGCAGCTCAGTTATTTGACTTGCTGAATTCAAAATAAATGAATATGAATGAAAGCAATAATAAGGAAAGAAAAGATAATGCTCCATGTATTGATATTAATATGGCTCTGTAACTGCACAAAAGCCAAGACTAATCAGAGATGCCACCCTGCCTAAAACATATGAACTAAACATCATGTTTCAGTAAATGACTGATATTTTAATTAACTTACATTGTCATTTGCTTTGGTTTCACCAAATATGTTTAATTATCTCTCAAATTCCTCTTTACTTTTATTGGCCAGCTGGACACTTCATGCTTTGTGCAGTAATGTACTCTCTCTGAAAATATGATAAGTTATTAAACTGCTCCCTAATATGCTAATTTGTTAAATTAAACTGCCTCGGCATCTGCAGGAATTATAAAGCAAACTGATTTAAAGAAGTGTTGTAATTTACGATATTAGAGCTGATAGTGACTGTACATCAGTCATGTTTCTGTACCTGTGTCTTCTGGCTGCGAACAAGGACAAGTGACTAATTCTCCCCACAAGTGTTCAAGCTCACCCCCCTAAAAAAAAAGAGTCAGCCCCATCCCATCTCCTGCACTGCTGTGACCCCGATCCTCTCAGGAGCTCCACAGCTCCGAAGTAGCTGTGGTTGCTATAGTTACCTCCTCCTGGCTACTTTGTAAGGTCACCAGCTCTGGAGCGCCCTTCCCTCAGAGAACAGGCATAACTAATGTCTTGCAGGTTCAGGCTTGATGTAAATAGTCTCAGCTGACAGCCTACTGTACAAATACTCAATTACGTTTGCTTAAAGGAAATGATTTGTTGTAACGGAGAGCACTCAACTTGTGTGACATCAGCGTTGCCGGGGTAACGGCAGCTGATTGCACAGCCTGGAATTAGGTATTGATCAGGGGAGGGGGCCCGGCGCCAGTGAGGGACTGGAAGCGATCCGCCACTACGATTTACAGAGGATGGGGGTGGGGGTGAAAGCTCTGAGGGGTTTTCAGCTTTCTGGGCTGAAAACCCCTCAGGAACCAATTTACACACCACTACAGTGCAATATCTGCAGCAGTCAATAATGGAAATCTGATGCCCCCTCTGCCATCAATGTGACCGCTCCTCTCGCTCTCGTTAGAGCACCTTGAAAGTTCTAGGCCAATCCATAGACACAATAGATTTCCAATAGTGTGGGGATATTTTGACTTTGGTATTCTCCGTGTAATTACACCTCTAAGTAAGGCTGCAGCCTTAAAACAGGATCTGTCCTTTATAATCCCCTTAAAATAAATCCTATTTTAATTCAATTGTCATCTTATCTCATTCATCCATATCCTTACATTATTCCAAAGTCTTTTCTCTCCCCAACAGTTTATAAGTCAGTATTTTGATACAGTTGATTATTGCTCAGCTCCTCTGAACACATGATTTAAAGTAGCTCTTAAATAGTACCTATAATTAATAATTAACAGCTTAACATAGCAACAGAGTTTGTATTGTTTGTACAGCACTGAATTGTGTTTTTACTTTGAGCACTGTGTGTTTAGGTTCATCATATTAAAAGCTGCAAAAGAATTTAGGTGTAATTGTGACCTCAAACAATCCCTCTTGGTTTAGTGTTCCTCTCCTCCATTGGCAATGAAATTTTCTTTCTCAGAGAAAGTATGCAACACTATAGCTTAAGTTTATTATTCTTATTGGAATGCATGTGTGAGGGTTTTCATGCAACACTCATCATGTTTCAACAAGTTACACAATGTCCATGTTTTCATATTTAGCTTTCTTTATTTCGTTTGAGTTTGGATTCATTTAAGGAATGCTTTATGCTTTTTGAAGTATGAAATGAAAGACATAAAGCTGAACAGATATGATATCAAATAATTGGACAAAAAAACTAACTTTCTTTCTTTATTTGTATGTGGTGAAGACCTGAAATAGACCTCACAGTATTTCATAATTAATACAAAATGAGTGACTTTATTTAGCTGCGCATACAATGTAAACATGTGGAAACCAAAATACAGTTAGATTCTTAAAAGCAAGAGATAGCTACTTTTTAAAGGGCTTTATGGTGTTATATTGAACTGAAGGGTAAATGTACATTATTACTCTTATTTAAGTTACATCTTTTTCAGTGATTTCATATTGCGGGAAAATAAACGAGGTACCTCACTTTCTCTTCATTTACTGGATTTCACTCACCTCACTTGATACAGAAAGATCCCAGAAAAAATAAATCTTAATGGTTTTTGCCAGACAAAACATTCCAAATACAAAGTCCCACATTCCTAGAGTATGCAGAGCTGCAGTCGGTGACAGACCAAAATGCATTGATTTTTTACATTACAAATGCATTATTTCATCATAGATAGGCCAGAGTGTTTTGTCAGGGTATGACAAAAACTACGATGAAGACATTTGTTCAGTTTAAAACTTATCCAATTATCACTTCACACTGGTTATGTGATGTGTAAATAGACCTTATTTACAGAGAAGCAAACCTTTCTTTTGAACATATCACATGTTTCAGTCAGCCATTTAGTTTTTTTAATCTTCTTTTGTCTCAGCTCTGAATTGGAGGAACACTTGATTTTGTTTAATATTCACTCATAATGTTTTGTATACTTTTAACCCAGTGCAACAGTCACTATAGGCTTTTTTTTTTTTTTTTTAATCTCACATCTCTTCAGAAGGATTAAACATGTCTTGTGTTATAAGTGTTATGGGAATACTACTGTAACATATACATGATATAATATAAGATAAGGTACTCCAGATATTTTATTCGCCTTAATGTGACCAGCAGACAAACGTAGGCCTATTTTAAAGTCACTCCACACTCTGGTAGAATACTTTCTACACTATGAGCAGCAGAATGTTGCAGCTTGTGTCTAATGCAGATGCTTCAAGGACCTGGATATTTGCTGGAATATCCATAAAGACACTGAGAGGTGATCCACTACTGCCTTCATTGGAGCTGTCACTTTCTTGACAGGAAAAACTCCCTCTCCTGGCAGTGTTCTGTAGTGCAGTCCACGGTGTGATGTAACACCCCCTGACATCTGAGGATGTTTAACCCTGCAGGGCTCAGTGCAGCCAATATTTTCCCCATCGTCCAAAGGAGACGTCTAAGCACCAAGAGATAGAGCTGTCTCCTTTACATTGCACAGACCTGGGAGATGTCAGCCACTTGTCTCATCACAGGAATCGATTATAGAATACATTTGCTATAATGTGATATATGCATATTAAAGTAAAGCCTCAAAGGCAACAGACACTGCCTCTTTAATAGAATCCAGCTATCATCAAGAGAAAATTCCAAGACATAGATGTAATGGAAAAACAGCCTGTCTGATCTTCCCAAAGTTCTTATGTGGAATCTGAAAAGCTGCTGTTTTCAGGCTGTGAACCGGACTGCGGTCACAGGGGTGTTTTAGGGTAGCCAGTTAACCCATAAAGACCCAAACAGCCACGGGCAACCAAAAGTATCTACTGATCTAAAAGGTTTAATAACTTCTGAACCACTAAACCTATTAATACGGTGAAATAATTGGTGTAAAATGCAGCTTTCAGTCTTTTCAGGGTCATCAGATATGATCCATTTCAGTGTTCAGAGGCTCTGTAGTTACCGTGGAAACACTGTCATCTTCTACAACATTGATTCACCAGTAAAACCAATAGAGTTGGATCAATGACAGTAGATGGATATATTGGGTTTATGTTCAGTTAATGATGGATTTGCTGAAAAAGTCACTTTTTCTTCAGTTTTCTGTTTTTTGATATATTAGCCCTCAACTTTAATCTGAGCATTTAAGAACATCTGCATGATCAGTGAATTTAATATAGGAAAAAACATGATTTACACTGAAAAAAAAACAAAAACCCGGTACCCAAAATACAGAGGATAATGTTATAATAAATGGTGACAAATCACCTAAGAAAAGTGAAATATAAAGGAACAAATATTTTTGAACTGCCACAAAAGTCGCATTGGGTATTTATGGGTTAAATAGAAATATACTGTACTTAAGTAGAGCCATCATGCTTGATTATTTAGTTTTCTGATGGATTTTTTTTTTTTCACTTTTAGTCTTTACATTTTAACACAATTATCAGTTTGTTCTTATCTTTTCAAAATAGGCTGGTTACATCAGTATAAATGCAATAATTATCAG
Organism: Apogon hyalosoma; assembly: GCA_037367295.1. Lineage (NCBI taxonomy): Eukaryota > Metazoa > Chordata > Actinopteri > Kurtiformes > Apogonidae > Apogon > Apogon hyalosoma. The sequence goes on along the minus strand of JAPQRP010000016.1, from coordinate 25,542,536 downwards.
TTTATAGGGTTCATCTTGCATCACTGCAAAAAGCGACGTTGCTATGAACGCTTGGTTAAGAATAATTTCTAAACTAAATAGAGACATGGAAAATTACTTCTTAGTGTATCCATCAATGTATATCACATACAACAAACAAAACAAGATGAAAAAGTGCAAAACAAGATGAAATACATACGAATGGAAGACTAAAATGTGCAGAAAAGCTGATTTCATATTTCAAGTTCTGCTGCTGTTTTTTTAAATTGGTGAAAATATAATGTTAATGATTTTCAGAATATTTTTATTTGTGTTTTCGAATTGCAGTAGTCAAACTGTCCCTACATTACTTTTATTAATATGATGTGTGGTAGAGTTAGCATTGTACAGAAATAATTGGTCCTTCAGATCCAGGTTTTTACATTAGGAACATTTCAGAGCTGGTAGATTCCCTGCAATAAAGATCAGTACTTCATCTCTTATCAGACTCTCACAGAGTTACACAAGTATCTGTACTTCTACTGGAGTATAGAGTGCGAGTACTTTTACCATCCCTGGCAGTCACCCACAACATCCAGGGGAACTAGGAACATACACATTCCTGCAAAATTCTGGCACCATCATCAAGTGATTTGACAACACCTTCATAAAATTTGATTTAATCAGACAGGGGAAACTGAACCATTATATGTCATAACGCTGTGATGATATATGTCAAATGTGATCTGTGGAGCGTCTGATTACAATTCATCCGTTTGCGTGAAATCTTGGAGAATCTAATCAAGAAAGCAGCTTGAAACAGAAAACCAATATATTTACCTCCTGCTTATGCCGTGTGAATGGCTGTGCACGTGTCTTTCTGTCTGCATACCTTGGTATCTATTAATTTTCTTTTGTTTTGTGTCGTATTATTACACATTGGCTGGCGCTGCAAGTTTAATATGTTGCACATCTTTTTTGTCTCATTCCCTATAGTAGGTTCAATGTCATCTCTTTGTTGTCTCAAAATGCAATCAATGAAGGTGTTCCTACCCCATCCACTGAAAGTCAAACCCAACCTATCTAGGGCCACTCTGAGCTCTTCTGTCAAATCTAAGAATCAAGCCCATATTTCTTGGAGTCATGTTGTGCTAGACCTCACTCCAGTTTGTGTGTGCTTTCGCACCTAATATACAAAAGATCTATTGAAATATGCATGAGGCCCATGATGCCTGCACTAAAAATACACTCAAATAGGGAATACATTGACAGCTCTGTTATTGAGCTCTCCTTGAGCTTTCTCTGTCACAGCAGCCATGGATCGCTTTCAAGACTCATGTATTATCAAAAGCACGCAACACCTACCCCTGTCTCTCTCTTTCTCTCTGACACGTACACACAATCCATCTCTGCAATCATGTTAACACTACAGCGCACCTTTTAAAATGTATCACTCCCTCTTTCTATTTACCTGGCACCCACATGCAGATGCAAACATGTTGAAATTCAACAGAATTCTCACTCTCAAATACTAATAATCAATATGATGGAAGAGCGTGCTTCAGATGACATGACTGTTAAGAATTTTTATGTGTCAGTATATATTTTTTACATGTGGAAATGCAACACACACCGGTATTGAGCCTCTGTATTTAACCCATCACTAACTGAACATGCAGGAACACAGTAAAAAACAGAGTGTCAATTTAACTCTTAGAGAGTTGAATTCAGCTCTGTTTCAGATAACATTTGGCCGTACTCAAAATTAGAGTAAAATTTACTGTATGGCCAGTGTCAGATTTTCAGAGTTAATTCTACTCAATTCTGTGTCAAAATTAACAATGAAATGTGTAAAAATATTTAACACTGTGGTGTTTTTACACTGTTAAGAATAATATGATTGCGCTTTTACTCCAAATTAATTTTTTAAATGGCTCTATAATGTTTTAATATTTATTTCTCTGCAGTGTTATTTTCTTCATCAGTTTGCACCCAGCACTGATTGCCAAGGTGGGGGTAGTAATGAGCAAAAGTTCACACTAAGTGTATTATTTACCCTTGAATATATATTTTCTTTGCAAGGGTAATATTCTACACATGTGCAATACACTTTAACCTTTCCAGTGATAATCAGGTTCAGCATTGTTGTGGCTACAGGTTTGACTAATGGTGTCACATTAATAAAAAAAAAAAAAAACATGAAAAGGTCAATAAACATTGTAAAACAGACATATTAACGTAAAAAAAACAAACAAAAAACAAAACAAAACACAAAACCCACCTCGTACTCCTGCACATGAAATGGAACCCAATGAGTAAAATGTCCAGTACCCACAATGCAATGCAGCAGACAGGCAGTAATCATCACTCTGTAGAGTTGAATTTTACACTGCATCTGTGCAGAACTTTACACTGACTTTTAACTCTACTGTTAGAGCTGGTTTACTCTCCATAGAGCTATAAATACTCTATCTAGGTTAAAATAGCTTGAGTCTGAAATATTGACACTGCATTTTTTACTGTGAACATACCACACACTGCAGAATAGACTGATTAGTGGGTTTTAACAAAATAATCTGATAACGTATGTGACACCTACCACTCAAATGAAAATGTTAAACACATAAACTGTATGTTTGCATTGATACAGGTGTCAATAAATAAATGTAATTTTAATAAGGATTTGTTTTTATGGTTGAACACAGTTTAATGTTAATTTCAGCATTATAGTACATTTCATGTTGTTATATGTAAGCTTTCTCTTTTAAACTGTATTTGATCAGATTGTTTTCCCACTGTACTAAAGGCTTTTCCATTTAATAGTGCATTTGGTATGAATCTAACAGTCATTAAAAAAAATTTTAAAAAAGCCACACAAAAGTGATAAATTGCCATTTTTTTCCTCAAGCACTCTACTAAAGTACAAATTTGACATAATTTTATTTTATTTTATTTTATTTTACTATGTGGTCAATACTCTATCACTACTGTACATTTCAGTAGTAAATTGTAGTTTTTTCCATAGTTACCACATATATCTGACACTTGCACTGATCAGCCATAACATTATGACCACTAGCAGATGATATGGTAATAATGCTGTCAGTGGGTGCCATATATTAGGCAGCAGGTGAATGCTGATGTTCTGGAAGCAGCCAAAAGTGCAAGCTTGAGGATATGTGAGACTTTGACAAGAGCCAAATTGTGATGACTAGAAGTCTGGGTCAGAGAGTATCTTGAAAACCACAGGTCCTGTGTGTTCCCAGTGTAGAGTATTTATTATGTTACCACATGTGATCTAAGGAAGGACAACCAAATTTCTGTCCAGTGAAGCATCTAAACATGAATATCTGAAGTCTGATCCGTAGTAGGAAGGTCTGTATTCATTATGGGTTTTCCCCCTTAGTTTTGGTCTTTCTTATGCCAACAAATCCCAGGACTAATTATTTACTCAAACTTATTTCAGTATTTACCAAATCAGCAAGTGTAAAAAGCACTGAAACTAGCCTCCTTCAAATTCACTCTAAACATTATTGCTGTAGACAGACATGAGTTTTATGCCACATTAGCCACTGCTCTACCAGAAAGAATGAAGCAGAGGAGATAAATTGGCCACCAGCATACATGAGTGGAGCCTTTTATCTGACATAATATGACATAAAAGCAGGGCTTATACCCTGCAAATCCCCTAGTGTTATTGGCTCTGTTAAAACATTTTTTTTTTCCAATACAACTGCAGTAAACCACTCTGTTGTCCTGTCCACTCTGACAAAAGTGGTGTTGCTTTACAATTCGGACTAAGGGGCCAAATTGTTAGGCATCAGACCCAGCTACACCTCTGTAATTGGGCCGATTTCAGAGAGGTGCTATGAAATACACCCCTACAACTTTAATAAGTTCCAGAGTCCTGGGCTCCAGGTTGCTGCTCCCAAGGTGCTGGTCTGAGTTAGCTAACATTTATCACATAAACATCTAACACCACTCCTGCTAAAGCAGACAAATGCCTTCCTGCTCTGCAATCCCTTCCGTAGCCATCAGAATCAGGGCAACAAATCCAGCTTTAATAGTTATCTATGGACTCTCTCGCATGCAATGAACACCCACATTTATTTCTCTGCTTTCTCCCGATGAGGGTAAGTGGATCAATTAGTGAAGACTACAAGTTCAGCATCTTTACACATAGTATCAATTGTTAAGTTGAGCAACAGCAGGTCCCCAGATTATCTCAGATCTGTACCTCCCCTCACTCCCATCCCTCCTTCTCTTGCTCCTCTGGATCCAAAGCTAGCCTCATTACAAATGATCCTCTGATACACACAACCTTGGCACACACCTTCGTGCTAATGGCCCACAGATTGATTTTTAATTAGTAACACTTTTGGATGTTAGCCAACTCAAATGGACTTTTATGAAAAACTAATCACCTTTTAGCTTTAAGTGTTGAAAGGTGTAAGTGGATGCTTTAAAGCCTTAACAGCGCTGGGATATTTACAATAAATGAAAACCAGTAAAACCTAATTGTACACAAGCTTCCATTTGTATGACTTATATTTCAAGGAGTGTCTTCTTTAGTGGGAAAACAGCTTTTATCACAACACAGAGCCCAAAGATGACCTTACAGTTCTTAAAGTTGTGTGCTGAGAGGACAGCAGCAGAGCAGATGAAAAGTGGGTCAGGTCAGATATCATCTCAGGGTTGCTGAAAATTTGGGGCCAGTGAAATGTCAGTCCACATTAAACAAGCAGGTCAGATGAGACCCAAACTGTGTACCCAGTGAGTTCATCTGGCATGAGCTCATTATCAAAGTGTACCCAGGTTTCGTAAACTGGGCCAGTATTTACGACAGCAAAAAGAGACACGAACAACATCTGCAACATTTTACACCCAGATGTGTAGTTCAGGTCCGTGAAGTCAACTGCAGGAGGATTCTGCATGATGTTCATATTTTTGACATTTATTTATTTATTTTTACTCATATTAGTATTTTTATTTTTATATTTTAGCCTTACTATATATTTTCCACATGTTTCCATTGTGAATTGCCTCTATGGTCTTAAATAAATAGCTATTAGGGGTATGAAATGTCACTAGTGCATGATTGTATTTGATGTATGAAATATACAGTGGTTCTTGATGCATTATAATGTATCATAATGTATTATATCTTCAGTTTTCTATATCATTGCACATGAATTTTAATCTCCATTTTTATTTAAACAAAAAGAAAAGAAATCATAAAACACCGGTCTATATAAACAGCTGCAACTTTTCAGTACGTAAACACTATAAAAATAAAACATATATCCTTCTGCAACACATTACTAATTGAGATGCTTGCATCACATGCACAATTTCATTATGATGTCCACATAACAATACATTATGGACTCAAAACATTTCCTCACCTCTAAGGGCTCTGCTATTGTTTTATTTCCACCACATGTTTGCCTTCAGTTATCCACGTTTACCATATGGTTTAGTGTTATGCCTCTGCAGTTGCTTTACCCGAAGCTTAATATAAATCAGAAGTATAAGGGCAGGTATGTTAAACAGATGATAAAGCTTTTTGATTTGAGCTGAAGTTACTCCATAATTCGACAACATAAATCCGAGAGGTAAAGAGGGAGTAGCTGTTAAATACTTATATAACCAGAAAAGTATTGCCATAGTTTACTTTAAAGCCATTTATTTTTGCTGATTGAAAAGGACAAATAATAAATGCTCAATATGTCAAAATAGGAAAGAGCAACAGGAGTCTAGTATGTTCATGAATTATCTTTATATAAAGGCACTTGTAAAGACAGTGATGACACAAGAGACAATACTAAACATTTCAATGATCAAACAAAAACATACAGATGTGCGAAATGAGACTTAAAGGATTTAAAGCTTTTTAATCAAAACTATCCAAAAAATAAGTGGATTGAAATTGTGTTGGAATGTAAATGGAAGTTTTTATTTAATATTTCATGACATGCTTCCATATGCTGTATATTTGTGTTGTGTATTTTATATGCCTGCATGTGTGTTTACCT
>JAPQRP010000016.1:25507118-25536443 GCA_037367295.1 Apogon hyalosoma | reverse complement strand
TTACCTTGCCCGGGGGTGGGGGTGGGTGGGGGGGATGTTCATGCTGGGTGATAGGGGCTATCGCACATTTGCTGCACACTCACACACACACTAACACATCTGACCTAACAATCCACTCAACAGTAATTTATTGGTGTGATCCATCATTATCATGTTTTATTATGGCCACCATTGGAGATATAATTCACAAATAGGCGCATGCTGTAGAGATGACAGTGAGGTAGAGGGATGTCCTTTACCTTTGTCCTCTGCCAGGGGCCTTCAGGAGTCTCAGCGGCCCTGCATTCCAGAGACACAACCCTGAATTGGGCAGGGAAGCTGGGGATCTGGGGAGCAGGAGTCTGCCCTGTTAGCCTGCTGCATTGTGGGGCAGCAGGACTCCCATTAAGTCCCAGAGAGAAAGCAAGAGAGAGAGAGAGAGAGAGAGAGAGAGAGAGAGAGAGAGAGAGAGACTGCCACAGCAACAGCAGTGTTAGTGCCATGTCATGTGACCACCTTTGTATTCGGTAGCCATAACTCACTGCCTGAGCTTGGGGATTGATCCCAGGCTGGACACTCCCTGGAGGAGCCCTGGCACTCAGTGGAGTTTGATCCCTCAGATTAATGCAATAGGGATTCCCGGTCCAGGCCTTTGTCTCCAGCCAAACACTTAATGTCCCCCGAATTTGTATCCAGCAAAGGTTGAGTCCCATGTTTATTTGGGTAATGAATTGCTGTAATTAATGCACCTATTGATTCCCCCTCAGTGTCTTCTACAAAGGCCAGTCCGATTTCTAATTTAAAGGGAGTGGGAGTGTTAGCAAGAGGATGAGGAAAAGGGGAGGAGAGCCCAGTATAGGCAAAACAATTGCACTACGGGCTCGTAGAATGAGAGTGTAATTGTTCAATGAATCACATTTGAATACATTCAATTAAATCTTTCAAGTTGAGGGTGCCTGCTCTATGCAAGTGCTGTTATACCGCTTTGGTTTGCTTCTCATGATGCAATAAAAATGTAAATCCTTGGAGGGCATCTGAGAGCCCATGAGGACGTTTGCCAAGCAGCATCTCAGAGCTCCGGTGTCACACTAATAACCACAATGCAATTTTCTCACACAAACAGGCGAGAGTACATTAGCATATAATCCCCTGGAATTATGACTATACTAATCTCCATCACTGCGTTGTCTCAGAGGTATTCTGGAGGTGAACTTACTGAACACAGAGGAATTTTTTTTTGAGTAAAGCACTTCTTCAAGGACAGAAGGTTTGAAAATGTAATCCTCTTATCTCACTCTGATAAAAAAGTAATATTTGTTTTGTTGTGGGTCGCGTGTGTGATACAGTAAATGTCTTTTCCTCTATTAAATGCTGTTTATGTCCTTCCCCTTGCCGTGAGGCTGTGTGGCTGTGCCCTGTGTAAACACCTGGTCACCGCTGCTGTGGAGCGTCTGACCACAAAACAATGAACAGCCAGCTGCTCCATCTATTATTGTTTGTTGAGCTTCACCTCAAGAATTGCATCCACCCCCCCTGTGAGTAATTACAAGAAAACGAACCTTTGACCTTTGATGTATATTGGAAAAAAAACTTGGAGTTAAGTGTAATATTATCAATATGTGTGTATTGATCCAAACTGTAATTACTACTAAATACCTTGACAGTTCAGCGGTGGTGGTTTTGTCTTTTGGAAAGAAACATAATAAATTACACCATAGAAAAGAGACAATATTAAACTAATCACGAAGTAATCCACTGGGTTTATGTCCGCTTACAATTATGTGTGAGATTTGCATTTTTTTGATGTTCAAGGATAGCAGCAATTGTGTGAATAACAACATCGTAACAGAGGTAGTTATTCAACTCATTAATAATACACTTTAACTAAATCATTGCCAGCAGTTCAGTCTATTGCTCAGTTTTCACCATTCTAACAACAATGATGATGAATAATGATTCCTTCTACCCTCCTAGCTTTTCTCGGAACCTATGGCATGCCTTATTAAAGACAAAATAGGTAGAAGACTAATTAAGCACACCAAATAGGAATGACGGCATGCCCAACTGCCAGAGCCAAGTAAGGGCTTGAAAAATGGCTCCTCTGCAATTTCAATTAATCAGTTGTATTTTGCTTAATTTTGTTTGACGTTGGCAGAGGAGACGTCCTCTGGGAGTATCTGTCCTTTGACCACTAATGCTTTAGTAATTCTTCCATCAGTAAGACCCGTGATTGAAACAATCAAGTGTGTGTCTGTGTGTGTGCGTATTAATATTAGTTTTATGGAAGTTTCAGTGGGAATGCATCAACTTGTACAGCTGTATTTTTATCTGCTCACAGTGTTGACATGGAAGTCTATATGCACTGACTATTATGTACCCGTGCCTGTATGGACAGCAGAACAGCAGCCCTTCATTCAATTATTCTGTATTTTTTCCCCATAGAGATGATTATAGAGGTTGATTGCAAAGCCCACACAACTCCAAGAGGAACCTGATTAACCTTACAGTGACTCCAGAAGCATGTGACCACCACGGCTTCCCCTCCTTTCCATCCCATAGCCCAGGAAGGAGATGTTGAACTTAACCTCTGCTACAGTGATGAATTAACAATAGAACAATTCAATGCCCCAGTAATTACCAAACACTGTGGACACAGCGACATTTTTCAGCTGTGCCACACAGGTTTGTCTGTATTGGTGGCTTTCACCTGGAATCCTGGGGCTCTTTGCTCTTCCTAACTTTGTTTTCTCTGACGCAGATTAGATCTGCCACCCCATTACAGATTCATTTTCCTAATTTTTCATGTCTGCGCCGCGCCCCATCTGCACAGGGCTGATAATTGTGGGGACCAGCCCTGGTGATTAACATCAGCAGAATTAATTACGCCCGCCATTAAGGCTCCAGGTTGCACACAATGATCAAGAGAAATTAACTTTCTCCCAGGCCCCTAAATCATCTCACCTTCAAGTGGAGTGATGGCAAAGAGACAGGCCCGGAGTCCTGGACCCTGCTCGGCACCTTCTTATCCAAACATGAGGTGCACATCCCACACCCGCACTGTTTCCCACCAAGGAGATTACAGCGACGGCTGATGGGTATCAATTACGCTACCTTATGTGGTGGGATGAGCGAGAGGTGTCCAGGGTCTGGTGACAAATGGACCTGGGTTGGAGCCACCCTGCAGTCGGAGACCAGGGACCTGAATGTCTCTCTGGCCAGGGAGCACCAGCCAGATGCTGAGGGGCTCAGTTCACCGGCCTGACACACACAGGTATAAACCTACACATCACATTTGACTGTGTGCTCTGGAGGAAGGTGGCTGTGTAACTGTTGGTAAGCAGAAATTAGTGAGGAATAAGACTTTGTCACCTTAGACCTGCACTCAGACTGCTGTGACAAAATAATGACTTTGTTTTCCTGTTGGTGTAATAGTTTATCTTAGAAAGATACCTGATTAGAAGAGAAATTAATGTCTTGTTTTACACTTTTTAAGATATTATAGCATGATTGCGCTTCAACCTGTACAGCGGGTAACTCTGTGGATTAGTGTGGCTCCTCAGAGAGAAAATGATGTGTTAGTAAGCCATGCTAATGGAGCAGGCCCTGTGCCCCCACAGCAGGGAGAACAGTAGTAATGTCAGGAAGAGATAAGCAAATTGCGTCTGTATCATATTGACTTGTCAAGGTTAAGCAGCGTGAGCAGGGGGGAGGAGTAAGAAGCAAAAACTCTCCATCCTTCTCACTCCCTCTTTCCTTGACTGCTGAAAAAGATGCATGAGAGGGAGGAGAAGAGGTTGAAGAAGTGAACAAGAAGAGATAGAGAGGTGGCTTTGCTTTGAATCAACCTCTAAACTCAGAGTCCTGTTGAGATAGCAATCACGCAGAGTAGACAACAGACACACATTCATATGGGGAGGGTTCGGCTCTCTGCTCTCGTTTAGACTGATTTGATTTAGCTCCGCAGGATCTAATTAAGCTCAGACCCAAACCTCTTTGGAGTTTCAGCAGCCATATTGTGAATGTCAGGCTTTGAGAAATGGCCATGAGCGATCAAACCTGTGTATGTGTGTTTTTTTATGAACACACATCACAATGATGAGAATAATGACTGTCAGTGGATATACGGTAATAAAAAACTCACAATCGTTATGCATGAGGGGCCATATAAATTTTAATGACAACAAATGCAGCATGTAGTAAAAATAATAACCAAAACAGTAACAATTATGGTTCTGCCAAGTTAACTTGCACAAAGAAATGTTACAAGTGTTGTGAAAAATCCACCAACACTGCCTGAGGTTCATCCCATGGTGATTGTCACAATACCTCCCTTTCGCTCTAATTAGCTGTAGCAGTTTTGCTTGAATTCAGTGTATAATCCCCTGGATGAAGTGCAGTCAGCATCTTTTCCTTTTCCTAAAAGCACGAGAGGTGCAGTATCATCAACTCCATCTTCGCTCCAACACTGCCTCTGGATGATTTAATAAGGTTAAAAGACTAGTCAGCAATTACCCCCCGCTCAGTGGAGGAGAACTCTGAAACACAATTGCATTAGAGCTGTAGACAAATGCCAGACACCACATCCACAAAGAAAGTGGCTATCTCTGCCTCCAAAATCAGACATTAGAGTTCCTTTCTCACAAATATGTAACAGGGTTTTCTTAACAATTCTTTTGATTTTCTCAGAGTGTTTGTGAATCTATCCTAGAGTTGTGTAATGGCCAGAATGAGACTGTCCAGAGAGTGTCACAGACTGACATTTACTGCCTTTTCTGTGGGGAAACAGGTAAGCAGAGCACACCATCTACAAAGTAGTCCCCTTTGACACCAGCACTCTACAAATCAGGGCTGAAGGGCAGGCCAGAACAGGGGCACAGACACAGAGGTCCTTAAGAGTTTCAGCGTGGACCAGGAATGTGGCAGACCGAACGCAGCTGGGGCAGTACAACCAGGCGTCTGGGATTTGTCTGGCATCGTACGTGATTTTACCAACCTCCACAAAAGACAAACTCTCTTGAACCAAAGGGGAGAGAAGTATCTGGTCAGTGCCTGTCCCACTAAACTAACTCCGTACTTGCTTCCCTGTGATAAAAGTTCTATCTAGGTTAGCCTCTCTACTGCAGAAAGCTTGAAAACTATTCGTGGGGGGTATCGGCTCGACTGAAATTAGTCTTCCTAGTTGCACTTATTAGATAATACTTCCTGTATTAGTGGGGCTGCAGTGATAGCAGGCAGATTTACAGCTCTCAGTGGCAGGCAGCTCACTCTAACTTGTGCAGCGTTAACTCTGCTCATTAAACAGAGGATGTCATCACTCCACGCCAACGCTGCATGTTACATGTCACACATATCCTCCATAGGCCAGCCTCTGTCCACCTCTGTCCACAACATCCTCTAAATCTGTCATTGCCACCTGGACCACAGTCCCACATTTGACCAAACCTCCCCTGCTGCAGCGTTGTACATGCATGTGGTGGGCACATGTGGAGGGACATTCACAGGTGTGTGTATGTGAGTGGCACATAGAGCACTACATACATACCCCCCCACCCACACACACACACACACACACACACACCCCACCCCACCCCCTGCTCTGACCGAGTGTATGTGTGGACGGATGTGTGGGACAGCGGTCGGTCCATCCACATGGGGTGAGGTGTAGGTGTGACGCTCATTACAGACCCAACTCTGTACACAGGCCAGATAAGCAGAACAGGACAAGATAAGGAAGCGTGGCTTTCTACAGCAAAGCCAGACATTCAGATGGTTCCACCAGATGAAACGGCAACCAGTGTCTCTCCAAACATTTGCTCTGTTGTTCATGCCTGAAAGCACTTCAGAAACTATTTACTTCTGCATTTAAAACAGTGCAAAGCAAAGAAAAGCAACTTGAATATTTACACATGCACAAGGCATAAAATGAGGAAAATTATTTAAAACACAGTAGCATAACACTTCTCTAAATTAAATCAATATTAAATATAAGCAACATGCCACAATCTCCTGTTTTTATAGAGTAAATATTTGACTAAAAAGAGAGAAATGAGCTAATAGTAATGAGCCTTAGAATTAGCTTCAACTTCATGCTTAAGGCTCCCTCCAAAGTTGTGTCTCAGCATTGCATGTGGTTTATTTTCCAAGGCGACCGCAGGCTTCTATGTGCATCATACTTTGCATCAAGCATTTACAATTAACATGGACACCTATGTTAAACTAACACCATCGTCTATGTATTTATTTATTTGCATTTAAAAACCTTCACTTCATCATATTTTCCTAATGCTCATGTATTACAGGAAACATGTATATTCATTTATACAAACTTCCTATTTAGAATTTCCTCAAATACTAGCAGAACAGGTTTGTTAACATAAATTGAGAAATGAATGTTTATTGTGAGGATTTTATGGTTGGAATAGAACTAAAAAATGCATTTAAACACACTGGTAGTAATCATTTCTCTAACTGGATAAAAGACCATAGAGAATTTGCCTAGGTCGACTTGCAAAATGACCCATGCCACTACCGCCTATTATACCACATTAGTCATCGACACCTGGGACCATGCAGGCCTTATGGTTATTCTTCTTTAAATGGATTATCGTCTAATTCAAAACATCACAGAACTTTGTTTATCGGACTACCTGTGTAAGTAACAATACCTGTGCAAGGTTTTATGTGTGTGAGAGTGTGTGTTCTTACATTCACGTGTGCTCATGGATTCATTCATTTGTTTTGTGCATAGGTGTGTATGTCTGTATACACATATCTGTAAACCAATATTGGCTCTCCAGGCATGGAGGTCATAATTCAGCACCTTCATAGTGATGCAAACAGTGTTTACTGTATCCAAGCGGTACCATTAGACATCATGTCTGCACAAATTTAGCTGTTGCCTCTCAGCCAATAGATTGCTCCTCTCATCATCAACAGTGCAATCATTCTCAGTGATAGTAAAGCACAGGGGAGGAAAGAGGATCCGGCCCTCCAAGATGGATGTGTGTTATTGTTTGTGGGATGACAGTGTGTTTCAATCAGGTCCACTGTGCTCTAATCCCAGGTAGAGCTCTTGAAGTGCTGAGTCAGTTACTGGTTGATCGATCCATCACAGTGGGTTAGTAGTGGGCAGGTGTACTCCTCTGCTCCCATGAGACCGAGGAAACACCTGCCCTGCACTGCTCGGGACTTCATCATCCCGCCATTCCTTTGTCTCGTTCTGCCGGGAGCTCAACGTCGGGCCACAAAAAAACTGTGAAAGCAGCACTTTTGTGGTCATTTGTTGCCCGTACACAAAAATTAGGGGAATGGAGAGATGGTTTTCCCTTGCCTCCCACACCTGCCCCCTCCCTTACTTCTCACCCAAGAAGAAGAGACGTGCAGTGAATGGACCGCACACAACTGCACATATGAGCTGCATAGACCATCACTGGCTAATGCCACTTAAAGACTAGACATGCAGGGCTGTACAGACATGCAGTCCCCAAATCTTCATTTTATACTCCCTGTTTTATCAAGACTAATGCTAAAAAATGAATATCTGTGGGGGAAGATTCGGACTTTGTGAGTGCGATGAGAGGAAGCACAGTGTTATTATTACATCTGAGAACAGTGCACCAGTGAGAAGTGAGAGTCTATGTTTCTCCTGCTGCAGGCAGTCAATTAGCGCCAGAGGGAAACACAGCACTCCTCTGTTGCTCTCCACTGAGGAGCTGTAAATAAAGGTTTTTATTACAGCACACTATCTGCAGCTCTTCTTCGGACATCAATAGGCCGATGCATTGGACTGTTTCCTAGCATAATCACTCCTCCTCCCTCCTTTTTTCTTCACTAAAAACAAAAAGGAAGGTCATGGTCACTGGTTAGCAAAACCAAACATGGTCACATTTGCAGATTGATTGGTATTTTTCATGCTGAGTTTCACAACAACTTTCACACAAATGTATCGACTCCCATCAATGCATTATTTATGTGGAATAGGAGTGACAAGCCAAATAACCTAACACACTTTATTGCTCCCACAGAGCATTTGAAGAAAACCTGCAATTATCTGTCCATACAGTGGCGAAAGAGAAAAACACTCAAACACCACGCTTGACCTGCAGCTCATTTGAAAACATGGCCACTATGCATCAGACTAAAGAGCCTGTCAATATTAAAAAGCAAACTAGGTGCACTGTTACCATGTTCACAGATAGCATATATTTTATAGGCTCTGTACACTCCAAATCAATCATTCTGCATAATGTACATTATACACTGTGCAGTCCATATCGAGTCTATTTTATCAGTAAAACATATAACGGAAACAAAATTCACTGATGGTTACTACGGGAAAAAGTTATAAATGCTAATAAAAATCATTACAATGAAAGTAATGGAATGGTCTGTATGGTTCTCATCACTATTTATTTTAAGAACTCAGCATTTATGCATCTACTGAGTTTAATATTCTTAGCACAATCTTACATATGTGAAATTTACACAATTCTTTCTACTTCCATTTAGAATTACAGACACTTAAATATCAATATACACATTTCAGCAGAAGTTTTTTCTTTTCAAGATAATAAAAAAAAGCTTTCTAGGGGTTAATAAAAAGCTAATGGCTACAATTATTATTTTATCTTATTTTATTTTACTGATTTAATCCTTTTTCAAAAGAACTTTAATAGTTTAGCAGAATGCTGATTAATACTGACTGAGACTGTTTCAGATACATTTTAAATTACAGAATGAATAAATCTGTAGCTTAAATCAAGACTTTAAAACATATGAACGTCTGGCGGGTCTTCTTTCAACTGCAGACTCACATTTGTCAGAAACAGACAGACAGGGAACAAAATGCAAGGCCGCAGTAACCAACTTTAGCTCCTGTAAATTGAATGCTGATTCTATTTATATTTGGTGTGATTTACACCCAGTTTCCTCCATGCGAGTGAACAGGAAACAGATGCTAGGAATTGTTCTTTCCCTAAATTCCTCAGAGAGAGATTGTAGTCAACACTGATGTGTGAGATTGGCTTTGTACTTGCATGCGAAAAGGTAGTAGACAGTGACTAAATTGACTCCCTGGTTTCCCTGCTCTGAATCTCCATTTCCTCAAAATTTCCACTTGCGTATGTCCGTCTGCCCAAACCCAGGTTATGGCAGCCGGGCTTCCCTAATGGAGTCAGGGAGGCAAGTCTAAGCATTCTCAGGACAAGGTCAAACCTAACACCCCAGGCCCACGGGCAGCAGGGGGTAGGGTCTGTGAAGAACATAGAGTTCAAAATACCATAGCCATATACAGCACATATTCAAGTGCAAATTACACTAGCGGTGCATAGTGTGAATCTTCTCATGTTTAGCAAAAGAAACAAAATATACTTGTTTGTAAGATCCATTATGCCAATAACAAAAAATGTGCTCCCATAACTGCATTAATCATGAAAACAAATAGAAACAAACATAATTAAGGAATTAAGAGAATAGTGGATAATCAAGTAGCCAGATGTGACACAAGGGAAAAATAATAATTTAGTATCCAAGAATATTGTTTGACATTTACAAGGTGATGTGATCTGAAAATAAAAGGCTCATCTTTCCATGGACCATGCTGCCATCTAGAGGACACTGGAGACAAAGGACAATGAGAAACAGACTGGGTAAACTGGAAATATATTTAAATATATTCACAGTTTGCTTCATGGAAACAGCCGGAATCCGTGTACAAAAAAAAAAAAAAAAAAAAAGTCCAAATTAAAACCTGAGTTTGTGATAGTGTCATATGTGTTAGGTCAATGTGAAACACAGCAGGTGGAGCAGTCCTTTCATGTATAATCTTGACACTGGCATCCTTTGTGGAGTGTTGTGATAGGGTGCCACCTACTGTCATATCACTTGCTCTGTAACTAAACTCCAATCTGAACTGCAAAGCAACAGCAATGAAGTGATACCAGAAGACAAACACAACGCTCAGCATTTGTCTGTCTGTGTCTGTCTGTGCTGATACCGTCCTCTCTGTCATATCACCCAGTGTGAGGGAATGGGGTAAAGGTTACACGTATGTCACCTCACCTCACAAATAATTTGTAGCTGCTGGCTCCTCCCTCACAAAGATTTACTGTACATGAAATTTTTGCTGACACAGTCTTCAGCCGCTCCATCTCAGATTAATGGCAAACCATAATTTGGAGGTGTAAAATGGGGATAAAACCTGTATTAATTATTTAATCGTGCTTCTAAGTGCTGCCTTTCAGCCCACACAAGGATGTCATCCCCCTCTATTTCAGGAGATCGTTATATCACTCATTTGTCACAGGCAAAAATTACAATCAAGACCAAGACTGCATCACTGTATGGTAAATCAGAGAAAACCAAGACTGTTTTATGGCTGTCATTAACTATTAATTTTATTCATTTTTTACTGCATTTGTTGTAAATGAATAGCTAATTGCATTTAAATCTCAGTTCTCTAGCAAAGGACCAAGTTAAAGGCCTGCTGGTATACAAATACAAAATTGTGATAAATACCAAATACTAAAGTGATTTAAAAAAAAAAAAAAAATAACTGCTCAATTTAGAAATAAAACATTTTTGCAGCTCTTTCTTAAAATGTTCTAAGAAAGGACAAAGCAAGCACTGCAAACACACAAATGCCCCTTGCAGGTGGCAGCGTGTGGTAACTGTGATATATCTTTGTGTCAGGGGTCAGTTGTGTACAAAGACTGAGAGGTGTGATCAACAACTAAACAAACATGCTGTCCTGAGGTAGGGGCGAGAAGATGTACACAGAGCATCCATCAAACTACATCTGTGAGCAGGAGATAGTGTACAGTTTGCTCCCACTTCTACGCTAAACTCAGTGCCTCTGTGGAGATCTCAGATGCTTTAATTATGAGATTATGGTGCATTCACTGCCAACATTTAGCACATAATAACAAAGTATGCAGTCCTGGCACAGTTTCACTTAATATACGATAAGTAGCTATAGTATTACTTTTCATCTACTGGTCACAAATTCACTCATTTCTGTTTGAGTTTGCAAAGTGACAGTTCATTCACTGAAGTAATGAACACATAGTTGGTTGCAGATTTTTTTTTTTTTTTTTTTTTTACTTTTGATTTTATACTTATGCAAATAGCCTCAAGACTTCAAACATTTGGAATTGAAACAAATGACAAAATAGTGATGACATAAAATAATAATCTAAAAATACTTAAAAAAAAAAAATAAAAGTGGCATAAATTACTAAGTATCATGGTCATTAGGGTTATCAATTTTTTTTTAATGCATCAAAACATATATGTGTAGTGCTCTTTTTTTATTCTATCACTTGTTTGTTAAGTATTGACTGGACAAAGATGGTCACACAGGGATGAAAAAGTGATTAAATCAATAACAATCAGATCTTGATATTACATCTTTCATTAACTAACAAGAGGTAATGGAAATTAAGTGAAATATCAGACCTGATGACATACTAATTTCATATCATTTTATGCATATCAAATGTATTTCATGTGTTTATATAAGGTTTTTGTGATAATCAAAAGTAAAATTCTACTGCAGAATTTACACAGGTTGTGAGTCTGTATTCTATAAGCAAATGCAATAAGTGCTCTGGGACAAAATGAGCAAAACACAGACTGGCTCTTGAATTTGAACTACAGCGTGATCATAAATTCTTATCATTAATTGTGTCAGAAAAACATTACCCTTTTTATTGGGGCTGTATTTTCCTCACACACTACAATAAAGTTAATGACAGACATTGTCTTAACCATAAAACAGTCATATATTTGGAGATGCTGGTCAGCTTCAACAAGGTCCAGTAGCATCTGGCCCATACATCATACTTGCCCAATCAAGTATCCTTGTCAAATCTGAGTTGAACTGAAAACACAAATGTATATCATGGTGCACAACATCGCTGAGTGCTATTTGAATATCAACCTTGTTACCCAAGAACTGCCAAGAATTACTGCTTTATCACATCATCAAACCATGATTCATGATATAATGGCTCTAAATGCACACTTGTGTGGTGGTCATTTGCTTTATTTACACTCTTGGTGGTTTATTCAGTTCCTGTTCAGTTCAGGTCTCTTGTTGAGGTTATGATAAAGCCCCATCTTTTGTTGATTTTTTGTGTCACTGAGAGTTGACTTATTGAGCAGCCTTCTGTGCTTATAAGCTTTTCTGCAGTTTCCGTTTTACCATATATTTGTGAACAAATGACTGATGACTGATCACTCAAAGTAGTCACTTTGTTAAGTGCTTCAGGCTTTCAGTTCCATCAGTTGTAAACCATTAATGATTATGTGCCAAGAGGAAAGTACTGAGACAGGAACAGTGTGACTCACCTTTGTTGTGGCCATATATGTGCATGAGTGAGTTCTGCAAAATAAGTCTGAGGAAGCCAGTTCAAAAATAAAATAAAAAAGATATTGATCTTGGAATGATGGATGCATCAGGTGCTCATAAAAAGTTTGAATTTTTAGTTTGAAAACATTGTATTAAAATCATGTTTACTGTTTATTGACTAAAAATTACTTGCAAATGAATTTGAAATGAAGTTAATCTTCACCCAGAATAGAGGCCTTGCAGTGTAAGATAAATGTAAGATAAATAGATTAAACAGAAATCCTTATGTATTATTTATTAAATACATTTATGGTTACTTAAAGCAATTGTATATGATTTAGAAATTACTTCTATTTACTACAGCTGTTATTTTTACAGTCCATGGCCCTCATTCAGGAAGCCAGTGCAACCAGAAGATGGCGCAAATAGGCTGATGGTCCACCTCTATGTAGCACGAAGAGGATGAAGACCACTAATTTTAACGTCATATTTTATGTACAATGTCACGATACTTTAATGAGCATGATCAATGAATGATCCGGTTGATAGACTAATAATACCTCCAGACTGATCTAGACCGACAACCATCTGGACCAAACTAAGCCGGCTACCACATCACGTGACCGACTGAGAGCTGCGCCCGTACACATCTGCAAAATGGAGGTAAGGTGCTCCGAAATGTTTGAAAATATATTTGATTCAGTGCAGAAATGCAAGAATGTATCGCTCAGACTTTAACACCGTCTTCCACTAATGACTCATTTCACGGTCCTGCATTGTGGTTTCTCGATGATATTTACCTGCGACGTTTGTGCTCGTGTTAGCCGAAGCCGCAGCTAAGCTAGTCGTTGTCAAAATTACAAGCTAGGCGGCGTCAACGACGAGGTGCCCGTGTTGGGCTGTTGTTTCTGCTGACTCCGCAGTGCCTGTTGTTCTGTATTTGTTAACACACACTTTTGTTTATAATAAATACTTGACGCTTGGTTATTTGGTAATGACACAGTGCCCCGCCTGCAGCTGTCAGTATGGCTAACATAGCATGTTAACGTTAGCTTGTATTATGGAAGACCGGCCTCGCTGTGGCGTTTTGTGGTCGTGTGTAATGGAGTCAAAAATATAAGCATTATTTGCGTCATTCATATGCTAGTATTATATCGAAAAAGACAGGTTTTTTCTTGGGCTAGTCTAGTGCCCTATGTAGGAGCAACAGTGTCGGCCTATTAAGAATATATTGTGTTGAATAATAGGACAACGTTATTGTAGCGTAGTTCACATTAGCAAGTGATGTAATCGATTACTGTCGCATCACATACCAATAATGTGATGCTGTATTACAAATGCTTACTGACATTATGCATGTTGTCTTTTAGGATCGTGAAGCCAAGGAGCCTGAACAGCTCAGAAAGCTGTTTATCGGAGGTCTCAGCTTTGAAACCACGGAAGAGAGTTTACGGGCCCATTTTGAGCAATGGGGAACACTTACGGACTGTGTGGTATGCATTTTGACTGTGTCTGAAATTATTCACTCAAAAGAATGAGCTTAAGCATCAATATCATCCACTTTCATAGGCACAATGTGGCTCAATTGCTCCCACTACTGTCACAAATCCACTTTTGTTGCAGGTGATGAGGGACCCCAACAGCAAGCGCTCAAGGGGCTTTGGCTTTGTAACATACTCTTGTGTAGGTGAAGTTGATGATGCCATGAAGGCAAGGCCTCATAAAGTGGATGGCCGTGTTGTTGAACCCAAGCGGGCTGTGTCCAGAGAGGTAAACAAACCCCAGCCCAGATAGTAAAAAATATTAGGCCTTTGCTTGGTCCTGTTTGCTTTTTGCTCACTGTTACTCTGTTTCAGGACTCCAATAAGCCAGGTGCCCATCTGACAGTGAAGAAGATCTTTGTTGGAGGCATTAAGGAGGACACTGAGGAGTACCACATCCGGGAGCATTTTGAGAAATACGGAAAGATTGAGTGCATTGACATCATGGAGGAACGCTCCACAGGAAAGAAAAGGGGGTTTTGCTTTGTCTCATTTGATGACCATGACACCGTAGACAAAATTGTGGGTATGTGATTATTTAGAGACTTAGTAGACTTATCAGATTAAATTGCTTTAGTGTTTTATGTGACTTTTTTAACTGTTGTGTTTCTCTGTGTTTCCAGCCCAGAAATTCCACACAATCAACTTCCACAACTGTGAAGTCAGGAAAGCTTTGTCAAAACAGGAAATGAGTGCTATGTCAAATAATAGGGGTAAGCATATAAGCAGGATAATGAGAATTAATCATTAATTGTTGTTTTAAAATGTTTAGTTAACAGTTAACTTTTTACAGGCAGAAGTGGAGGATCTGGAAACTTCATGGGCAGAGGTAGCAACTTTGGTGGAGGTGGCAACTTTGGCAGAGGTGGGTAGCATTAGGATATTAAAGTGTGAAGAACCTCTGGCCTCATCCAGTCTAATAAAGATGGTTGATGATGTATAAAGAAAATTTCCTCTTGAAAACATTCAAAAGAATGCTACTTGTATGTAGATTGTGTTGATTAAATTACTGATTATATCACTAAATGGTGTTGTGACATACCATCTGGAAAAAGCAGTAATCCTGGGCTTGGTAGGGGTTAATTTTTGTATGGTAGTAATAACTTTATGAAGACCTAAAAGTAGGATTAATGTTTTCTTTTGCGGGTGTAATACTTTGGATAGTGAAAGGGTTGATTGATGATCACTGAAGTTACATAACTGCAGTAGTTGACAGGTCTAAGTCCTATAAAATGTCAGTTATAGTTTTATAGTGAAATGTATTTTATTCTCCGTGTTGTTTTTAGGTGGCTATGGTGGTGGGCGAGGTGGTTATGGCGATGATTTTGACAATGGTGAGCTGCTCTAAACTGTTTGAATGTTAATATGGTTTGTTACCGCTTTGATCAATTTGACCCCTTCAATTTTCTACTGTGTCATATGCCTTTTAATAGGTCCAGGTGGGAATTATGGTGGAGGACCAGGTTATGGAGGAGGCCGCGGGGGCTATGGAGGTGGTGGCCCAGGGTATGGAAACCAAGGTGGGGGATTTGGTGGCAGCTGTGATGGAGGATACGGCGGTAATGACGGAGGTAAACCTTCTACTGTCTCCAAAATTAAGTGGTTTGGGCAGCTGCTGGGTTTAATCCAAACAGTAATTGACTTGGCTTAAAACGGGCACATTTTCAGGATACGGAGGAGGTGGAAATTACAACGACTTTGGAAATTATGGTGGGCAGCAGTCCAACTACGGGCCCATGAAGGGAAACAACTTTGGTGGCCGAAATTCAGGCGGACCCTACGGAGGTGAGTTTTACCTTTCATTACTTAGTCTCACTATTAAACTTAACATCACAGTTGTGAGTAACAGATGTCCTTGTGGTGGTCAATGTGTTACTGCAGGTGGCTACGGCTCTGGCGGCGGTGGCGGAGGTGGCTACGGCTCCAGGCGATATTAATTATTTCATGTTTTGGTAAGTTACATACAGTTTTCGCACCACCCTCGTAGCACAGTACAGAGTGAGCCCATGAAAGTGCAGAATAACTATGTGTTTTATCCTGTATCCATTCAACAGGCTTCAGTTCTTAGCAGGAGAGGCGAGGAGGTGAGCAAAGGAATTGTCAGGAAAGCTGCAGGTTACTTTGAGGCAGTCATCTGAAAGCATTAGAGGAACAGAAGTCAGACATTACTGCAGCTAAATCGGAGAAGTTTATGGAAGAAGGACTGTTTACACAAGACATGAGTGCAGATAATACCCTCCCCTAATTGTGATAGATGTTTCCCTTTTAAGCAATTTTTCCTTTTGTGCGTCTGAAGTGTGTGTATTGTGCCTATGGTATCAGGGGTAAAGAATAAATTGTTTTGTTTTGTTTTTTTAATATAAAGTCAGTTCGTAATATTTTTCTTTTTCTTTTTTATATTGGTTAGTTTTCTGCTGGTCAAATAATATCCTGTCTTTTAATCTGGATTATGTCAAATAGTACCATTATATCAGGCCCTGAGATGAGCTGGAATTACACATCTTTTCTTTCTGAAGTTATTATGATTGCTCAATGGGAAGTGTCAAGTGTATTTTGATTTTGTATGTGAAGCACAGTATGTAAATCCTTCATAGTACCAGTGTCAACAATTATAAGAAGTTTGGATTAGAAATAAGGAAATCCCTCACTCCTCTTGTTCCCAGCAAACAGAATTATAGATTGTTCAAGTATTTTGATTAGTAGAAAAGACCGAATAAAATTGTGTAGTAAAGTACCACGAGGTTCAGTGCGTCATTGGTTCAGAAAAAGTTTAAATGAGATATCTGTTGTCTGATCATTGTGACTGTGAAGGTTAGCATATCAGCCTGTCCAGAACTTTCTGGTCTTTTGTAAATTTGAACACCTCTAATGGGCGAATACGGCACATACATGCTCTTTGTATGCACTTGTACCAGGGTGTTTTGGATAGTCCTAGGGCAAGGGCCCATGCAACAATTACGCCAGTGTTTAGCCAGTAGGATTTAAACAGCCGCATCACCTGCAGTTGGGCCCTGAGCATCGCTAGTGTGGAAGATTGCACATGACTGTCAGACAGGACGACTTCAGCCCCAGCACAGTGGACCAGTCAGCATGTTGAGAGAAGGGAGAAGGCAGCACCGAGCACAACGCCCATGGAGGAAGCTTGCAGTGTCGTGCCTGGTAGTGAGCATCTATCTCTCTTTCAAGGCTAGCTAAACCTCCCAGCAGCCGGTGCTACTGAAGAAAGACTAGTTCCTGGACACTTTGGAGATCCTGTTTGAGTCAGAAATACTGCAGGTTACCAGCAAATGCTAGATTTCAGACATAACAAGAAAAGGGAGTGAGTATTTCTCAAAAGCTGACTTAAGAAGATGGAGCAGGTAAGAGTAACCACTTTGCTTGATTTGCAGATTTGTGGAAAGAGGCATTCTCTTCTTGCTGAAAATCTGTAAAGACCTGATAACATGGAAGGTTCTGGATGGGTAAGACTTTTTCAAAATATTATCCAAGGCTGCTCATATTATTTTTAATCATGCACTTGGTGATTATTTGAGGTGTTAAGAGTCTTTTAAGGTAAACCGAGCAGGATGACATCCAGTGTTGCTCCAAGATTCAACTTCTGACCCCAATGCTCTGCTTGGTATACCTTGAAGGCAAAATGTGTTATGTTGTTAAGTTTTGTTACTTTTGTTATCAATGGCAGTGATAATACTGCTGAAGTAATAGCAGCAGTTCAGTCATGAAGAAATGAAAAGGTTTCAACATCCTCTTAAAGCCATTAAATACTGTTTTTATATTAGGAGCTTATTATCATTATATACTGTGGAAAAATAGCACAACAGTGCAAACGCCTCATGGCACAAACTCTTTGAGGTTATTTGGATTATTCTTCCAATGGCTGATCAGTATAGTAATGCAGTGTACAAATTGTTGGTTTTAGAAGTAACTCACAGTCACACAGCAATTTCAAATTCCAGTTTTTATAGAAACAAAAAACCCAGCTTTGATCAGTTGAATACACAGATACACAACCATCAGTATTTTCTATATGCATATATGTTAGGAAGTCAAACTCAAATGGCAAGCAAGGACAATGGACTGACAAAATGGGATACCCACCACCTAACAGCAATAATATGAGATATCTCTGACTTATTGATAAAGGTATTAATAGCCTACAATATATAGAATTACCATTTAGAGATAAAAAAAAAAGTTAATTTGACTAATTATTTTCATATAAATTAACATTTACCTCTATAATGCCACCATTCAAGATGATTCATATTAAATTATTTAGAAAATTGAACTATGATTAGATGAAGTTGAGATGTCCCTGTCAGATGAGTCAGGTTTCATCATCAGTAGAAACAGAAACCATATAAGCTACAAACTCTATCCACTTTAATTTAACTTGACTCGAGTCACGTATGCACTTTCGGGAATCCTATTAGGTTAAATGTACTCAGACTGAAAATGTATTAAAAAAAAAAAAAAAGCCTTCTAATGTTTCCCTATCAGCTTAAGTGTAGTGTTTCTTCTCAGGAATGTAGAATGAGAACTTGATTACAAAGAATAAGTCTGGTCTTGGCAAAGGCACTTGAGTATCAGTGAACTGTTGGCTCCACATCAAGAAATTTAAATGTAAAGTCTGACTTGTGTTCTCTTCAAATAAAAGCATTTTTCATGAAGCGAGTGTGTTATTTCCGAGAGGCTTTTTAAAGCCATATTGACTGTGCCTAAAATCATCATCTGAGCAGTAACTGTTTGTCCTCTATTATACAACTGCACTGTGTCAAATGATCCCACAAGGTTTCAGTGTTTGATTTACTTCATTACCTTGATTCACAGATGTCCTTGAGGTTGTTACCCTTCACACCACTTTAGTTCGCTCCACTCCCTCTGAAGTTTGCTCTATCTGAGAGCAGAAAATGGGCTTGGTGATCAAAGGTAGTGTTTGTGCGTGGACGTGCATGTAGAGCACATAGTGATTGCGTAGTAGGGCTTTACTTTTCAATATGCTTGCCAGGCCAGACCATTGTGAAGTTGTCATGCATGGCTCGCACGGAGAGAACTGTAGCTCAACAATTGTGTTCTTTGTTGCGTAATACAATGAACGCAGTGGGTGTGATTTCTTTTGCGACATGGGTTTCATAGTATTAAAAGATTTAGGTCGCTGTTAAAGCGTGGTTATTCTAATAAAGGCAAGCAGATTGTACCAAAGGCTGAAGGCAATAACGGTTTTGTTTCAGTACAATTCAGTACAAATCTGTACAAACCTTCTGTTTGCGTCTTACTAAATGCTTATGGTAGTACTTTAAAGTCAAGAACTGACTTGAACATGTGGGTCGTTATGTAATCATTCCTTAGACCATAGATCCATCTGGCATCAATCTAGCACAAGATGTGGCCATACTGTAGTTGCAGTACACCGCACAATGTTCTGTTTTTAGAAAATTGGATGCCTTATAGCTATAGGAACAGTTTATTGAAAAGCACAGAAGTTGGCATTTAAAAAAAGGAACCTGCGCAGCAAATCAAGAGAGAAAGTTATAAAACATGAGTAACAATGATTTTAAACGATCATTAAGCATACAGAAATATAATATATACAAAATATATACATACAATAAATTTTTTGTGACTTAAATGCAAGTAATACTCATATTTACAAATAATATTGGTTGAAGAATCTTTAAGGGATATCAGAAGTATAAAAGAAGTAAAATATCAAAAATATTACAACATTTAATAAGAGGAATAAGCAAAAACTATACAATAGTTCTGCTGAGCTAATAATGCTTAAAGCTGAGCGACTACAAAGTTATTGCATAGTATTACTATGATAAAGCAGTACCATGTTACAAAGTAGATAAGTGGTTGTCTTCGCTCTTGATGAAAGTCTTTTTAATGCGAGGAACGAGGAAGATGCTGCCATCAGTTGACTGCTGGAGGGAGTAGTCAGACGGGGAGTAAGAATTTCCCTTCTCGTCTCTCAACATACTGAAGACCTCCAGGTACAAGCTGTTGAGCTGCTGCTTCATTTCCTTCAGGTTGGTCATGTTCTGGCTCTTCTCACTAAGCAGACGCTCCTTTTCTTCCTTTAGTGAGTCTAGGTCACCCTCAAGCCCCACAATGTTTTCCATCTTGCGTTTGCGGCAGTTCTGGGCCGCCACCTTGTTCTTGCCACGGCGCCGTATGTCTCGGACCAGGGCTAGCTGGGCCTCATTGAGTTGGTGCTTTGACATCAGCTCATTAAAGTCATCAACAGGCAGATTGATAATCATGTCAACAGTGAAAGGGATTTTGAGGGCCTTCGCCCTCTGTTCGTCTCTGGTGAGACGCACATCAGAGCGTTTCTTCCGCTTGTCTTTGGTAAATGGTGCGTTATGGTGGCCGCTCTCCTCTGTCTGCAGTGTCCTGTGTTTTCTAGGTTTCTCCTGCTGCTCTTGAGGCTGATCTGATGGTGTGGACACAGAAACAGCGGAGAGAACATCCTCAGGTTTGAAATTCAATGAGAACATCTCAGCGTAGTCTGACTCTACACTCCCAGGGTTGTGGTCTATCTCCTCCATCTCTGAATCACTGCAGCCATAGGAGCCCTCTTCATACACAGATTTTCCAGGTGAACTCGCATTTGGACTTAATGATAATCCTGAATCTGAGTCTGGCATTTCTGCTGCCAGATTCTGTTTGCCTCTATCAAATGCATCTCCCGGTGAGAGGCTGTAAAGGTCCATTGTGGTGAAGGGCTGCTTATTTGGGACATCAGACATGCTGTTGCTTTCATATTCATCAAGGCCAGGCTGACCGCTGCTCTCTGCCAGAATAGTCTTGGGGTAAAATACATCACAGAAACGTTCTCCACTGAAGTTGGTATTTATCTGAGGAGCATCAACCTTGATCTGGTTGAGATTGTCTGATGGAGCCACACTGGGGACTGATGTATCAAATGTGTTCATAAATTCAGCAGGACAAACATTCACATTGTTTGCACCACCATTTGTGAGCTCTGACATGGGGTAGAAAGGGTAGTTTGGATTCTGTACTTCTGGACTGTTTGTAAGAGGATAAGCTGTAGTCTCCAGTGTGTCCTCCATTTGCATGTTGAGGCATTGCTAAAAGAAAAAGAAAGAATTATATTTACAACTAAAATCCCCTTACAGCTTATGAGTAAAGCACCAAATTTATGTTATATGTTTAAATCCGGTTAGAGACTGAATATAAAAATACTGATTTAATTCTGTTTTGTATATTTTGTCAAAGATTGAAAAATATACAGCCACCTGTAAATTATATACAGTAAATCTAGAAAACACTCAACAGCTTTTCCTTTCTTATGGGTGAATAAAAAACACATTTATCATACAGCAGCTTACAAAAATGGAAATTCACACAAGCCCATCATTCAAGGATTATCATCAGGTTGTCTGAAGAAATGTGAAACTGCTTAAAAAAGCTGCATGTCCACATCCCGTCATCTCTGCCAGTCTGAGAGTTCACGGTAACAAAAGGCGAAGTGCTCCGCCTGTCTGCTAATGCAAATACAGGCACCCTTTATACAAACCTGATAAGGCAGCCTCTGAACAGCTGCCGTGAGCAAATCTTCAAATTCCTGACAATAGGGCATAGTTTAAAGAAAGCAACGCTTTTCATGACATCTTGACCTGCTACACAACTAATCACATTAACTGCATCACACATCACATTGCACTTTTGCCTAAATACTACCACAATGAAACCCAATCAAGAGGAATTAGCCTGGTAACCTGCCTCCATATATACATGAGACCTCATTCCCATAGGGTAAACAAAAAAGTGTTTGTCCCTGAACGCTGCGCTCTAGCTGTTGACACATTCTTTGGGTATTTGTTTCACAACGCAAACTACTACTCCATTCAGGCAGTGGAATCCATGTATTATACCTGCAACTCGGGGAGGGACAAAAGCTCCATCCAGGCTTGCTCCAAATCTGGGGACATCCTCTGTGGCGGCAGTGAATCTGAGGAGAGTGAGGGGGCCAGCAGAGTCGGCTGTTCGGGGGACATCATGACACTGCTGCTGCTTGGTACTGAAATAGCAGCTGTGTCTAGGCAAACTGATGTGTCCTGTGACATGAAAAATGAACATGTCAATTAGCGACATAGCAGCACATGGAAATCGCATCAAAGAATGTAGAATACATGATATAAAGTCACGTGTGGTACAATCAATTTCTTTACCTCCGTTTCCCCTACAGGAAATGTCTCTGCCAGTAGCTGCAAACATTCATCAAATGACATGGCATCACCATTTTCTCCTGTGAAGGTGACACTCTGCAAAAGAGGTTCATATGCATACAGTTAGGCTTACAGTATGACATCCTATGTAGCACACTACCTTTAAAAACAGCACAATATTAATAGAGCTTCAGTCTCTGTTGAATAATTTGTGGAGCAGAACCTACTGATGCAAAACTACAGACCCACCTGTTTCTTTGTAATTACACAGGATGGGGTGGTTACCTAGCTACAACAGTCTGAGCCTATCATGTGTGGTGGGAGTGGCCCACCTCTGACATGAGTAATGATGGCTGTGCGCAGGTACCTGTGTAACCTCTAGAGGTGTGACAGCAGACTGCAGCGGGGTGCTGGGCACTGGGCGTGGTATATACTCTCCCGTCTCTTCATCTAGCTGTAGCTGTGCCAACAGGGCCTTTTCCTGCTCCCTGAGCAAATGCAGTCGTTTCTCCTCTTCCAGCTCTCGCTGCCGCTGCAGCTCATGCTCTTTCTGGCGATGATTGTAGTCGAACACCTCGCGCCTGGCACCGAGATCGATGTCCTGCTTCCACAGTATGTCAATCAGATCCATGTCCTGGAAAGAAAACCACAGATGCGGTCAGGTTAGAGAGAGTTGTGAGCTGTAGCCATGCTGTCCTGTCTTGCAGTGAGAATGTGATCAGCACTGGAGCAAGGAGGAGCGTCCCTGCTGTGAAGCGTAACTGCTGCACCTGCCACACCCTGTCCCTCAGTATCTGTATACTGACAACAGCACTGGCATTAATGTCAAGAGGGAGAAGCTGCATGAATAATAAATGTGCTTCTCTTTTTCTCCTACTGCCACCACACACCGGCAGAAGATGTGTATCCTCATCTGATACTCTTTCCAAGGGAAGTGGCTGTTACTGATCAGATTAAACTGAGGCGTGAAACCCATTTGTCACGTCCGAACTCACAAACAGGGCACAGACCAAGTCAGGAGGGATCTAGTTAAAGATGCTAATTTTCTAAATAAAGTAACATTGGTATTTTAAAAAATATGATCCAGACATCCTGCATACCATTAGACAGTAGCATAGGACTAAATATATTTTTTTAACGAAAGCAATTATGCTGTACATCTTTTAGACCTTGTTTGCTTCTTTACTACGTCTAAGTATTTCTATAAATCTCTCTTAACCCCATTCAGGCACAAATCTACACATTTTCCCTGACATTTCACAATTACACACTGCAAACAGAGACAGTTAACTGTACTCATAATGAAGGGGATATTTTCACAGAGCTTCCTGTAGATTTCCCCTCATACACATGATTGTTATTTTCCTTTACAAACAAGAATGTCTAAACATAAACTGTGCCACTCACTTCTTAGGGTCTTTTAGCAGAACCTATTTACAGAAGGAAAGGATTTCACAAGACCCTGAGATGTTGCATATAACCCAGATCTCAGTTCACAAAAAATGTCTGAGCATGTGACTTATTTGTTCCTCAGATTTGGTCATAAACAGAACTAATGAACTAGACCTTGTACTGCTCACAGCTGGTCATATGCCTGGAACAGAGACAGCCAGGAGGAAGCAAAGGGGAAACTGAAGAAGAAAAATGACACACAAAACAGAACAATACTCAATATAAAACAGGATGTGAAACTATGGCGAGAAAATACTGTTTACTTTGAGGCTTTTTTGACTGATGATGTGTTTTAGTTTCATAAACTAATAATAATAGAAAACAACTACCTATATGTATTTTAAGACATGTTGACATAGTCTTTGTGACTTCAACTTTGGCACTGAAAAATAAAAAGCCACTAACCCATTTTGCTTCAGTGTTGCATCAGAAGCATGACCACTGAGGGATTACGCGTTACTGAGGCTGCCTGCTATAAATCATCCTCACCCAGCAAGAGGTGAGCACACAACCAGACATTATGGCAGCTACAGGAATGAGGAAGTCCCCTAAAATGCCTGAACACACTCCTTGAGGTCATCTGTTTCCAAACTAAAAAAAAAAAAAAAACCACACTGTCTAGAGCTCACACCTCATAAGCTCAACAGACTGGTCACACAGGCCTTTTTAAAACAACAATACAACATCCAGAAAAGATGGCAGTTTGTCAATCCTTTGACAGTCTCGATTTATTTATGCTGTTATTTGTCATCACAAGAGTTTACATAAACTCACAACCCACGTAGCTAATATTATGTTTCTGCCAAATACATGGTAAATGTGGGTGTGTGGAAGATCAGGTTATCAGTTTGGTGTCAGTAACATGGTTGTCACAAGCCCAGGACTGGTACCAGTACAAGGAAACAAACTAATAAATTACTTGTATTTCCCACTCCTCTGTGTCAGACAATAAACTGGTTCAAAATGCTCAGCCAACAAAATAATCATTGTCCTAAAATAGCTAGAAAATACACAAAACAGACACAACTCCAAATACGAGAATGCTTGTTTGGCTTTTTGAACATATTCTTCCATTGGGTTAAATAATAATTCTGGCTTTAAGACTGGATGAACAAACAGAAAATGTTTTAACTAATGTTTGTTGGTTGTTCATTTACCCCTGTCAATTTCAACACAACTGGGCCTCAAAGTAGCCCTTGCTGTTTCTTTCATCACAAGGCTTCTGGTCATCCACCTTTGACCAAGGATGATGAAACACAGCTGCACATGTTTGAAAAAGCTTTAGGCTCCCATCAGTCACCTGTGTACTACCAGTGACCCTGTTTTATGGCAGTTTAAACCAAACACTGGAAATTTATGCCCACATTACATTAACATACCCCGAATTTCATCATCATCTCTATATGAACATTGATCAGTGAACAAGTCCAGACTTGTTCTCAGTGGTTGTTTACACTTCTATATTCACACACTGGGAAAACACAGCCATAACAGAGACTATGGTATTACTTATAAGAAATAATTCACAATGGTTCCAAACCGGACTGTGTCAGTAAAAGGATCACATGCTTGAAGGAGGAAGGGGAGGAGGCAGAGGCAGTTACGAGAAAGATCTCTAAGAATGGTTTCCAGTTTACCACTGGCACAGGATGAATAATCAATTTATTTCCACAACATAACCCACAACACAATATCAGTCTAATTATAAGGTTTATTTTATCCTGATGATTTCAACAAACGTCACAAACCGGTGATTAGCAGAAGTGAAAGTGGGGAAGAGGAGAAGAGGGCAACCTAAACACAGCCATGGCTTCAGTCAAGCTGTTTATAACTATATTTAAATATAAGCGCTGCGTAATGGTGTTAAATGTCAAAACAAACACTTTAAAGTTGAATTAATCTAATGTATTCCTCTATCACATAATAGACAAACAAGTTTTCAGCATGTCAGTGTCAAGGTCTGATCGGGATCACTTTGAAGAAGACGTTTACCTGTTGACTGGAATGCATCACCTCCATTTCCATCATCATGGAGCTGCGTCCTGCGCCTAAACAAACGCCTTATGGGTCAAATGTGTGTTTTAATCCCAGTATTGTAGATTAAAAATGGCGAGCGGTCCCGATCCGAGAGAGTCCGTCGCAGCAAGCAGAGTTAGGGCAAATATTGCTTCCTCTAATCTAATGAACATTACGGAAAGCAGAGGCCCTGCCCACTGAGCTGCGGCGCCGGGATCGTCCCCTTCACCGGCCTATGAGGCGATAAGGGCTGTGCATGCGTATGGAGCCGGAGCCAGGAAGTCAACATTTTAATAAAAACAGATACTTTACATTTTATGAAATGTCATCTTAAGCACACAATACATTAAAAAAAAAAACAACAAAAACCTTTAATGATGATTGATGATTATGAAAAACACGACTTTATTTTATCTATTTTCACTTTGAGCCTGGTGTGTGCGTAAAGTTACCATAAATATTGTGTTTATAAAGTGTGCTAAAAGTGGCTCAGTCTAATCACCTGCTAAGTTGACAGCTCATTGTCTCCCACTTTATTCTACACCTAAAAACAACTTTCGATTTTAAAAACGTCATCAGGCATCAGAGTTTTGTTTGGTGCACAGCTCCCCCTGCTGGTGACCATCACCTGTGTGGAGGTGAAGGCCCTGGGGCCCTAATGTCCCCTTGAAAAACTAATAACATCACATGACATCGTTGCTGGGGAACTAATCGCCTTTGAGAGGCTGCATAATGTAAGTTTATTTAATTTCACTTATTTCCAATGTTACAATAAAGACCTCGGGTACATCATATTCTTGAAGAAGCCTCTTCAAGCAAATAGACTTTCATTTCATAACCTTATAGCAATAAAACAAAGTACTGTGGCCTGCATTACAGTGATTCACCTTGAAGGATTATGAGAAGTAGAAAATATTCTTAGCCAGTATAAGTTGTGCAAAGTGTACCCTATAAAACCTCCTGTATGTCATACAAGTAGGGCTGCTTGACACAGTTACTTTGGTAATTTTAAACTACTTTACATGTAAAGCTATGATACGTTTATTACAATATTAAATGCAGTGGATTAACCTAAAGAATACTGGGATGAATCAGCTCAGCCTGGATCCACACTGATCAAGTAGGATTTTAACGTGGCATTATCTATGGATTGGAGTCAATAGTCATTCTATTAACTGTATCATATCAGGACATCATAAAAGTCTCTTAATAGTTTGAGAGCTCATAATAAGTAAGCTTAAAAAAAAGTCTTTATGTTTTAGTCAGGATGGTAGGCTACTTGAACAATTTCAGACCAAATAAAGATGAGACATTCTGTCTTCTTATAGACAAAACACACATCTGAAGTGTTCTTCGAAGACTTTAGGATCACTTTTCCTCTCAGTACAGGTTTACAGATGTTCTCAAAGCACGATTAAACCGCTGTGACTTCATGATTTCTATCGTGCTATTCATGGTTTGGGCTTTTAAAGTTGGGCTTTTTAATGTCGGCGGAGAAAGTCTAACACTTCATTATATCTGAACCATTCTGACACTTCGGCGTAAGAAAAAAGTCGGATCGCGATGTAATTAAGTAGCTTTCGAAATATGCCAAGGTAATAAGACAGACTTGGTCCTGCCTCTAGCACCTATCTGTAAAGAACCTCACACTAAAGTGCAGCCCACTGTGCCACTGCGTGAAATTACACTAAAAAGCCTATTTTCCCCTCAAGCGCGCTCCTGAACACGCGTTCACGTTTGGCAGCTCCACGTCGACATTCTTCCAGCTGCATATAGTGAACTGCACAGGACTGGGGAAGAAAAGGTAAAAGCGGCGGTAGACACCTTACGATTAGAGCGCTGCATGTCCACAGACGGACATCGACCGCAGAGAAAACTGGCGTTTGCACTGTGAATGTGTCCATGGACTGCACCGTCCACAGATCGCTTTCTGCTTTTGCATTTTATGATCCAGACTATTTACCCCTCGTGTTGGATTGCAGCTGGTCCCTTACGTCTACCTACAGTATATCAGGTACAGTATGACTTGCACAACTTACTTTGCCTTTATTTTGTTACTCATTATGGAACTTATTGTCAGAGTTATGATTGAAATGTGACATAATGTGTTGTATTAATTGATTTTTCACTTGTAAAGTTACAGTCACTTGACTGCTGCTGAAGAGTCAAGTGTCTTAACTACCTTTAAACTGACAGAACATAATACTTCTTGATGTCAGATGGCACTTTCCTCATTGTTATCACGTCTTTTTTACATAGTTTAGAGAATAGATCATCCTGAAGGCCTAGTTGAAGTCAGAGTTGGGTAAGCTCAACAGGTAGAATCAATGAAACACTGGCACAGGACTAATATAATCCCATTGAAGTATTACTAAACCTGAAAACTTAAAGATGTCAGCTAATATAGATGCCTATATGTAGAGACACATTTTATTATGTTAACTTTGCAACCAACCAGATGGTCAAGCTTAACGGGGCAAGTCAAATACTTGGTTGCTAAGGATCAAGTTTACAACAAACTCATATTATACTTAGTTTTTAAATACTTTTGTAGAAAGTTGACAATGTGTAAGATGACTCCATTTGGGCTGCCTTACCTGTGTGACGCAACGGAGGATCCACCACACAGCAAGTCATTCTGTAGGCCTCCAGTTTAAAGCATTTAGGTCTAGGCTGCCTCTGGTGCTGTACTGTAGCCTCTCACAAATTACACCCCCTTCATTCCCAAACAGAAATGAGCTTGTCTTATAGGGTTTTCATAAATGTCAGTGCAGTAAAAAAAAAAAGATAAATGGGTGTCCTATTTTTTGCTTTTTATGTTTTACAGATGACAGGAGCACCCAGTCGTGAGGTGGATAAGGTCCTGCACAAACCTATGAGGTGGCACTGTGGCTGTCCAAATGAAGTTCTGTGATACACTTAGACTCTAAATGTTTGCAGTCAGTGCATTACAGAACTTTGTTTTGGGAGTCTATACTTTGACAATGCTTTGGAAAAATGTATCCTCATACATCTGGACCTTTTAAACAAGATGGTGTAATATTTCTGTTTACAAATGTTTGTTTTGTCAAATAAAGTTTTTGTGTGTTTTAAGTGTCATTCCTTTTTATATACATTACCTATAATTTAACCATAGTTAATTTTTATTCCAACAGTAGCTTGTCACATATATACTCTGTGTTAAATCATTAATTTAAGAGCGCTGTGTGAACCATATGGAAGCAGTAGTCATGCTGGTCACATGACTAGTAGTTGATGAAAGGCAGAAAGATAAACAGTTAAGTAATAGTCTCACATTACTTGTACTTTTTGTTTAACTAAAAGTACATAAGAAAACGTCCACATTACGATTTTAATGATGGTGCCAGCAGAATCATTGAGACTGTCTGAAATGACAAATTTATTGTTGTGGCAGCAAAGGTTGCTCTAAATCATGAGTCTAAATCTATTCACTATCTTAGGCTATTTGTACCAAGACAGACAGTAAATATAACAGCTATTGTATAAGAATATGTACATTTATTGCATATGATCTGGGTCTATTGGACTGATTCACAGTATTTTTCTATCTTTGGTACACTATTTTACTTTCTATTATTTTACTAAGTCAACTCACT
This sequence comes from Apogon hyalosoma, assembly GCA_037367295.1. NCBI lineage: Eukaryota > Metazoa > Chordata > Actinopteri > Kurtiformes > Apogonidae > Apogon > Apogon hyalosoma. The sequence continues at coordinate 25,507,291 of JAPQRP010000016.1, read as the reverse complement.
GTTTATCCCCAGTGTGTTTTTAATGAATAAATGGCATGAATAACTTTAACAGTATGACCAGACTTGCAATTGAAGCATATAACCCTTGATATTAACTGCCAAAATCAGCTTTTTAATGATATGTGTGTGTGTGTGTGTGTGTGTGTGTGTGTGTGTGTGTCTGTGTGTGTGTG
>JAPQRP010000016.1:25470907-25503526 GCA_037367295.1 Apogon hyalosoma | reverse complement strand
ACTGGTGTTGGAATCGAACCCAGGACCTTCTTGCTGTGAGGCACGAGTGCTACCCACTGCACCACCGTGCCGCCCCAAATCACAATATCACTCACAATAATCCCTATAGGCTATGTCTTTTTTTTTTCACCAAATCCTGCAACTCTAGCTTCTTACAATGAGTACCAAGTGTCTTTGCAGTGCAGAAATTCCTGTGGTGGCCTCTAAGTGGTAAAAGGCAAAAATCCTGATTTGCTGGTTGTGTTGGGGTTGGGTTAGATGTGGTTTTTCTTACTGTCACAACATCATTTCAACCTCAAAACTGAATCTGAAACTACAAATTTTGCTTGTTACTTTTTATCTGTAAGCATAAATTAGTTTGCCACAATGTTATGAAAATAGAATAAAATGAATAGTCTTTCACTTATATTAATCCTAAGATTATTTTCCTTTTTAATAATGAGTGACTTTTATTTATTTTATTGGTTTAAATACTTACAGTTTAGATACGTCACCTTCTGTTCAAAACATCACAAATTCATCAGGACCTAATATTTTTAGCTTCCAAGGGGCCAGAATTGTCAGCAGACAGTGCTCACTGACCTTGCTACATGCCTTTGTTTCACAGTCAGTATGTTAAACCGCTTTGACAGAACGTCGGTAATGGTCAAGATGTATTTGGCTTAGTATGTAAATGTCTCATTTCAATTGTCCCTCTTAATCCATAGGAAACTGTGGTTTGGCAGGTGTTAATTTTAATTAGCATGTTAGCATCCCATCCTGTAGGAGCTATGAGTTACAGTTGTTCTGTGAGTGACGTTTGCGGTGTCTCACTGCAAATATTGTAAGTAGATCCCATGAAGCCATACACTATTACAACATAGACAATGCAGTGTCATTTTTTTTTTTAACTTCTGAAGGCAGTTGTTATAGAATGGACCTTAGGAGGGACAGCATCGATACACAGGGTTTCTAAAAGCGTAAATTTAAACTCCAGTAATCTGAAAAAGAAGCAGTGTTTTATAGGTCAAATGTGAGTATTTGAAACCTGTTGGAAAATATTGAATTTAAACACTAAAAGCAGGACCTTTGAGTATCAAGTTAGAAAAATATGAAGTCAAAAAATACCACCAAACCCAGCCTCACCCAGTAGTGTTCTATATTCACATCAGGGGTATCGCTAGAGTCCAGTCCCAACCTGATGGAACATATAAAATGTCCTACATTGTATTTATTGTGGTCTTAAAGACTTATGTTTTATTTGTTGAAACCGGCAGAAACCCCAAGTATATTATATGTTTAAGAGATTTTGTTGCATTTCCAGACATTGGTTGGACCTTAAATGCTTATAATGTGGTTATACATCAAACACAGATGCTAGTGTGCTGTTCATGTGGATGTCTCTGATAGGCCGTAGCTTAAGGTTGTAAGCCCAGCACAAACTTTTAACTTCCTATCTTCCGTGAACTGATGCTAGACAACCACGCATTAAACCTGAGCTGCAGTAAAACTAGCTCTGGAGAGTTCCTGCCAGGTGTCATTAAAGTAAATTATTTGGAGAGGCTTCCTTTGTTGACAGATATGTCATTTGAATGTGTCTGTTATGTTTCTTTATGACTTTGTCAGTAAGGTTATGTCTGTGAGGTTATATGCTGTGTGTGGCGTAGTGATAAAACCCAGGAATACCTGCATCCTGTAGGGCAAAATTGCTAAGAGATAGCTTGCCCCACTTTTAATTCTGAAACATGGAATGGAAATGAAATGAGTTGTACAATAAAATGAGAAAACCATGACATTTTCCAGTGACATTCTAAATGTCTGGCTGATTTAATGATATTTAATGTTGTTTGATATCGTAGGTTTTGTGTAAGGCGTATGAGGTGTGAACTTAACTTCTGCTAATATTTGTTTTTCCACAGGCAGGAGATTATGAAGTGGAATGGCTGGGGATACAGCGATTCAAAATTCCTTTTTAATAAGAAAGGCCAAGCAGAATTCACTGGAAAAAGGTACAGCACGATAACACTAACAGCTAAAATGTTTATGTTTATCTGTTTTGAGGTCATTTAATCTGTTACAGACATATTATCTGTTAGTACAGTAACCATGTCTAGATCCAGTGCTCATACTGTTTGCTGGCCTCGGCCATTATGCATTGATCACTTTCACAGTCCAGTCCATAAAGACAGCTCTTCAAATCAGTTTCTGTCTCCTACGCTCACAGCAATGTGGTCCTACTGCCACCTAGTGGTTGGTATTCAGATTGGACACTGACATCTGAGAAGGTCACTGGTGGTGATTTTTCAGCTTTCCCAAACTCTAATTAACAGAAAACTCTGTCATTTGTTAAAGAAAGGAGTCGCCAATAATTATTCATGTGTGTCAATTGTGAGTGAAAATGATGGTTTCACTGGCTGATGGAAAATATTTTCAAAAATAAAGCCAGCTTTGTTTAAAGAGATGGAATCTGGCTTCAGTCTTCGCTCGCACCGCCATGGATATTTTTGTTTGCTGCTTGTCATTCTTATCTCAAAAGGCGAGTCAGATTTTTTCTTTTTTTTAATCATGATGTTCAACTTTGGAAGAGACAGTCTTGCCAATTGGACTGTAAGCACACAGATCTGGCACAGTATGTATGAGGAGATGTGTTTTGAGTAATGAGTCGTGCTGAACAGGATGTGGCACAGCGAATGTTTTCCTCCTGTGCAAGAAGTTGCCACAAACCACTCTGTGCCTCCTCGAGTGAAAAGCTACCTGGGCGGCGTACAGCACCCTAGGCAGATGAATGAATGTCAGAGACCGAGTTCTCCTCCTCGCTGCTCTCTGTGACAGAGGTTTTTTCATTATAGAGTGTGTTTCATGGTCTCTTGGACAAAGGCAGACCACAGTTCCCTGATGGGCTGGCCCCGGCTGTGCCAGCAGCTCAATTATGCAAGGGATGGCGAGGGCGATCACAGGGACAGCACTGTCACTGCAGCTCTGCTTGCCTAATAACCTCATTGGACTGAAACCTCATACTCTATTCTTATTAGACACAGGCTTGGTTTTGCAAATGAATCCGCTAAGCCAAGCATTGAGATATTTTCAGTTATGTTTTTGTCTTCTGCCATTGTTAATCACTAGTATGTGAAGCTTCTGTAAGATAGTCTAGGTTTTCTTTTTTACCCCCTGCTGTTTCTGTCTTTTATCCAGGTATAGGCTAAGCGGAATGATCATTCCTGGTCTGAAAGACTGGTTTGAAAGCACTTTTGGTGCCAGTCTGCAGCACAAAACCCCAGCAACAGTGAGTGAAATTCATGTTTATTTATCATTAGAACTATGTGATATGAGCAAAATCTCAAATCCTGACATAAATAATTTTAATATTTTTAGGACGATGCATACAATGATATAATACACATGTATAAGGATTATATTAATGTTTCTTAATAGTGAACTCAATAAATAATAGTCACTGAGCCACATTTGATTATTTTTGTTCTTTTATTTAGAGTTCTTGTACAGATTTTCTTTTAAATATCTAACTGAATATCAGTTACTAGTGTATAAAATCTAAAAAAGCAAATACATAAAATAATTATCATACTAATTTGTGAATATGGTCAAAATATCAAAACAAAATATGAAAACTGTTTAATAAAGTGGTTATTTGTAGCAGAAGACAAAAGTGAATACAGGTCATCAATGTAAACATCTGGTTTGTTTTAAGCTTAAACCATAATAACCTAAATTGGGTTACAGTAACATGCAAAGACACTGCATCTATGCATTTTAGAAAAAAAAAAAAGTCCAAAATGCTGAATAATATTGCTGTGAACAGTTGTGGTTTGCAACATGTCAAAATAAAAGATAGAGTGTAATATGAATGACTTTTCTGTTGTAACACAATATGTATATCGTCATATCTCACAGCCCTATTCATCATGTTTTCAGTGAAGGGTAAATTAATAACATGCAGCTACAACACAGATACTAAAACCACAATGTTTTGCTCTGTCTCAGGCCATTCCAAATAGCAGCGCTATACAACCTCCCATTCTTAATGAGGCCTTCGTGGAGGATTTGAAATCCACAGGTATTCCCTTCTCTCATGACGCAGAGGACCGAGTTTTCCGCGCTCATGGTAAGATAAGCTTAGAGGAAACCCAGGGCCCTTCCATGTGTTCATCATGTTCAAATTTATGTCAGCCAGTGTCAGCTCATTTGTGCATTTTCTTCCAGGGCATTGCTTACATGAGATCTTTGCCCTGCGAGAAGGAAAAGTTGGTCGTGTTCCAGATATGGTGGTGTGGCCAAGTGAGTTCTGAAGCTTTGTCGTCTCTGCATTTTTTATCGGCCTGTTTTTATCCTCCCACATAGTATAACTGATCCTCCTACTGGCTTATGTGATTTAAAGGGTTAATCTCTGCAGAGGCAGGGATATTAATATGTATGAGTGGAAGCCTAATAAGAAGCGTCAGGGGGAGGACGGTTGACACCCAATATTCAGCAGTCTGGCCCTGTACTCCGCATCCGTGAATTATGATTCTGAGATTGGTTTTCTGTTGTTATGGCTGGCACTATTTTATCATGCAAATGAGTGTTGACTGATTGTTGAAACTTGATTAGCAGTCACCCAAATGAGCAGCAAATCACCAAGCAAATGTAAGCATTCTTTCATCTACACTGGCACCAAATTTTAGTTTTCTTTTAACCTTTTGAAAGCGTCCTCCTCTGTGAGGTGACTAACACATATCCAGGCCTGTAATTTGCATTCCTCAGTTGTCTTTAAAAGTCAAGCTCAGTGCTTTAAGTGGAGCTTTAGTGTGTTGAACTGTAATCTGTAGGCTGAGGCTGTATGTTTAATTAGATAGCAAAATGGACCAGAATGCAGGCATTTCTCTCTGCCTCTAAAAGCACTCGAGGCTGGTCAAGCACAACCATGTAGGTGGGTATTGCTACTCTTCCCACTTGCTCGCCACTCCAGTGTGAATGGATGAGGGCTCCATGACCGGCTAAAACACATTTGTATTGATCCAGTACATCCCACCTCGGAGAGCATAGCTTCATGCTGTCTGGCTTCGCCTGAGGAAAGCCCCGGGCAAATCAGAAACATCAGGCAAATCTGAAACTGTTTTTTGCTGGTCTCCCTGCTCTAATAGCTCAGGCCATACACATCCATGCATCATCTTTTTATTCTAATAGGGTTAAACGCTGTCTTTTATTTCCTTTGCCATGTTTCTTCTCTTGTTATTATACTTTCCTCTAATTTTTAAAATGATAATCTGTGTCTTTACAGGCAACCACAATGATGCAGTGAAAATTGTGGAACTGGCATGCAAACACAATGTTTGTTTGATACCATATGGAGGTGAGTCATTAAATCAAAGGCTCTGATCAGCATAATATATACAAGCATCTGAACAACAGTAATTACATTTCATGTGCTGTGATAAATGGTTTTCCTCTTTTCTTTTCTTCTTTTTAATTAACGAAATATTGCCATGTTGAATTTCTGTTTTATTCTGCAGAATTTACAGCAGAAAAATAAGAACATTCCTTGGGACACTAATGAAATGTTCATGTAATGGGTTACTTATCAGTTTTACATGACTGTTTTAGTTACTCAGTATTCTGACAAGGTTGAGGTTGGATATGCAGCTAGATTTATGATAGCCTAAGAAATAAAACTGTATTGAATCATAAAATAAAAACAAGAAAGTGTTATAATATCTATAGTTTTTGTTGTGTTTTTTTTTTCTTTTTTTCTTCAGGAGGAACAAGCGTCTCTAGTGCCCTAGAGTGCCCCCCAGAGGAAACTCGCACCATTGTCTCTTTGGATACCTCACAGATGGTATATAACAACACCTTTGTGAACAATGTGAAACATTACTTAAAGAACAAAAAAGTAATTGAAAAAATAATCCTCCCGTACTGAACTAGTGTGACCAGAATAAATATGTAACCGTGACATTAGTTATCGTTTATCATGGAATCCCAGTGCACCCGCCATGAACCTGATAATGTTTCATGAGCTATAATATAAAATGGTGAATATCACAGTCAGTAAGTACAGTGTGGCCCTTTGATCCAGGCCCACGTGGGGCTGATTTATAAGCTGCCTGGATGTTGCTAGCCTAGCAGTCATGGAACTTGGTGCCATGGACACCAGTGGCCACTGTTCTGTGTCAGGGGGTCAGAGGTGAGGTGGCTCCAAAGGAAGCACATGAAAGGAGCAGTATGGTCGGAACATAAACTTTATTACCTCTGGAGAATAATTGATGGCAGGTGTGAAATGACCTCCTGTAGGTAGGGGTAGGCCACGTACCCAGCAGCCCAAATAAGAGGCATATATTTGGAATTAGATGTTAAATTTTAGTTTAACCTTGAGGAGACTGACTGTTGTCTGTGTCCTGTAGCCTCTCTGCACACATTTATCTTGGACACGTGACAGACAGGCTAGAAGGACATGCTAGTGCAAATCTTCCAGTACTGTAAGCAAACTGCCAAAGGGCTCTCTCAATGGACTGCTGATGAGGGCAGTGTTTATGTTTGAGTCTAAGATATTTTGGGTTAACATGGCAGATGTGGGTTCAGATGATAGAAAAGGTGGTGGAGGTGCACTGCTATGCTGTACATCAAATAAATGCTTTGGTTGTAGAAAATAAAAGTATTTTCTGTTATATTGCTTGAACATATTTACACAAGGTTTTTGCTGCCCTCAGTCATTTCTTTGTTATCCGCAGAACCGCATTCTGTGGATTGATGAGAAGAACTTAACTGCCCATGTGGAAGCTGGCATCGTTGGTCAGGAATTGGAGAGATTGGTAAATGCTGCTCATCCATCCATATTCACCCACAAAAGAGCCTACGTTACAACCAAATGCTGCACAGACAATCAAGCTGTGTTACCACTCACACATAGGTTCTCCATGCTCAGTCACCTTGGTAACTCTTTGCCCAGTAGGTGTGACAGTGTTTAGGAAAGAGATTCAAACAGGAGCAGCGTGTTGAAAGGGGGAGATTAGGGAGTGAGGCAGCGGTCATGAGCAGATGGCACCATCACGCTAATTCAGAAAAATGGAGAAGGAGCAGGCGTTTGATGTAGAGGAATGCGTGAGTTGCATCTAAAGCAGATCACCTCTGCATTTTGACTAGGCTGTTTTGATGGAGCAGATGGGTCTGCATTATAAACTGCCTTCCAGGGGAGTGATGTTATAAAATAAGGCCTGACTTCACCTCATCTTGTGATGACTGCTTGTGGTGACGATTGCTGCTCTGCTTCAAGGACCTTCTTTTCTTATTACTCTTATTCATTGTCCTTATTCCATATTTTTAATGTATGTTTTACCACAGCATCCAGTTATTAAGGCATCTGGGTGCCTTTAGTGAAATTGATAAGCATGTCTTAGATTCTATTTCATAGATGATTTGGGTAGCTCAAATTTTTTTAAAAGCAACAAAAAATACATCACCAAATTGTGGCAAAAGACTAAAATGTTATAAGAGGATTTTATTTACACAGCCGCTGGAGCTATGTAAACTGAACATGGATTACGACTGCCTGGGATAGAGCTTGTAAAATCCACCGATTTAAATTGAGTTTGAATAAGTTCAGTTTATGTTCTGTCATTTTACTAGTGTACATTTTTAAAAATGTAAACGTGTCAACTGTATGTGTGCTGTTTTTTTTTTTTTACATCCCAGCTCAAGTAAAGCAGTGGAAAAAGGCACAGATTTCTCTTTTAAGTCTTTTCGTGCTTTTTCCACTTGGTTTATTTTAAGCTGTTATAAAAATCTATGATGCCATAAAACCCGAGTTTAAGCATTGCAGTATAAAGAGAGCTTCAATTATTTTTCCTCTTTGCTTGCTGATTCTTCTTACTTGTTATTATGACATTCTTGTGGATTTACAATGTCACTGTTTTCCAAATAATTTTGGCTCACTTTTAATAGCAACAATAAATGTGTGTTTGTGTGTGTGTGTTTGTGTTTTTTTTTTCCACAGCTTAATGAGAGCGGCTACTGTACAGGGCATGAACCTGACTCCATGGAGTTCAGCTCCTTGGGGGGCTGGGTAGCAACCAGAGCATCAGGCATGAAGAAGAACATCTACGGCAATATTGAGGACCTGGTGGGTCACCTCGCCTCCTCTTTCACATGTTTGTTCCAAACACTGAATGACAGGACACAGGAGTTAGTGCTCAGTCATTAGAAAGGAAATTATTAGCAGAACTTTGTGGACTTTGCCCTCACCTCTAAAATGCAGCGGTCACTTTGTCAGTTAGACAGTGTGGTCAGGTGCATAGCAGGCATTCAAACACAGAAACATAAATCTGCTTTTCATGTGTAAATCTTTACTGTAATGTACTGCTTTGTATTAATTGTAGACACTGTTTATTGTGTTGCCCTTATTGACTTAATAGGTCGTCCACATAAAAATGGTGACCCCACAAGGTGTGATAGAGAAGAGCTGTCAGGGCCCACGCATGTCCACCGGTCCAGATATCCACCACTTCATCATGGGCTCAGAAGGTTTGTAAACGCCGTCATGTGATTTTCAATACACCACCGTTTGTGGGCTTGTGTACAGATGCTGTTTGCTAATGTGGGTTTGTGTGCATGCCTGAAAGTCATTGTGATAAAACAGTAACATCAGGACAGTTCTCATGCTGTGAGCTTCTTACACATTAACCAGTTTGGTGGAAAAGTGATGTGGAGGGTGGGTGTGGGGGGTTTAGTTAGGAACCAGCAAGTGTCCTCCCCATCCCATCTGCAGTGCCCTGTCCTTGTGAATGCCCACAGAGAATACTGCCATATGCCAGGTTCCCCCTACATAATGAGGAGGTTCACAGACTCTTGGCATCGCTATGTTAAACAGCTGTGGGTACAAACTTTATATTCGCCCTACAAAGCTCAGCAATCTGCTCCCTGACTGAGCTTGGATGACTGCAAAAATCTCCATTTGTACTCATTAAAAGTGATTTCAATTCCAGGACAACATCGATATATAAGCTAAATATCAAACAGGACATATTCCAAGCAGAAGTATGATAGTATTTTTTATTTTCATTGTCATTCAGTTAAGCTTTTACCTTCAAATTAGTTTCACTTACTTTTGAGTGCATAAGTAGTTGTGTATTTGTTTTATTTTGATGAAATGGTCATTTTTTAAATGTGCTTTTAGCAATTAATTTTAGTATAAAAAATGGAAGGTCTTGAATTAAGAAAGCAAAAAGGGTAGTATGAATGAAAATATGACACAAAGCTGATTTTTACCTGCATCTCTGTTTCGTTTTAGTTAATGATGCACTATTCATGGTAGTTTTTTTAGTTTTGTGTTTTTTGAAAACTGACATATTTGTTTTTCTCAGTTAACAAATTTAGTAGTGTTAATTTTAGCTCTTATTAACTACAATAACTTCTACCTTCCAAATGTCATAACTTCCAAATGTACCCATTTATACAGTCAAAATAATAAAAATAGCTAAAGGTTTTGTTCCGTGTCAAAGATTAGACAGGACCACACGTTGTGGGACTGTGCATTCTTCTGGGAGGCTGAAACCACGAGGTCGCACAACATTGCCTCATTAAAATTATCTACCTCTTCACCCCAGAAACCCCATCCTGCAGCCTGACAGTAGGCCACAACAGCAACAAAGCACTGCACCAAAACCATCACCGGTGCTCTGCATGTTAAGTGGAACACATCCATTTTATCAGAAATTACTGGGAAACCTCAAGCCTTTCATTCATAGCACAACAAGCAGGTCTCTCTATCTCTTTGACCTTGAAGTAGCCTGAATGCAAAGTATTTTCTGTTGCAACTAGTGTAAAGAAGGATTGAAATAATCAATGTTAATCTTTTTCCCTTTTAAACTCCACTCAGCCGTGGAGGATGTAATGTAGGTATGTGAAGCCAGCCAGGGCTAATCTAATGTTGCACCGAGTCAATGCTTTGATTCAGCAATGGTGCCTCACAGTGGTCTGTGGCGATGTTGTCTGCACTGTTTATTTTTTCATGATAAGAGCAGGCACACTCAAATGGTGAAAAGTCATCCTCCCTATATACTAATCTTGTAGTGAGAGGTTCGTTTATAATAAAAATGACTTAAGCCACTAGAACACATCAGTGCATTTCTTTTATTCACTTGAGTGTTTTTATGACCTTGCTTGTTTTCATTACTCCCCTTTCCTCCTCCCAAACATAGTTGCTCCTCCCAAGCATCTCTCTCTCTCTCCCTCTCTCTCTTTTCTGACTCCTCCTCTTTCGCTCCCTCAGTGGCTCCTCCCATGTCCCATCAGGTGGGAGGAGCCTGGGGGATGTGTCTTGACTGAGGTGTGTAATGGGACTCACATGTTTTCTTCTGGGCCACTAGGGAGCAGCGTGTGGTATGTAGTGTCACGTTAGAGGGCTCATTAACACTCATAACAAACAGAGGAAGTCAACGCACCCGGTGATGTTTGGGATACGTGTATCTGTAAATACACACCATGTGTATCAATGCAGGAAATTGTGGACAGAGCAACAAGTTTGTTTCACACACAATTCACACACACATAAAATGAGGGCTGCAAAGAACATATTTTATATTGTGGATTTTTTTTTTTTTAGAGGGGCAACATATGGTGGAAGCACTCAGTGTATAATGATAGAATGGATGTGGAAACAACAGACATATATAAAGTCCTGATCAAAATTTTAAGACCAGTTGAAAAATTGCAAAAATTCCCTTTTTGCACTGTTGGATCTTTAAAAGGTTCTAAGTAGAGTTTCAAAATGCAAAAAGAAGAAATGGGAGTGAGACAAAAAAAAAAAAATTGAGTGAGCAATTTATTGAAAATGAGAGGCCTTGTGTATGCCTTTGCCATCAGGAGGTCATGACAGTGTGAATACCTGACAGAAAATGACATTGAATCCACATTTTTCTTAAACTTTGGTCTTAAACTTTTGATTGGCTGATGAACAACCTATTTCAGTTTAATTGTTTTCAACAAATTGCTTACTCAGATTTTTTTTTTGTCTCATGCCCAGTTCTTCCTTTTGCATTTGAAGCTCTACTTAGAACCCTCTTAAGATCCAACAGTGCAAAATATTTTTCATGCAATTTTTCAACTGGTCTTAGAATTTTGATCAGGAGTGTATATGAGGATCTGGAACCAGCTACATTTTTAACCACTAATTATTTGCCAGTTATTTTGTCTCAGTACTGAAATATTGTTCTGTATTGTATAATATGGCCATACGTCATATTGTGTCATATTTTATCAGTAGACATACCATACCAGGTACATAGTAGATATAAATAAGAAATAAAATATGCATATAGTGACAAGGAAACAAAAGTGAGTAAAGTAAATGTTAACTAAGGCAAAGTAGTTATCTTGGTCCTCATTTTACCTCAAAGGTTGAACATCAGTGACTACTTATACAAAGACAAAAAAGTAATTAATTTTGTAAATGTATATAATACATAGGAAAGTTGAAAAAGTAACTGTCAAAACATCCATAATGAATGACCAGCATAAACTTTTTACTAGCAACACATTAGTCTTGGATAGCTATATAATAATAGCAGTATATTGATCCCAGAAATAGCTTTACCATCTTAAATTAATAATAAAAGGTGTACATTAGATTTGCCCACGTCTATCCATGTGTATAGAAGATGTGAATTTTCCTAAGTCAAAGAGGAATTGACAAATGTAACAGTGTAAGCAGCAACTGCTATGGAGCAGTGGGAGGAGTAGTGATGATGGTTTAATTTTATCAACAATACTAATATCAAAAATAATACATTTTACACAGCTAGCATGTATTAGAAATAATGCATGAATACATGACTGTGCTTGACTACATAGGAATCTCGCATTAGCCTGGGCTTCAAATGAAAATTTCATATGCACACTCAGTCCAAGTGTTAGGAAACTAGCTTCTACAAAGAGATTTTCAGCACAGTCACAATCTATTTCTTTTGTAATAAAGGATATCAATGCTAGAAAGAAACGTTTCGAGCAGCAGTCATATTCGCTGTGAACAGAGTAGACACTCTGGTTTCCAATCAGGAAATGTGACGCCTCAAACAGCAGCAGCAAATGGTCGACAGTTTTCAGGGTCATTAGGTCAACCAGAGCTTCCATCATACCTGCATATATGGTGTTGCTGTTGGCCTCTCTGCCTTTGATAAAGCCCTGCTTTATTTCCTCAAGCTTTTAGCTGATAAATCTTAGTTGTCCCCCAGTGTGTGGTAGAAAAACCAGAACTACTAGGTGAAATGTGAGACAAAGGTCAACCCAGACCCTTGGGACATGTACCAGAACCCTGTAAAACAGTCTGCTTTTCCCGCTAAGAGGGGTTAGGTCATATAAATTGTGGGAACTGACTTATTGCTTTTTATATTTTTTCTTGCATTTAATCTATTATCTCTTGCTGTGATTTTCTGCAGGAACCTTGGGTGTGGTCACTGAGGTAACAATGAAGATTCGTCCAATGCCAGAATATCAGAAATACGGCTCAGTGGTATTTCCTAACTTTGAGCAGGGAGTTGCCTGCCTTCGAGAGGTTGCCAAACAGGTAATATGTTAATCCATCCTTAAGCACATTCTGGTCTCTTTCCCTGTATCAAGACAAGGCTGGAAACTTTTAAGGTTTGCCCAAAATTACAATAAAGAATAAACATGTTTTCAATTCAAAAATGTACTTACGAGTCATCTATAGAAATCTATAGAAAATGTTCCATATTTTCCAACCATCTGCTCTTGATTAAAACCAAAAGAGTTTAACACCTCCTGTAGCAACTCCACAATAAATTAGTCCTATAAAAATTAGACATGTGTTGGAATGTTTTACTGCTTATCATGTGCAGAAAGAGTTTATCAGCGATCCTTGCCCACCAGTGGATCAGGAAGTTACAGTATTTAGTAATGTTACCTCGAAGCCCTAACAGCGAACTCCACCGTCCTCTGGAGGCTGCTGCTTATTTTCTGAGTGTGGTCTAATCGGAGAGCTTTTCATCAATTCAGCATGTTGAATGAGTGGATTAGTGCAGTGTGCTTTCTTTGTAACTGATGCTGTCAGAATGAGCATACATTAAACTAAGTGGCTTCACATCAGGTATTTTTGTAGAATGTAAAAGGAAATACGTCAAGAGTACAGTAGTTATTCATCACTTTTAATCAAATTCTCAGGACTGTGTACTTAGGATGCATGAAAAATTATTGGCTGAATTTGGCTAAATGAAAACTTTATTCTGAAGTATTTGACAGCATTATATCTATTACACTTGTTTTTGTTTTGTTTTTTTTTTTTTTACCAGAGATGTGCTCCAGCATCTATACGGCTCATGGATAATGAACAGTTTAAATTTGGTAAGTTTTGTTTGCTCATTGTTGAAATCCAACTGAGATTTACCACTTTGTTTTAAGTTGCATCATTATCTCTTAAAACTTTCACAAATTTACTTTCACTTTACAAAGACGAAAGAAAAAAGCAAGAGAAAAGAATATGACATGCATATGAGAAAGTTTTTTTTTTTTAAAGGAAAATTCCAATTGCAAAACAAGAATAATCAAGTCTGAAACAAAAGTCCTCCTACTTCCATTTATTCATAAACTTAATACACACACCCATATCAACATAATACACACATGTATAAAGTACATAAATGCACATACTTATCACCCAAATCACCGTACATATAGACACGTATACGTGTGTTCCAAAGCTGGATCTAACCTTTGGCTTTGCTCACAGAGCTTCAAAACACACAACCAGTGACACACTTTTAACCAAAAGCACAATAGTAATCATCATTTTGAGTTGAAATTTGTTTCTCCTAGTTGATATTTCTTGAGCGTGTGACTGGTGTTTTATTGATGAACTGCACACCCCTGAGAAAAGAGCAGCGACTGGCAGCGGTGCAGCATGAAATGATTTTACCTGCTACGACTCCGGATTGTTACATTGATTATTTCAGCTGCAGAATAGCCACATACACAGAGCCAAACAATTGAAACGCAATGAAAAATGACCCTGGCCAAAATTAAGTAGTTGTTAACATTGAAGTTTTATGATGTTGTTGTAGAGGAATGCATCTGGTATTGCCACAGATCTCTAAAGTTCGCCATTCTCCTGGGATCTCATTATCTTCCCTATATTTCCACTTTTCACAGAGTAGGCACTTCTTAGCATTAAGTAGGGAGGATGAAGCGACCAGGTTTTTCACTAATAACTGAAACTCATGGCTCTATGATACCTTCTTGGGCTTATTAGCGGCCTGTCCTTACTTTTAATCATACTGGCTGTTGAGTAAGGAGAGTTGATGTATTCACAGGTCCTCTTCAGTTTGGGACTACAGTTACAATTTAGCGCTGCCTGTCGCAATACACAAGATGAAAAATGAGAATGTTGTAGTAAGTAGCAGTGACTATTGATATGCAGAATATGACCAAACCACAGAAGGGAGAGTTAAAAGTAAAATGATGCACGGTGTAGGTGTAATTTTCTCTCTCTGGATGTTGAGTATTTAATTAACGAGTATGATGGCTGCAAAAGACCTAAAAGACCTGCAATCAAATTTTGGAATGAAAACAATTAGGACACTAAGTGATGAAGAGACTTGAGCATGGGGGGAAATAAATGAACTGTTAAGTCTCGGCAACATCACCCGTGACTACCCTGCTGTGATTGATAACCGTCCCATTGGCCCCAGCCCCTCATTTTCACTTGTCCACAGGCGCTTTTGTGCGTCCGATCAGGAATAAATCAAAAAGTGTGGGTGAGGAAGACGGATATCAGTGTGTCAACCCCACTTCCCTTCGGAAACCCTCTGATTTATAGCCGCTGTCGTTGGCAGCCACTGGCCAGTTGTAAAGTTATTCAAATGTTACCATTTATTTTTCCTCCTTTTGTTTGAAACTCCAAATAAATCTGACTCACATTGCCCTCTTACAGGATGCTAAAATAAGCAGTGTATGACTAATGTGTGACAAAATTACCAGTTATTGAGGCCCGCTTTATTGTGAGCAATTTTAGTCGAGTTGACCCTTATAACTGATGTTTTTACAGGTCATGCACTAAAGCCACAAGTATCGTCAATTTTCACCTCCTTTTTGGATGGATTGAAGAAATTTTACATCACTAAGGTGAGGATTAATGGAAGCTGTGCACATCACCAGTTGCTTTGCTGTAATGTTTTTCACGACAAATGAATCGGCCGCCTTAATCTCCAGTTCAAAGGGTTCGACCCCAACCGCTTGTGTGTTGCCACCCTGCTGTTCGAGGGAGACCGTGAGAAGGTCTTACAGCATGAGAAGCAAGTTTATGACATCGCTGCAAAATTTGGGTAAGCGGCTGTTCTCCTCTCCGTCTTCTTTTTTCATTCACAACATAAAGTGGTACAAAACACCAGAAATCATGAAGAAGATTTTAGCTGAACTTGAAAGAAGTCTCTATAAGCAGACAGTGTATAGTTGGAGAGAAAACGATGGAGAAGCCCTGCTCCACACTTCACACTTGGTCTTCCACTCAGTAGTTTGTCTTGTGTGAATTGATGGATCACCTGTGGATGTCCTCATGTCAGGCCAGCCTTTTCTGTGAAAGTGGGTGGGGTGTGGGCAGTGATAGTAGGGCACAGCCCCCCTCAGGACAGCAGCAGGGTGAGAGAACACAGCTTGGGTGTGCTTTACTGTTGTGATTGATCATGAAACGGATCAATGAGGACGTTCTACCTGTCAGCCTTTGAGGGAGTTGCGCTCTATCCTCAGACTGTTTTATACAGGGTTTGCCCTAACATATATTAAGCGTTGTGTCCACTGGGGTAATGTGAATAATTACTTTTTACTGGTGGTTTTGAGATGACCGTCAAGTCAGGAGTTCCATCACAGTTCTCATGAAGTTTAAAACTTAGAAATGTTCAGTCATTTACTGATGTATAATAAATGAGCTGACATGTGTTTTGGGATCGCTGCATTTATATTAAAATATTCTAGAATTACGGTATGTTCTTTGGAAAACAAAAGGTTTAATGGTCAGATATTCTCACTGTGACTTCTTTGTAACACTACTTTGAGAGGGTATGGTACATAGTTGTCAGCTTATTTTTTATAGGTACAAGTCAAAACATCTTTGCTGTTATTATGTGTAAACTACTTGATCACAATCAACTTGCAGAAAAACCAAAACATGTAATTACACTGTTTGACAGGAATCTTACCAATTTAAAGGGTGGAAAAAAACTGAGATAAAAACCTATACACAAGTGGGTGACAAATTAAAGGAAAAAAACAACATAAAGCATCTTAAAAATGTGTCTTGTGTACAACAATACATTCAGTACAGCTTTAGATTGAACACAGGATAGACACCAGGATGATGAAAGGATTTTTCTGTATTTACACTTAATATTTTATGCATACTGTCCTGTTGGTGTCCCTTTTTGGCTCAGTGCCCATATTTAGATGTATCTGGACTCCTGTTCTGGTAGTAGCTTCCCAATTAAATCATAACAAACAAACCTGTCAGTTACACACAGCGTCCTGTATTTTATTGCATTATTCCAGAGAAATCATCGTCACCTCTCAGATCATGTACCAGTGATGGATTAGTGCGGTTTCCTTGAGGAATATTTTCTTCTGGTGTTAGGAAGCAGGAAGAAGGGTGGAAATCAATATAGTGATTTTCTAATGAGCTTGCCCTGATTAGTTTGGGTGGTAGATGAAAATTTGATTACACACTACAGGTGATGGATGTGTGGCTGACCTGTGGCGATGCACAGAGCATAGCGTCATTGATCCGTACATTGTTGGACTGACAGGCTCCCAAGCAGCTGTTCAAAGGAGGAGCAGCACATCCAACAAAGCTAAAGAAAGAGCTGTTAAATATTAACCCTGTTATCTGCTTCCAGGGGCCTGGCAGCAGGAGAGGACAATGGGCAGAGGGGCTACATGTTGACCTTTGTCATCGCTTACCTCCGGGTGGGTCGCTCCTCTGGCTTTTTTTTTTTTTTTTTCCCCCTCTGGAGTTGATGGGCAGGTGGGGCGGGCAGCTGGGGAGGGGGGCAGTCCTGACAGGAGACCTCTGACAGCACATTGGATGGAGAACAACGCAGAAAGGTTGCAGAATGTGACCTTAGGAGCTCTTTGATTTGATGTGGTCACATTTGCTGTCAGGGATTCTAACACTGAGGTATCTACTTCAAAAGAAGAACCCAGTGGTTCCAGTCAGTGACAATGGAGAGTTGTTTTAGGTCACTCCTGTCAAAGATAATCAGATGTGTAAAAACAAGCAGGAATATTCTTCTTTAACATGGCACAGAAAAGAAAAGGCCTTTCTTAATGCAGGGTAGGGTTGTAGAAGATTTTTCCATTTTATTTCATTAGTTGTATTTTTTGCTGCAGAATTTTCTTACTTGTTTAATAGTGGATAGATGTATACAAAACATTTTACCCCTGAGTTTAACATAAAAAAATGCTAGGAATGGCTTCTATTTATGTTAATGATCTGTACAGTTTCACTTGTATTGAGCTTAGTCCATGACTGCAACTTTAGGTCAAAAAAGTATCATGAGAAGTTGACTATTTCAACAGCAAGTTGAAGAATAGGGTGACCCAACAGCTGAGTGTTTTGGGTGTAAATTCATACTGCATGTCATTCCTGTTTTGTCTTCCCCTACATTTCCTGTCCTTCTCCAACCGAGGGTCAAAAGGCAGAGGGTGCTGTAAATTGTACAGGCTGTAAACCCCATTGTGCAAATTCGTGATTCATGATATTGGGCTACATAAATAAAACTGACTTGACTTCACTTAACTCTCCACCATTACTGTCAGAGGTGAAAGAAGTGAAAGTAATCTGGGGGAAAAAAAACAAAAAGAAGAGTTGTATGAAAGAAATGACTAGATAATGCAGATCCAGCCAGTCATTACTGGAAAATGATCCCAACAGAGTGATCCATACAGTGGTCTTGATCACCCTGAAGGGGCCTATTACACGGCTATTTACTAAAGAAATCAATAACTGAGGAAAAATATTGATCTAAAATGGATTTTTATTGCCTCTGGTAAATAACACAGTTTTAGATTCTAGGATTGTACCTCATGTATCAGACCAACAGTATGTTCTACAGAAATAACCAACCTTCAAATTGATAATCCAACAAATGTGTGTAATATGTATTTGCTAATGCAGTTTTCTGTAAAATGTAAACATGCTGAATCCTCAGTTTCTATACCAACGTACTAATGCTGCTGTGTATTCTGTACAGGACTTGGGGATGGACTACTACGTGATTGGAGAGTCCTTTGAAACCTCTGTGCCTTGGGACAGGTAAATACACCTATAAGAACTGTGTGTTTTTCTCTGTTAAATCTAAGTAGCTGTCTTCTTTCACTTAGTCACAAGAGAGCCCTTCATCTTCCTCCTGCTCCTGTTTTCTCCCCCTTTTAACATCTTTTTGTTCTTTACCTCTCTCTTTGACATTAACCTTCACCCCCCCACATCAATAGAAGCTCGCTGTCTCAGCCTATAAACCCGTCTTTACACACATACACACCCACTGAGCTCTGTTTGTGTGTTCTATGTGGGCAAACACAATATGATCTGCAGAATTATCTCGCTTCCACTTGTGGTGTGTTCTGCGTTTCCTACGTGTTCTCATCATCGTTTTTCACACATACACACACACACAGAGACAACAAACAGCAGCACACACGGCTCCTTGTTGTGTAACACGCCTGACGGGAGGGACCAAGAGATCAGGCACTGAGGCGAGCATATGTGCCTGGCTCATTACCCATCCTCCTCCCCATCCTCCACACAACACACACCACTGCACATGCTCAGGACTGGCGGCCATTTCCACACCAATGGGAACTTCTCCCACAATGGTCTTTATGTTAGTCACTGTCTCCTCCTTCTCTTTTATGACCTCACGGCTTTCTCTGAATTTTAATACTCTGTTCTATTAATTAAATCCATTTAAATAACATTTCCTTATGAGCATGATGTTTTAATAGACAAATATTTGTATAATACAACATGGGCTCCTTCCTTAAAGTAAACCAAAAGCGGTTCTTGGCAAGTTGTTGTGATGTCAGCTGGATTATTATTATTATTATTATTATTATAGTTAAAAGAAAAACTAAAACTAGCTTTGAAATAATAATTTTGTAAATTGAGTTGAAAATTCAAGTAAAAAATATGAAAAAGTAAATGAAAGCTACATTGAAAAGTCAATACAAATGAACACTGATGAAATAGAGTCGGGGTAAAATCAGCTTTGTGTTATTCTTTCATGATGTACAAGAATAAAATGGTGTTGCACAACATGGAGCCTTTGTAAATCAGATTTTATGCATTCTTTCATCTTATTTTTTCAGTGTCTATAAATCAAGTCAGTTCCTCAAAAACTACATTTAACCTGATAAACTAACAAAAATTTACCTGAAAGACTAATAACAGTATGACAGTTTCAAAACTACGACTGCTCCGGACACTAGAAAGTCTACTTTTTGTTCATCTGATATCAGTGTGTGTATGTTTCTCTTGTTTCCCGACTCTATGTTTTAATTATTATATTTTTGGTTGTCATTTTGAAATATGCATTCCCTTGTTCCCTGTAAATATTCCACTATGATATTTGTAAAAATGCCTTTCCTCGTTCCCTGTAGACATCGCACTAAAACATGTATGTATGAGGAATGTTTTTTAATGGTATTTTGAATGTAGAATAGGTAGAAAGCCAAGTGTCCTACAATGTGTGACAGTAAAGTGAATCATGACTTCATTCTTTTTTATTTTCTAATTCAGATCTGACAGTTTTATCTCATTTTGTCTTCATTTCCAGGGTTTTGGACATTTGTCGAAACGTAAAGGAGCGCATTGTTCGAGAGTGCAAAGAGAGAGGAGTGCAGTTTCCGCCATTATCCACATGCAGGTAACGTTTGATGAATGGGGAATATACTTCACCATCTCCCAGTGCAAGTTCATGAAGCAACATTTAAATTCTACAACATATAATCCTCTTTTCAGTACCAAATGCCACATAGACAGACAGACAGACATAAAGAGGGTCGGTTTGACAGACGGCGAGGCAGTTGAGGAGCACCAGGCTGCTGCTCGCAGATTGTGGACAGATTAGGCCTCAGCCTGATTATGCTGCAGCCATTCATTTCCCGGCTGCAGTCTGTCAAATGATTGATTTGTCCATTTAACCTCTAGAACAGTCAGTGTGCCAGGTGATGGGCCATGTCAAATGAACAAGGGCTGTGCACCCAGCTCCTCCACAGGGGGAAGGCCAGCACGAGTCCACGCACACTCAAGAAACACCGCTTTTCATCTTTACAAGAAAAAGGGTTCATGTTCTTGGTAAAATAAATCTACAAATTGCATTTTGTTGACATTTGTTTAGAGGCTGGTACCTTTTCTGAGTGTCCGTTGAGTCATCCTGTTAGCTGTGGTGCAAATGTGGCTCAGGCCATTCCATAAAAGCATTTGATGGCCATTTAACGTCTGATAATGTAAAGTTATTAAAGGTGACAGTGCTTCCGCGCTGCCTCTGCTTTCTGGAAAACATGAATGAAATTGAGGTCAGAGGTTCACCGGCGACAACGACACCTCCCACTTAACTTGGCTTGGCTGGCAGATTACAAAAGAAAAATGCTTTTACTCTATGAAAATGAAGCACATTGTCGACCCATTCCTCTTTTCATGCCTTTGAATTAGATTTTTATTAAAGGGATAGAGGAGCTATTAGAGCCAACTCATTTAGATGAAGTTTTGTTTGTTTTTGTTTCCTACAGGGTGACTCAGACATATGATGCCGGGGCCTGTGTCTACTTTTATTTTGCCTTCAACTACAGAGGACTCAGCGATCCAGTTCATGTGTATGAACAGGTGGAGGTAAGTCCAGCTTTAGTCTAGTCTAGAGCATCAGTCCAGATCCTGTGACCATCAGTTACATCTGCATCTGCTGTTTTTATATTGTTTATTCTGTAAATGTGTTTTCTTTTTTGAACAGCCCAACCGAAGACAGAAGTTGATGTGAATTAGCGAAATACTATATACTCTGTGTGCAGAACATCAGATATTCTATATGTCTACTATGTTTCACTGCATTTTCCCAAATAAATAAATTAATTAATGAAATGAATAACCTAATGGTCTTCAGAGTAAATGTCTCTGAGCATAGTTTTGTTTTTTATTGCCCAGCATGCAGCTCGTGATGAGATCCTTGCCAACGGAGGGAGCTTGTCACATCACCACGGAGGTATGTACACACACAAAAAAAATCATATTAAAAATGTGTTTGGTTTTGCAGAAAGGACTGTTAAGTGCTGACCAATATTTTTTGGCATCATTATGATATGACCATGTGTGTTAAATGTGTTACAAAAGCATCGAAATACTGACGAGGAGTCTTGTATTTGCAAACAGTGTATATTCACACTCATTATCCAAGCAATCAGATGAAACCTCAGCTAGTTGTCCACTTCCTTAACTTTGATTTGTGTGTGTCTAATGTGTTTATTTTTTCCAAGTCATAACTACATTACAATATTGTGATAACAGCGCTATCACATATAGATTTTGCTTATATTGTGCAGGAGTTGTACAGCTGAATGATGTATACACAATTCATATGTAGCACCTAGAAATTCATGGCTATCTCAGAGCATGAGCATTTATTTTTCCGCCTAAATTGTAATTTATGAAGGGAGGTTGTTCTGATCTGGGAAACCGGCATGGTGGGCTTTTTCAGCAAACATCTTTCATCCCTGTGAGCAGGGGGCCAATCGTGCTGTAAATGTGCATTTGGATGGAGATCTTTCATTGCTTCATATGTCCAAAACATCCGCCCGCAGCTCAGATGAATGGCTCTGACTTTGCTATTTGTTCATTTCAGCAGTGACCAAATGAAACGTGAGCAGAGGAGGGCGGCAGAACAACTCTCTGGGCCCCATCAGGGCTAACCGAAATGGCTGCCTTATCTATATTGCCATCCGCCTCGCTGTTTTCATACATCACTTCAGGCTATTCATCACACCTGTCAAAAACAGTATGCAGTGAATCAGCTGCGATATTAAATCACAATTTTTCCTGAAGGCGGGGACGGGTTCAAAATTAAAAGATTGCTAATAAAAAGGAGGCGGTGGGCCAGGGTAAATGATGCCACCGTTATCGCCGGCTGTATACTGACCTCCAAACGGTGGCCTGGCCACCCCGAGCTGCACGGGGAGGTGACGGGGGAGAGGAGGGGATATTGATGCAGCTCCCGCGTGCGAGGCCCACTCTGTAATTGTGATTAATAACAGTGGGGTTTGCTATCTCGGCACAGACAGACCGGTTTGTCTGCCCACAATCAGCGCTTGACAAATGGAGCTAGTTTCACTGGGTTTTGTGTATCAAACAAAACAGATGTAGTCAAGGATGGTGAGGTGGGAGGGCACCGGAGGAAATATACATTTTTGTGGCCCTGTATTTACAGCAGGTCAGTGTTGTGCTGCGTGGGCGTAGGTAAGGGAATCTGGGCGTGTTGAGTGCAGAACATAATACTCTGCTTCGGGGTGTGAACTACAGGGGAACCAGGGGGAGTTTGGGTCGTCTGAATAAGACTTGAGATCCCCTCAAAACAAGATATAGGAAATTCTGGAGCGGGATCGCTGCGGCATTGACAATATGCTACTTTTGCCATGCCTTCCTGTTATTCTGTATCATCCTTGATAGTGCATACAATTGATATAGATATTCAGTTGATTAGAAAATTATTTTATTGCTACTGCCAAATAAAATAATCTGTTATCTTTTACAGTCAGAAGTGTGTATAGCACTTATCCTGAGCAATGGTCTGTTATACTGCTGTTCAGACCGTAGACAGCTACCAGTTATCACAGTTTAGAGTTCAACCATAATGTGTTATGATTAATAAAAGCTAAATAAAGCGCTTATAAAGGTACCTTTTCTGACCATATTTTCAGAAACACAAATGAATGAATATAAAAAAATACTACTACAAACAAAAAGCAAGTTTTTCACAGTTCTTATTATTCATATTCGTCTTCAGAGGAACAAAAATGAATGAAAGCGGAATCAAGTGCTTTCCAAATTATGTCAGTTTTTGCAAAAGTAAAAAAAGCGAGCCACGTTATAGTTCACACACTACTGTGCTTACACTACCATGTCTTTGCTGCACTCCATGGTTTTAATCAGATTTCTCACATTTTTAAAGGGATTCTGTTTAATTACTTGTTGCTGGTCATGAAAACCAGCACACTTGAGAGGTGTCCTCGTTAACTAGGTCACTAGTGTGGTAGCAGTGAGGAGTTGTTAAACATCCATCACAGGGAGAGTCATTTATCTATCAGCCCTGCACCGCGGCTTCTCGGCCGATACTCTGGCCCTGCCATATCACAGCAACGCAGGGCCTCTACCGCTGCCCGTCTTTCACGTCCCGGCCTCCATTTGTCACTGAAGCCCAGAGAGAGCGAGAGCAGTGTGTGAAAGGGTGACGCTCAGCCGGGCCTCTGTAGTCTCCTCTGTATACGGGGGCCACTCGGGGGTGCCCACAATCTTCACCTGACCTTGTGGCTTGCGGAGCTCCAACTCTGCCAACACACAGGTTGCTGCAGTCAGGAGATAGAAAAACGACCTGATTTAGAGAACCCCCCCTTGCCATTTGTCCCACTCTTCCCCTGGCTTTTCTGCACAAGAGAAATATCTTGTCATTTCTGGAATAACTACCTGCACCTCTTTGCATGTCTCAGCTGCACACACCAAGCCTGCCGAGATTGATTGCAATAGCAAGCAAAAAAGAAAGAATATGACAAGATAGATGTGTAAATTATCACTGTGATGGAGGCAATGATGCAGTCCCAGCACCTTCTGTTTTCTCTCTTTTTCCTGAGAGGAGGGAGGGATGGAGGTGGAACGGGGGGAAGGAGTGACAACGGGGAGGAGGAGCAGGAGGAGCACAGGGTACTTCTTTAGTTATTGGGTAGCAGCTGATTGGTCCCTCTGTCACCATCTGGAGGTGCGTGCGGTATCGGAGTCCCTGGTGACCCCGCTGTCTGCCCTGTTTTGTCAGGAGACGGGCCTCACTAGCCTCACGCCTGATCCCCATCTGGGCTTCCTGGCTGGACTCTGATAACATGGCGCTGTAATGTGGCAGGTCGGCTGCACCCCTCACCATGGCCTAATAACACAGGGAGGGGGCTCCCCTGGTAGTGATGCAGACAGAGGCATGTGCATATCCACGGGGAGAGGGAAGGGAAGGGCGTGCGAAAACTCCCATCATGCACCTTTCTATCTAATCTCAGGTGATTATGAGGTGTTTACCCATCAAGCCACACCTGTTTTAGGTTACAGCGTTCCCAAACTGATCTATTTGTGTTTTTTCTTTGAAGGTAACACGCCCAGATCTGGTGTGAGTTATCACGATCACGTTAAGACTCAGTTTTCAACATGTTTTTTAATTGTAACATCCACATACATATGTAATGTAGTTTGGTAAGATTAGAGCAAATAATATTCAACAAAACTATTCTGAAACCTGAAGAAAGGCCTCTTTCTTTCAGACTCCATTGTAATAACCTAAATTTTCCATAGATTTTGTCATAAAGCTTGACTTTTATAATATACAGGGGTTAAAGTAACAACATACTTGGGTCAATATATAATTGAGGGACTTTTGAAGTTCATGGAATATATCTTGCATACATCTTTATTAAAAGTAAAACAAAAAATAATAATGTTTTTTATGTTCATTATGATCATGTCTTTAAAAATTCCATAATTATTTAATTATGGAAACAATCCTTTATTAATAATCAATTGATAAATAATAAATGACTGGATATCCTAAAGTGGCAACTAAATAACTGTCCAAATTTAATAATAACCACCTTCTAATTAGCTAAACAATAGTAAAATGAGCTTATTCAAAAATTGTTTTGATTTTGTTCTTTTTTAAAATTGACATAATCATGACATGTTTCTTTTTTGCCAATGTATCAAATTTTGTATAGAAAATAATAAATTGTATTTGTGTCAGAGAAATCACTTTCATCTAAGTTACCCATTACAAAAACACCTCAAGGAAATGTGTTAATTCCAAATCACATGACTTCAACAGTGTTACTACAATATCTTTATAAATAACTTTCAATTTCAATTTTACTCAGTTGTATATATGATATTTAGAAGAATCTTTCTGTAAAAATGCCATGTGGTGTTCTGGTTGTGTTGATTTTAAGCCTGAAAACCACAAAAATGTCAACTATACCTGTCAACTATGGTACCCTGTTTAGGGAAGTCAAAAGTCCCTCAGTTATATATTGACCCACTTATACTCAGGTACGTTATGAACTATACCTCAGTACAAAGCAACAGTACTGAGAAACTTTGACGTAAGTATTTCCGCTTACTGGTCCTTTATACTTTTACATCTTAGAAGCAAATGTACGTCAGTCTTTGCTTTAGTGTCTTTTCAGATTATAGGTTTTCATCCTCCTCCCACACATTGAAAACCACATATCTACAAATGTGATAATTGTGAATACTTGTCATAAACTGAAGGATTAAATTTTCCTTCATGGATTGAAAAAAATAATCCTCCTCCTTAAGATAAAGACACAACAGTTTATTAGTAAGCAGCTCAAATAAGCTGAGCCTTAAAAACCTGCAGTAGAAAGTAAGACACCTGAATGTCTCAATAAGATTAATCTACAAACAACATGTAATAATAAAACAATCACTATTTTACTCCATAATGACTAATAAATGTATACTTTTACTTGAGGGAAGTGTTGATTTTTTACTTGTAGAGTAATATTATGGCTTTTTCTTAAGTAAAACAGCTGAATTCTTGCAGCCAAAGGATGTTTGGCTTTTTGAAAAATCATTTGAATTTATCTTTTGGTTTATTGATCCACGGAATCGTAAAAGAAGCATCTATTCTGAGAAATTCTGATGTGCTATTGAGTTAAATGATCATATGTGATATTTTTCTCGCATAATTTTACAATGTTTTAAAAATGGCTCTGAGAAACATAACGCATCTCCTCATTGGTGAAATAAACACACCATTTCCATCTTACAAATAACAGATGAACCCTACTTTTTCAAGACTTATTTCCAGAAAGAAAACAAACACATTTGAGCCAATATGGAATCTTTTCTCTGTGGAGTGGCAGAGAAGCCTCAGTGGGGTTTCTGTGTTTTCAGCTGAGGTGCTGCTGCTCAGTCTTCTAATGGTGGTGAAAACCCTGTCAGTATCTACATTTTACTGCTTTGGTTTAGTTTCCTTTTACTTCTGAAGTTGACTATTCTCCACATGAGTTCAGGTCCTGAGGGAATAGTCAGTCCTCAGTGGAGCCTCTGTAGTCAGCAGACCTCTCGCCGGCTCCAGACTTTGTGCTGAGAACCTGTCGGGTACAGACGCCGTGGAGTATGTCAGACCGGACAGCTGGTGAAGCAGTGGGCACCCACACCCGGCTCAGCGCCACAGCCGCTCAGCTCCTCAGGTTGGGGTGGGGGGAGGTGTCGGGGTTTGGGGACGAGGAGCGTCTGAGAGCCAAAGTCCTGCTGAAGGAGGATCACAGTTGGCTTTAACGTGGCTCGAGCCGTGTCCAGACCCTCGCAGGTCAACTGGAGGAGCTCACTCATGTGCACACCGAACCAACGGAAACGCACACGCCCCGGTGACTCTGGGAGGGGGTGGATGTGTGTGTGTGTGTGTGTGTGAGGAGGGGGGGGTGATCAGAGGGGAGTGGTGACTCGCTCAGTGAGAGAAAAGAGTGAGGGAGCAGGGGACGGCCCGCTCCAGCCGGCCCCTCCTCTGGGAACACACAGAGCCTAATGAGTTTGATAGTCTGCTGAGCTCCATAAATCATGCCATGCAAAACATTTCTCCTCTCTGAATAAAAGCATTTATCACCCTCTGTTTATTCACTCACTCTCACAAGATTGATTGGCTCCCAGCAGCCTGCTGAGCAATCAGCCGTGCCGATTCCTCTATTTTTTCCCCTCGGTCTTCTTCTTCTTCTTCCTTGAGTTTATTTTTTATATTTATTTATTTTTTTCTGTCCTCTGTCATTCAGTGGGGAAACTTCGGAAGGAGTGGATGCGAGAGACCGTCTCCAGGGTGGGCATGGGGATGCTCAAGTCTGTCAAGGACTACGTGGACCCCGGGAACATCTTCGGCAACAGGAACCTCCTCTAATTTCCTGCTCTTGTCCATCTTTAACTCACCTCTTTTCTAATCACATCTCGTGCATTTGGATTAATAGATACTAAATGTGAATTTAAAATGGACAGAGATCTTGTCTTTTTCATCAAAGTGTCATTCGGTGCCATTTATCAATTCACCCAAACCTTTATTTTACATAATGCACTTAATATGCTGTAACAATCCTCGTCATCTGCGTTGATGCTCATCTTGGCCGTTGTGTCATGGCCTCAGCTTGTTCAGATGACTTTTTTTTTTTTTTTTTTTGCTCCATCAGACTTTATCATTATTACCTAATAACACGCTAAGGCCACAATACAACCTGATGTCACACAATTTTACTTTGATTTTGTCATATTGTCTTATGTTTAATCAATTCCCAAACATCTTTGCCAACGTATTTTACCGTATATCCCTCATTCATCGATTAGTTTTTACTTTCCTATTGTGTGTGTGGCACTTCTTTAGTGGTAAGTTCTTGATGAATGCGCTTTCTAAAGCTCTGTGCCTTTCTGAAGCTTTGTCTGCCTTTCCCTTGTTCCACACACTCCATTCGTCCCCACATTAGTTCATTATGTTATTTGCGTCGCCTTTTTCATGTCTGGGTCCACTTTCATTGTACTGACCTATTGCCATAAGAGACTTTTTCTGGACTCTAAATGTGTATGTGTGATAAACTGGTCCTACTGAAGTCCCCCCTCTGCCCCAAAGTATGATTACAAAGAAACATTTTCCATGTGTGTGCTTAGTTTTTTGTACTGAAAGCGTTTACCTTGCATGGTTTGTTACTGACAAAGTGAAGTGGAAAAAAAAGCCATTGCGTTTCGATCATGCCTGCTTCGATGTGACAGCATTCGCAAAGGCCTCTGGATCCCGGTGCTCACGTTGTACCAAAGACTCAACGCATCGCCTTTTCTTCATCATCATCATCATCATCATTCATACACATCATTTCGACAGAATTCACCCATAAGTTTCACTGTAACCTTCACTCATTTTTAATCTGCATATGCAAAGATAACCCCCTTCCTGAGATCTGTTAAATGTAGATATTTGTGACTGTTACATGTGCTAAACTTTCTATAAAACAGAACTACATGTTATTTTCAAGATGTATTTAATTATTCTTGCTACATTTAATTGATGTTTCCCAGCTCCTCAAATAGTTTCTCCCTCTGGTGTCTGTGCTGTGTGAAGGTTGTTGGATCAGATGCTTGTGAACTAGAGCGAGTTTGAAACGTTTTGACTTTAAGACGTTTTTTCCACTAATACTGTACTTATTTTCCTTCCAATCTGTGCTTCAGATTCAGTTTTTTTGTGGACCACCGTGTTCTTTTAATCCATACTGTTCCCCTCCTCCTCAAATGAAAGGCCCGGTTCTGGAGCTGCCACCTGACCCGGCCTTTACCTGAATGGTTTCTTACTCTCGTGTCAAACATGAATGTTACTGATGTACCCTTTTGTTATTTTCCACTTCTCTGAACGACGTAGTAACATCCGAGTACATTTTGTCAACGCTGTTTGTGCAATAAATTGAACTAAAACACACAGTTGTGTTTTTTTTTTTTCTCCTCCTCTGTGAGGGCCTCCTCCCTCTGTGCTTTCATTTCTAATTCAGCTCTTCAGCTCTAGTCCTTATTTACTCTGTCAAGACAGTGCTGAAGGGGTCAACGAGAGCCTGAGAGCAGGTTTTATTTGGTCACACGCGCTCTACTCTCATCCAACCGGGCTCAAGGTAATCCAGCAACACAGAGGAGTTTAACAGTCTGTCTTTTGCTTCCTGACAGTCTTTTTTTTCTACACACAGGCTCATTTGGGAGTCGTCTTCACCCACACAGCCGCCCACACACTGCTCGCTGACGTCACCACCACCTATCATCAGCAACAGAGCTCAGCCTTGGACTATGAAACACTGCAGCTATTATGCACCTCATACTGTCGTACCTGTAATTGTGGGAATGAAGGGGTACGTCAGCTATTAAACACGTAGGATGTAGAACTGATTAATAACTTGATGTCAGGACTTCAACTTCATTACAGATTCATCTCCCTGATAATTTCCAGTGTCCTGATCATATGTTAATGTCTCGCCCATATCTGATCATTATGCCATGTGCAATGTGACATGCTTTTTTTTTCCTTCCCCCTATGACTTAAAGCACATGTAATGAAATCTGCAAATCCCTGATGCACTGTGTTTTAACATCCCTTTGTCCACATGAGGTCAGCATTGCACAACCAAAACAGACTGGAGTTTCAACTCTGAAAAACCCACAGCACATGTAGCAGCATATTTTTATTTAAAGTCTCAACAGAAACATTGCACATTGCCGTTTCATGCCTTAGGTTTCTTTCAGTTTTAGCCCGCTATAAATAAATCCAGTCCAAACAGGGAGGAGGAAAGAAGAAATACAAGGAGCACATTACTCTGCAAAAAAGACAGAAGTTGGCCACATTGGAAACCTAATAGAAAAATAGAACAGCGATATTCATAATTCACATAACATGATGCAATAGAGTTTAAATCATGCATTTCCGATGGAGTAATGTGTTTACCGATGAGATTCAAAGTACGAGGTATTTGTTGGCTCACATGTTTGCTACATCCTTAGCAAGTGTTTGGATTTAATACTGCATAAAACATGCAATTGATCCGGTTGTTTTCAATCAGCTCTTCAACTAAAATACAGCAGCACACAGATCCATGCCACACAATGTGCACAGTCACATTTTAAACTCCAATTAACAAAGCTACAACACAATTCATAAGGCATATCCCTCAAAAGTAACACTACTACTAATAATTATATGAAAGTAATCAGTAATAACTTGTGACTACATGGGCACTTCAGTACTACAAGTATCAGTGTGTCAGTCTTCTTCTGGTTGTAATAGGAGCTGTCGTGTAGCATTTGTGAGCTTTGAGAGAAGGCCAAATATTAGATCAAATGAAGTTTACAGAGGAGCGAGACTGATACTACTTTTCTTTCTGTCTGTGTTAAAGTGTTTCATGAAAGGACTATTTCTGTTGATAGACTTTATGTACTAATGTGATATCAGAACAACGTCATCAAGGCACATTGTGTGTTTGTGTGTGAGAAGAGAGACCCTGCATTTATAAAATTGGGCAAAATAGTGTTCCATATGAATATAATGTTAAAGTTTTGTAGCTGATGTAGGTTTAACACATAACTGTAGTCATTGGTATTACAAATTATGGCAAAAATACATCATGTTTCAACATGGGTTTTCATACTATCTAAGAATCTCGGTATGGAGGCCATGCATTTTTCATTAGGATCTTAAAACAAGGCACAGGAGGGGAGGGAGAGGAGAACTCAATTTGCATTGCAAGCACTGTCACAGGTCCTG
Source organism: Apogon hyalosoma (assembly GCA_037367295.1). Taxonomy (NCBI): domain Eukaryota; kingdom Metazoa; phylum Chordata; class Actinopteri; order Kurtiformes; family Apogonidae; genus Apogon; species Apogon hyalosoma. The sequence goes on along the minus strand of JAPQRP010000016.1, from coordinate 25,472,978 downwards.
CTGTTCCTGCACTCCTTCACCCTTCATTCAACTACTGCCACGTTACAATCTTACATTTCAACAGCACTTAAATAACATGGTTTTCAAACTCAGTAGCCTATGTACAGATTTACAAAAAATAACTCTGTTATCCCAGACAAAATGTGCGCAACAAGGAGGTATTGAGAGCAAAATAACCACAGAAGAGACAAAGAATTCGCTCCAATATTCTCCATGCCTTGTTGTGCTGAAAATCTGTGCAATGCCCAGAGTAGTTAGTGTTAGCTCACTGTTTGACGTGTTGACACAGTGGTTTGAGTTTTCTTTCTGACATGATGTCATCGGCTGATTTGTATCTGCTCCGACAAGCTTGCCAAACACAGGTCTGTCAGCCTTCAGCACGGGAAGACTAAAGAGAGCAGAAAAACCCCAATGATAGCGCCGCACTGAAGTCTAAAGCTCATCTCTAGTAGCAAAAGCGAGGAGCAGAGAACCAAGAACCTCTGCTTGTACGGCACTGCCTTTTTTTGCAGGCTGCATTTAAGAGGAAATAAGCTTATGAGCCCAGCTTGCAGTTTGTAGCAGAAGCTAACTAACAGGTTTAGATGGTGTGCTGTCAACAACACCACTACAACAAGGTGTGCTGCCCGTTTTGGCCACAGTGCAGCCGCTTGTTTCTGCACTATCACCGCTGCAGGGGCTGGCGGGAGCAGAGACGCTCTGGCCACGTTGTCTCTTCTTGTTCAGTTCCTCCCATTTGGCCCTGTTAGCTTTGATCATGTCAAGCATTGGCTGAAGTTTAGGATTCAACTTGACTAGAGTCTAGAGAGAAGAGAAGGAAGAAGGAGAAGAGTGAGAATGGAGAAATATATACATGTTACATACATAATGAAAAAACACAGCACATTGATCATCAAATGCACCATTAGTTAAACAAATGAAACAATACAGAGAAGTCTCTGCCACAATAACACCAACATAGAGGCAGCAGATAGCTGCAGTCCATGAAAAGGCTGGTCTTGAAAGATTAGACGCACATGTATGACTGAGATTAGTTGCTTTTGTTATACTTAAGTGTTGAACTGTATGAGGCAGTGTAGTCATGCTGAAATACATGCTGTCATCCACCATTTAATAAATTACCTGAGAGACACAGGGATTTTGTTCCCTGTGTTCTCTGAACATTGTCTATTGGATTTCCAGGGAGGTCTGTGTAATTAGTTATTGTTTCATTAACCTCGTTTCATATGGAAATGTAATGTGGGCTCGGGTCCTGCTCATAAAACAAGCCTGTCTTTTTTTGTTCTTACATATATGTATTAGTTGGCAAATATGTAGCCTTTGTAAAAATGAACACAATAAATAGCTAAGTAAGAACACCTACACTGAGGACTGTGCATTGTGTGCATGAAAGGAAAATCAGGGCTGTTGTTGCAGAAATTAGCAGCCGATTAAGTGAACTTTAAATGCAAATGGGCAATTTGAGAAGCATTTCAGTATATTCAGAGGGTCTAGTCACACATTCACTAGAAGAATTAAAATACTTGTGTGGGTGGTAAAACAGCTCCATAATGAGTCAAAGTTCTGACTTCAGGATTTCTTTATTATCTTCATTATTAAAAACACCAACTACCCACTTATTAATGAGGGAATGTAAAAGGTTTTGAAAACAGTGTCAGACTAAATAATTCATAATACTGTAATAACTGGAATGTGTGTGTGGTGGTAATTATGAAGCGCTTCACCTGTGCACAAAATTGATTTCCATTTGTGTTGCATTGATGTGTCTGCTGTGCTTATGGCTGGGAACAGAACGTCAATTTAATTTTTTTTATTTTTTATTTTTTTTAAAGGTGCAACCAAAGTGCTTCAGCTCTATGTAGTGAAAAATGTCTTGTTTAACACCAAATTTTAAAACCCAAAGAGTAAATCTCGTCACTACCTGTACAGCTCTTGCATACTTTTATTAATGATACTGTACTGAAAGACATGGAAAAAAATTATTTGACCACCCTTTGTTTTCTTCAATTTCTTGTTCATTTTAATGCCTGGTACAACTAAAGGTACATTTGTTTGGACAAATTTAATGATA
>JAPQRP010000016.1:25405780-25442294 GCA_037367295.1 Apogon hyalosoma | reverse complement strand
CGTATTTTTTACTCACTTGAGTGCTAGTGTAGTGATTTTCCATTGTTTACAATGTGCTGATTTTAGTGGCTGGGACAGAATTTTTAAACTCATGCAAAAATTAGCAAGTTTTGGATTTTGACCTAATGCAAATTGTGCAAAATAATATGACCTTTTATAACATGAAGTGCAAAGTGTGCATAATATGCTCACCTGGATACCAGAAGGTTATCTTCACCACTTTCTCCCTGAGACACCTTAGAGCAAAGGTATTTCCTTATATAGAGAAGTGGGTGCGTGGCAATATGCTGATTCCACATACCACACAATGCTTCACTAATACATGCACAGAGGTAAGCCAGTGCACACGTCATGAATACTACAGTCATTTTGCAGGGACACTTTATACACAAGGTAAGAGCAATTCTCTGCATGTATCAATAAATTAGGCCCAATGTGTAGGTTCTGATTTAACTGCCCATTGTGAAACCCTTATCCAGGTCAGTGTAGTGGAAAAACTGATGCCCACCACAGCTTTATACATACCTACTTTCAGTGTCTGCACTACACTTTGGTGACAGGAGCTCAAATGACTTGGTGAACTTCACCACCTGAAAGATTTGAAAGGTAAAAAAAAATCACTACAGTTCAATACAGGAAAGATTGCAAACAGTATTTCCTGATAACACAAAAAGACAAAGAGAACAGACACATGCACGTGAACAAATATACAGACAGATAGACACATACACAGCAGGACAGCAGAGAGAAAAACAGTACCGGTGACTCAATGTCCTCCAGCAACTGAACAGAGCAGCGCTCGCACTTTAGTAATGTCTGGGCACGGTGCATGATCTTCCTGACAATCTTCTCCAGGTCAGTCTGTTCTTCAAACAGGTCATTGACTACCTCTAAGAGTGCCTGAACAGCAGCAATAGGAAAAAGATATCACTGGCATTATTCCCCACAATATGAACCAGAAACTGCTGTAAATCCCATTTATTAAAAAAATCTGTCATGGCATACAAGTGAAGACCCTTTAAATAAAGATATTTTGCCTTGCTCAGCTGTTAAAGCATTATTATTATCCTTACACCATAAACCAACAGGACGATACTACATGAGTAATTCCCCCAATAAAAGTAAATTAGGCTTTTTATCTACGGCAGTGCCAATCCAATTTCATATACAAGCACATAAAAATCATATGGTATAAAGGAAGCTCTCCTAATTTCTAGCCTCCATTCACTGATCTGACGTGTCCTCATTATGTTCCTCCCATCACTGATCAATGCATGATATGAATTAGTGCATCTCCTAACATTCCCTTGGAGCTTTACATCATGGACCAGGCCTCCATGTCGATCGTGGCCCATCCCCCCCTCCACAGATGCAGAGAAAGCGTCCATGCGGGGCCTGGTGTATGCTGCTCTGTGATCCCTACTGCAGTGGCAGCAAGTGGGCTGCTGCTGATCAATACTCAGCCTCAATGTCAGCATCAAGGGGTGGGGGGTGGGGGGTAGTGCTGATCCTAAGGATGGGGGTGTTATTATCCCAGTTGGCCCCTGAGCCCTTACCCGACTCCTGTCATACTCCTTCCTTGAAGCAGCAAAGAGTTGGGCGTTAGAGATCGCAATACCACAGAAAGGCAGGTACATCTGCAGCACCTGTAAACATATAGAAGACATTTTTAACATAAATTTGATGCCTTTACCTCTTTTCAGAGGCACTTTACATTACAGCTCTGTAATATGGTAATAATGGAGTAATTTTAAGTAAAACAAGGTAATTCATTAAATACCGACAAAACAGTCTGCTATTAACAGGCGGCATTTTTAGATAATGTTGACTGGAATTTATGTAACAAGCAGGGTACTAAAAGACCAAAAACATCTTAAATGTAAATTAATAAAGAAGTCTCATAAGTCTCATATACTCTCATATTCACTGTTTTTCTCCATATAATACTGTACAAATTATGTTTCATGCTGTGACTTACATTCACCTCGTTGTAATAGATTAAACTAAACATAAAATGACATAACTTGGAAAGAGTTGTTGTAATTTCTTGCTAATAACATCAGACAGGTGTGCAAAAGTGTCTCATTGTTTCTCTTTCAATTCACGGTGATGAAATCCTCATATAGCCATGTATACCCCCTGTTAATACCTAATTATGATATTATTGGTATTTCCCAAGTATATCAAACTATTTCCCCATTATTACCATGTTATCACTGAGTAATGAAGTAAAATACCTTTTTCTACTGTGGTTGTATTGTTGTAATTGATAAAAGTTAGAAAATAACAAACATTGTGTCAGTTAAATTTTCAGCTTAACTTCAGAATTCATAAAAAACAAATGGCCTTTCAATGGCATCATTACTTGCTGGAACAAATAAATCAATTCAACTGACATTTTACCATTTGACTGAACCGTCTGACTTGCTGTGCCTCAGGCTGATAATGTAAATTTCTTATTTCACTCATATTTTCTTTACATAAATAATGTAATCACTTGGTGTAGCCTGATGACTATGGTTAATGTGCATTGGGGAAATCTAATTAACATCTGAGTCAGGAATTGGACCACTTTTCTGTCTTTTCTAACAATGGTGACTCATAAAGCACCTTTGTAAGCACATTATAGTGCTACAGGAGAGGCTGCAACTGTATGCAAATAAAGCAGCTGTGAGGAAAAGCATCTATTTGGATACAATATAATTTCAACTACCTTAACATATGCCATTATCCAAAAAACACCAAGGTCCTGTAACATGTGATCAATAGATTTGAGTTGGTATGCTTCCTTACTCTGTCTCTTTGTTTAGTTCATCTATCTTTAGCATCTGGCTCCTGTGTAAACAACACAATCAGTACAACAAACCCACTAATATTTGCCAGCCTTCAGTCTGACCTGAGGCTACGGACTCTACGACAATGTATGAATGGGAAGTTACTCAGCTGTGGCTGCTGATAGAGGGATATCGCTCAGCTTTTAAGAAACATAATGAATCGCACATTCATCAACCATGAAACAACAAGTCTGGAATAAAACCTGTAACACTGTTCACATGTGAGGCTTGTACCTGTGGTAAACTCAAAGAATATTTTTTAAGTCCTCAGGTTTACATTCTGAGGTCTGGGCTACGTGTTATTATCTATTGATGGATCTTTGTTTGATAGAAACACAAAAATATGACTTAAAATACACTAATATTTCAGTAAAATACATTCTGAGATTTTTCAGCGCTCTTAAAAGCTGATTATGTAATCACTTGACAACTTAACACCTCTAATTGCTGGGTTCATGATAATTGTGGGCTTAAAAAAATGACATTCCTGGAAAGGTTAATTAACCCTGCTACAATTCCTCCTTAAAATCAAATAACATGTACTGCATTTTCTCTGCATATGTTTCATTTCTTGTTGGGAGTAAGTGCTATATATACTGTATGTCAGTAACAATTAGCAAAAACAATGACGCAATGCATTATGCAGTCATTCATTGTATAAATCAGGTCAAAAATTCTTGGTAACCTCTAAATAACATCTTAAAGAGAGAGCTATGAGGACAGGAAAGTGTAAGTATACCCTTGTTTTATGTGTAGGTTTAAGTATGACAATAGAAATAAGCTACATGTCATTTTTGTACATTATTTTAGAGTTTACTGAAGAATCTACCAATGAATTATTTTCCAGCAAGCCAATAAATGATCTTAAACTTGTTAGACTTCCCCTTTAATGCAAACATTCATGTATACCCAGCCAGCTGTATACAAGTAACATACTATTCCATATTTGTCTTTACATTCACCAAGAACATACACCTTGTGCACAAAGTAGGATCTAAATTAGCTATGTAAGAAGCACAAAAAGTAAATTTCTTCCAAAACTTCACTGTTTTTTCACAGTTTAAACACTGGTTTGGGATGTCTGCATTGAAGTTTTGTAACATACTTGTGCATTTTAATTCACTAAAATCCAATCAATCCACCCCATCAACAAACATTCCTCTATTCTAGTATGTCACACTGATATGACTATTATGGCACTGTTTAGCATTATGCAAAGTACAAATTAAGTCACCAAATTAAAAACATTTCTAATCATAATGTGATATGAAATATCATTCTGTCATGCTAATGAGCGAATTAACTTTGTGTCTTTCATTATACATAATCAAGAATATAATTGTTTTCAGTACTAGAAGACAGATGATGCTAAGCAAAAAGCTTCAAGTGCATAATGCTATTTCAGCTGTCTTATGGAATTCTCTGGTGAAGATTTTCCTGAAAGGCAGTGGCCATCAATAGCCCCAGCAGGAGCAGATTCATTAGTAAGCAGGACTTTGGGGATCTGGCTATGGATCTGCCTGTGGACCTAGCAGGCAAACCCAACAAAAGCACTGCTCTCTAATTACATTCTGTCAGGCAGGCCATTATACAAGGTTGCATTACAAACAAGATGTTTTTGCCTTTGGACTGAGCAATAAAGAGTGGTTTAATAATAAAACTAAGTGCCCAAAACATTAGGCACAGTCAGTTCCTTTAACCTCAGCGACTTCCTGTCCTACATGAGGAATTTAATATAAGGCAATTTAAGTGAAATTACAAACCAAACACTTTGTTTCTTCATTTACAGTGTGAATGAAAACTACTAGCTTATGCATAGATTATGCACGTGTGTTAAGGCAAAGCTTTTGTTTTGCCAAGATCTGTTATAAGGGATAAAAATCCCGCTTTCAATTTTCTTTCTTCTTCACAGCTTGTGCACATAGCAGTTTTGCAAATACACTTTGTAATGACTGCTTCTTTTGAAAGTGAAATCAAATATTTATACAACAGGAATCTACACCTCAGCTAATTTTACAAAGTCAGCCACTGCTATTTCATTACAACAATAAAAACAATGAATATAATTTTTGAATATAATATTACATAATAATCATCATGGTACTTATCAACTGGAAATGTATGATCCTAGTTCCTCTCTTTCTCATTTTTAACCACCTTCAGATTTACAAATAAAAATATGAGCACAATGATATTAGATGTTTTTTAGCTGCTTTTAAATTATGCTAATAAAGAGCAACTAATAAACCTGATGTTAGACCTCACATAGTGCACACATGTTTGAATTTTTGTATACATCAGATACAAGTAGATGTTAAATCAATGCAGTATCATGATGGATCAAATATGTAAAAATGGACTAGTCATCAGATGAATTGACGTCAAGCTGTGACTTTTTGAAGACACAAAACCTACAAAGAAATATATTTTTTGTATCCAGAGGAATTAGAATAATTGCTTATACATGACAAAAGCAAAGTAATAAAGACTGTGCGTTTGTTCTGTGTCAATAATTTGTGACAATCAAGTTCTAAAATTCATTGTCTAACATGCCAGGTTAGACACCACTGTAAATATAGGTCTCACTTTCCTAAAATATGAGGTTGTAACTGAATCCATTCACGAGAGCATCAACATCATCAGCATAAAACTGTTATTTATATGGTTGATTTTTCTGTGTGCTGTGAGACATCATACTCATTTGATAGCCCCCAAAGTACAGTTATAGACGCTCTTCTATTTCTCACTTGAAGTGCTTTTTACAATTGTAAACTGTAAACACTGGCTCACACTCACACTCTAGTGTTATGTTTGAACATGTAAGAATAAAACAGAAAAAGAAACAAAGGGCTAGTGTTGAAGATTCCTCAGTCATTTAACCTGCAAAAGGGGTCAATCCCTTAATCACCACATCATCCTCTTCTATCTACTCTCTCTTTATGATTCTTGGCAGCCAGGTTTGCCTTTATTGAGCTTTAAGCTTGTTTAAAAAAAGGTTAAAATTGTATACCAACAAGCATAGACGATACATTCTCATCAACATGGATGTTGGCCTCATAGTTGTACACTTTTTCTCCTTTCTCTTTATCCAGATTCAAGTGGATTCTCATGGCATTTCGCTGATATGTGAAGAACTTTGTAGGGAACCAGTTTGGTATGATGCACTGTGTAAATTTGATTTGATCTGATATCCTTCAAGAATGTATTAAAAACATGTGGCTCCAAGCAGAAATTGTGTTCGCTCTTCTTTCATTGTAGATTTACATTGGGAAATTGTGTGAAAGTGGTTATTACAGCATAGCTTCGAGCCAATTTGACAAGGAGTTTGGCAGCCAGAGGGAACAAAGCAGTGAGGAGAGGATGCTATTTGACAATCGTCTCACACAGATGTTAAACGATATCGGCAGATGGAACCTACACGGTATAACATACATTTGTTTGAGAGAAAATTACTGAATAATACATCTCATGTAAAATATGACGAAACTATGGCATATGAAGGGAAGCTAAATCAATAGAATAATGCAGGATGTAGAGACTGCATGATGAGGTGAGCTTATACTGTTAAATTAAGTCAATAGCTATATTTCTCTTTAGAAGATAATGAGACAATGCAATTATACATGGGTAGAACCATTATCTAAGCTCCCCAAAGGATTCCAATCCTGCAGGATATCAACACAACACAATTAAGGCAGCGTGGGATTTAAAGCCAGCTATATAATGTGTTTAAGCATCCTATAAGGTTTCACTCTGTATTGAACAGCCTTTGTTTTTAATAAAGGTAGGCTACACTAATATTGCTGGCTAATGACATTTGCCATTGCAGTATCATTTAATGGCTTGAAAAGTGTGATACATTTTCTTTTTCCAAGGTCTTCCATAAAAGCAGAGCTGCAGCTGTGCCGTGCAGGGAGCTTACTGTGTTCTCTGATGCTAACATTGCATTTCATTACTAATTCAGCTGTAGCCATCCTGAGCATTAGTGTGATGTTAATGCAATGTGAAACATACTGAAAATGTGGGAAAGAAAAAATGATTCATAATCTGCATCTATTACAAACAATAGATGGAGTGTAGAGATATAATTTTGACAGTGGTAGAGCTCCAATAGAGAAAAGAAGCTATACAAGAAAAATAGTCATTTACTACATTAAAATCGAATTCAAAAATAAAAGCACAACTCACGTTGTGCTCAGATGTTTTATCTTTTATAGCCTCGAGGGGTAAGAGAGTGAGTGTATTGGCTTGTCACTGCCTTTTTGCTTCAACAATTGAAGTGTGTTGACAGAATACATACATGTTTCTGATGCCTCTCTGATGACAGATAAAATTTAAATGAACAATTATTTTGAAATAGGAGAATCTGTATCAGGGATGAAAATAATATCCCTACCTACTGTTCTGATGTACAATATTTTCATAGTCTATTCATATGGAGTATTTGTACTGTATTTATCAGACAACACAAATGTAGTGTTTGTGTATAAAATATTGTTATATGCATGCTATTATCCATATTATATATGACCATATATTAAATAAGGGCCATGAAATGAGAATTACTGTGATATAATTATTGATAAGTTTCTTTGGAGATCAGCTGCTGTGATGGTCATTATACACTGCAAGGGCAAAAAAAATAATTTAAATCATACACACAATAGGCTATATGCACCACCTTTAGCTTTGATCATGGGATGCATTTGCCATGGGATTGTTTGTGCCATACAGCAGTTGACACACAATATCTGAATAAATCTCATGATATGAATTTCCATCCAGACCTGCATTCATTTTCAGCCAAATCTTGTACTGATGATGGGAATCTGAACAAAGTCTTCTCCATTTCAACCCAAAGAATCTCAGTAGAGTTCAGATCTGGACTCTTTGATGGCCAATCCATGTGTGAAAATGATGTCTCATGTTCCAGGAACCATTAGCGTCATCAGGGAAGATAAAAATAACTCTTACCTGGCCATTCAGTACATTCAGGTTGAGCTGAACTAGACCTAGACCTGACCAACTGAAGTAACCCAAGATCATAACAAAGGCTTGCACGGTAGGCACTAGGCATGATGGGTAATCACTCCATCCACATCTCTTCTCACCCTAATGCATCCATCGCTTTAGAACAGGGTCAGTGTGGACTCATCAGACCATGTGACAGCAGCAAAAACATATCAGTCACTCCACTAAATATAGGTGGCAGCCATCTTTCTTTTTGGCTGAGCAGTGTATAGATTAGATTAGATTTGATTTGATTAGATTAGATTAGATTAGACCACTGTAAATTGTGAAAATTGTTGCTTTTTTGTCTTTAAGGTCACTTTTATATACAGTCAAGTAAAACAACTATCAGCATGTTATTGTTTTACCTAATTTTTGCATGCTTAGATGTTTAACAAACATTTTATTATTTCAATTGTGTTCAATGCTTGACCTCTATTTTTATGAAATACTCGTAACCGGAATCATGACTGTTTAAAAAATGTATAGATGTGTGTGTGTGTGTGTGTGTGTGTGTGTGTGTGTGTGTGTGTGTGTGTGTAAGTATGTAAACCACAAATAACCATCAGAACTGAGATCCAGCTTTAAAGTCAAAAGAAAAAATAATACCCACTTTTTCGTGATACTTACCAATGCCAACTTAGATGTAAATTTATCTGAAAACATTTTAGACCATATAGTCCAGCAATAAACAATATGTATGCTCCAATTTCAGTTTAGATACAAACAATGCACAAAACTAGAATTATTAGTTAGCTACTTTATTGCTCAGTCAATGATGGCTACTAAGAACAGACTGTAGAATAATGCCACTGATTAATAAGAATCAACAAATCAACAAAACTATGTAATAAATGTCCCTTAAAGTAACTTGCTAATGATAGAGTTCCAATTTAGACATGCAAAGCAACAGTATATTTTGTCAAACTTTCCAAAGGTAACACAATCCACCTACTCTAAAGCTCTTTAAATAGCATATTTGTTGAATTCACACAAACACAAAAGTGAAAAAATAACAGCTTGGAGTTAACAGATTATTGTGCCAGACTATTTGTGATATCTCAGCTACTCTTCACCAAGTTACTAATTCCAGGCAAAAAAAAGACAATGACTTAATTATTGGATTAGAAACGCAAATCAAATTTGTTCATTAAGAATCAACAGGAAACTCTGCAACTCAGAACTTGTGTACAACAAAACACAACCTATGTCAGATCACAACCTTAAATTGCAACCCACATCTTGGCAAAACCAGAAATAAAATAAAAAGTAGATCAGTCTGATTATTAGGCCACAGAAATGATCCCCTTACCCAAAGAAACAGCCAAGCATGAATGAAATGTGCCATGATACACTCTGCACTACTGTGTCTATATGCTATTTTTAGTAATAGTAGAGGGACAATGAACTTACCCTTTTTTCCATTTTGTTTTTAGTATCACTGGTGTAGTGTAAACTCTTGGGTGCGATAACAATAACAGTAATGAAAATGTCATCCCCATAGCACTGTTTGCATGTGAACCATCAGCACCACAGCACGTTGCCTAACACTGAGTGCCATCAGTGAATCACACGTTTACAATCATTTCAGTCCTTTCCATTGAACTGTACTACAGAATGTGATATTATTAACAAGGCTGAGTCTACAGCCACATTATAAGATGTGTAAAGCTGTGACACAGATACTGCTGTGCTGACTATGCTACTACTGTGTGTAGTCTTCACATAAATAACCATAATAATGAAATTACCTTTTCATCATCTTCAGTGAAGAGTTCTCCACTTGAAGTCTTGTTGATGGCCTGAGCTACTCCAATGATCTCTCCATCACTGTTGCGAATGGGCATGCACAAAAGTGACTTGGTTTTGTATCCTGTCAGCTTGTCAATTTCATCACTGAACCGACGATCCTGCAATCCACAGGGACAGTACAAAACAAAAACACAATGTAAGCCCTTATTGCAAAAATGCACTATCCCTTTCTTATTTTCCAATGACAGTGCAATAAAATTTATAACTTATCAAGAGTCCTGCTGACCAAAAAAAAAAAAAAAATCACATCATCACAGAGTTTACATCAAAACTCTAACATAGTTTTAGGTTTTGTTTATGAAATGATGCCCTGAACCATAACCTCATCTAACTTTAAGAATTACACTCTACATCTGTAGTTTGTGTTAGAAATATACTTTTATAAAGTTGGAAAGTATTTGATATAATTTCAGTGCTTACTTTCATCTAATCATCACAATCACAGATCCATTATGAAACTGTAACAACTGTGGGAATGAAACAGGACTTTGGTGGGTTCATTCTTATTTTTCTAAGTGATGCTGTTTCGGCATCCCTGGCATGGGGAGGCTTTGAGCAGCTGACTGTTGGTTTTCATGGATCTAGCTTTATTAAACATTTTCATTAATGGACAATTAAGTGTGACTGAAGACATAACAGTGTGATCTGTGACCCTGTCTCTCCTTCTCTCGCTCTCTGTGACTCATGCAAAATGCACGCTTCCGTGCACTAAGAGAAGCAGGCACCTGATAAGCGTCAGGAATGTTCACTGTCTCTCCGTGTTCAGCCACATATCCAATGATTCCTTTCCCCCACGGCACTTGAACTTCATCCGAATTCATTGAGGGTAAAACTGTGGTACCTGCGTGCACATCAAAGAATTTGGACACTAGTGTCTTCTTGTTTCCCGTGCCCTCCACTAAAAACAAAGAGCACCGGTCTGCATCCACCATAATACAAACAAACACCAGAATTTTATAGCTGAGACTCGTTAAATCCAAGTCGTTAGATATGTCTTTGACCAGTTCCAGGAAAAACTCTCTTTCGTTGTGTTCTTTGAGGTAATATTTAAAATCCACCGCTGTGGACGGGTACTGGGGGATGTTGACTCTGGACTCCAGCAGTGCGCTCAGGATGTGCGCAGTGGTCGGGGGCAGAGAGCTCGCCTTCCTCAGCAGAGCTCTCCTCCTCATGCTCGTCAGCGGCTCCTGGGCCCTGGAGTTGACATATTCATCGTATGTCCTGTTGACATTAACGGCCTTGGATCTAGCAAAAGTTTTGCGGAGCTCCTTCTGCGAAGCTCTCCGTTGCAGACCATCACATTTGCTCGCCCAGCTGTCTTTACACGCGTTGCTCTTCTCTTCTCTTGGCTCGGCTGGAGCTGCAGCCGCTGGACTTTTACTCGCCTGGTGATTCTTGAGCCATTTCTCCACCATGCTATAATTTCCCTTTCTGTTCAAATAGTCCTCAAATAAGTCAGGATGCGAGTCCAGAAAACTTTCCACGTCAGAAAACACCATATTTGGCACTGCCATGTCTCTTTTTCAGATGGTCCTCAGTGAACCAAATCCATGAAGTCGCGCAGAGAAATATCATCTATGATGTTTTACTGGGGATTAAAGTAAATAATCATTTGAATACCACAACTTCCAAGATGCATTATGCTGGGAACACCCTTCAAGCTCTGGCTCCAATTCCAGTTCCCACTCTGTGAAGAGGATGGAGACTCCCTTTGCGCACCAACATATTCCTCCACAGCATCCTCGCACCGTTGACTTGATGAAAGAACATTAAAGAAAATTAAGAAAAAGCAATGTGGAAGCACATCCAGCCTCGAGTAGGCTGTCACAGTCACTGGGAATCTCACAGAGAGACACTACCAAGCATCACTGTCGTATGGGTCTTCTTGTGTGCAAATGACGCTGGCTGTGGTTGGCTCGGTCCCGCTGACGCTCACTTCGTCACACAGACAGGATCTCAGGGTTGTTTCAGCAGTCAGCCTTCTGGGCGTTTGAACCGGGTGCCCTTCTCAGAGAGACGAAAAAAGATGATGATTATGATGCATAGAATGATTACTCCAGTAAATCCACCGAAATATGCATAAAAAAACGCATTGTGATCTATGCAGCATAAACAGGTGGAAATGTTTACATGTGAAAATGTTTATTATCATTAGGCTACTTTTTGAAAGAACCAAGTGCGGATTAAAAAGCCCCTTCTCACACAATGTTTTGCTTATATTTGAATTAAATTATGCTCGAGCGGCCTCAGACGTGATGGATTCTGACTAGGCGTCTGTTATGGTGTTGGTGATTGACTAATGTAGTCAAAGTGAAACACCGAGGCCTGAAGAAAAATGTATATTTAATAGCATAATAAATAGCCCTGCTGCAAATAGGGTAGGTGTTTCATAACTCTCAAACTCTGACAAATGTGAAATCTGCAGTGACAGATAACTAACTTAATTATGTAACATTTTAGAGGCAGGAGGAAGATGCAAGAAATTCCTTCATCCAATATTATTATTGACTGGGTGCAGATGTGCTAGTCGAACGCTAGAGGGGGCTATACTCTAAAATTTGGAAAGGACATTCCACTGTGACCTGACTAAAATGGTGTACAGTAACTCGTGATCTCATGGTAAATACAACAAATTCTTTTTCCATGTTTCATTTGATTATCTGATCTTAGTGGGTTGACTTAAAAAGACAAAAAGATTGAACTTGATTGAACCACTGACTACCCAGCAGCAAGTAACACCTAATGTGGCAAAGGTCACACAACATAAAAATCTTAAATAAAACAATGCAGGATTAACATTTAAGGTCCATAACTTCATTTAATGTTAAATGCTAACATCTTCTAAACATGACAACAATATGCTCTCACAATACTAATTACAAATGGATCAGTCATGCTGGCAATCTTCCAAAAATGTGTTCCATTTCCAAATCAGAAGTCATATCTGTGATCTAGTTTGACAAAATGTATTACCTATGCTTTACCTTGGAAATTTGCTCTACAGTGGCTCACAGTTTTACCTGTAAGGGACAAGATACTAAGCAGAACATGCTCAAATCAAATACAGGAGACGATGTTTAGTGTCTTGTTTTATCTTCAAAAATTACTCGATAAAAGAATGTTGATGTACTATTAAAGAAAAAAAAGGCACAATCTGGAAAAAGACTATAATTAAAACAAGAAATGATAGACAAAATACAGGATGACAATTGTTGCAGACATATCACACAGCTTTCAATCTGTACATTCTGAACACACATTATATTGTTCAATAACTTAAGTAGAAAAAGACAGTCAAAACTAGTGGATATAATTTACTCATCTAATAGAGGAGCATATCAGAAACAGAGGTATAGCTGTGATAAATATGGCAATTTATCATTCCAACACTAACGTTACCATCCTGCATAATTTTGATAAAACAGATGAGTCTAAGCCTGAGAGGTTTATTGAGATTACATGGTTTTTGGTTTTTTTTTTGCTGATAAAGAGTTTTTCATGAAGTTGCTGACTTAAGATATGCAACCAGATCGGCTCGTTCGTTCTTCTTCTTAATACCAGCGAAGATCATCTTTGTTCCTGGAATGTACTTCTTTGGATTTTCCAAGTAAATCATGAGGGTGTCGTCATCCCAGATGATGCCTATAATTTGAGGAAACAGTGAAAAAAATAGTTTCAAGCATATAGCATGGTTTCTTGGATATTTTCATTATTGTAGCTACACAGGTGGAGTATTTTACCTTTGCTTTTGTTGGCATCAGTATAGGAGTAGCCTTCTGCCTGGCCTGTTTTGCGTCCAAACAGACCCCAAAGGTTAGGTCCAACCTTATGCTTTCCACCTTCTTCCACAGTATGGCACTGGGCACACTTCTGCACAAATGCCTTCTTTCCTTTGGCAATGTCTGCAGGCATACTGTCTGTGAAGAAAAATAAAACATGTACATGGTTAATATTTTTAAATAATCACCAAAATATCTAAATATCTTATGTTTATTTAGAAATTACCCTTGATTTATAATTTATATTATTTATATTGATTTTTAATTTGATTATTGATTATTATTTATATTGATTTCTAATTTATATTGATACTATCAATACCATTCGAGAAGCCAAAGTGGTGAGGTAACTTACTATTAATACAGTACCTCTATTTTTTTTTTTACCTATTTAGAGTTCCCCAGAATAATGGAAACCAATTTAGAACCAATACTGAACTGATTAAGATGAAAACACACCGGTTACAAAATGATTCACTAGGTTATTATATAAAATTACAAGTTACACAACAAAACACAAAAAGGGTGAACAAAATGCCCTTATAGCCCTAAAAACCCAAACAAGGCGCCTTGAACATGTACCTCAGCGTTAAATCTGATAAAACATGGGTAGAGTAAAGGCATGACTCCAACTTTCTGTTGAAACTAGTCTATTCCCATGAAACTGAAATCGCCAGCGGAAGGAAAGTTACACCACGTTTCGTAATACAAATAATCAACGTAAAATCACACGGAAAAAACGGGAACAACATACACACACAGCTTGATCTTAGGTTTAAAAAAGTCTTACCTTTTACAGATGTAATCAATGTAATCAATCGAATAGAGAAGATTGAACTTTTTCGGCTTTTGTCCTCGTGCCGGCTTCTTCCACACCAACGTGGTTCCTTCCCGTTAAGTGACGGTGGTATGACGTCATCGATCAGGTGACCGGTTTCATCAGGCACGTTACGACACTTGCATAAAAATGTCCGTTATGACACATCGGTCGAAGTGCAACATTGTTACAGCATTAGCATGATAATACCTCTAATGCTGAGCTCTGCTGTATTATATTTACATGTAACATTACAGTTCACTTAACGTGATCAAGATGGCAGTCGAAAGGATAAAAACATGATTTAAGTTTTTGGCGATCTGAACACTTCTCCCATCATTTTCTTCTATCAAAAAGGCTCAGTAAAACCACACTATTATGGTTGCTCATACTAATTTATATTTTCGCCATTTCCTATGTCACAATATAAATAACATACACATATGCTAGCATTTTCTCTAAGTTTGGGGACTAAGTCTGTGGACATACATTAAAAGTATAAATCTGGATCATAATTATTTACATATCTGTCTGTATAACTATGGCTTGATCAGACAGGAAACGATCAAAGGCTCACATAGATCTTAGTTTTGATACTCTCCACTCTGATTTTACTTTAATTAACCTCATGCAAGGGAAAACCCTCTATATGTCCACCTGCATTTTCATCAACACACATTCATTTTCTTTGTTTTATTAAAGCTTAAATAAAATCTTGGGTGTCTTATTACAACTAGATAACAATATATTATTCTTGCTCCTGGAATAGCGGTCATGGATGTTTTTAATAGCTTTAAAACAAAATTTATGTTAAACTGAAACTAATTTTCATGTTGTCTGCCTTTCCCCACGCTGCCAGTGATCAACCATCTTTCTTTCTATATTTAAAAGCATGCATGTGAAGCATATGACATTAAAAAACAGCCTGATAACAATAATTTTGGGGGCAAAAGAAAATGTAAATTGGAATATACTCAATAGTTCAACAGACTTAATACTGGGTATGTCAGTCACAGAATGTGACACCCTGCCTTTTACAGACAGACACTGACAGATGAGAAGCGTTTATTTATGGTTACCTTACATCTGAGGCTTTACTTTTAGGCAACGAGCATTCTCCATAAATTCCACTGTGTTTGAAGAAGCCCACTCGTGTCACATTTCAGCCCTGGATTGGTTTCCAGTATACCGGTCATGGAAAACCATACACTAAAAAATCATCAAACCAACACACATTAAGCCACTTAGTTAATTTACTCTGCCCATTTAAGAAGTCAAAAACAGCAGCAGACTCCTGTAAAGTCTGGAGGCTTTGTCAACCATGGGCAATATCAATTTGCACTATAAAAACACAAGACAAACTATGGACCAGTTCATGTTCTGCTGCACTATGTTGCCACTGCTGGTGGGTGTATTAAGTAGGCTATAGCTCCCTCTATAGGCTAAAACAGGGGTTTCAAACTCATTTTAGTCCAGGGGTCACGTTCACCTCAATATGATCTCAAGTGGGGCAGACCAGTGAAATAACAACAGTGAAAAAAGTCAAATTACATTATGATAATGTTTACATCTACAAAATTTCCTTAAAATCTGAATAATGTGAAGTATTGGAAATGTCTTAAGAAAAATATGTGCAATTTTAACAATAGGCATAAGCCTGTTTATCATTTACACATGTGCATTACAACTTACATTACAATTACAAATACATAAAACATTTAGTAATAGGCAGAATATGGGTAAAATTGCACTTACTTCTCTTAAGACATTTTGGGTCATTCGAGTTTTTTGTAAAAGGATAGTTTGCTAATGTAAACATTTTCATGTAACTACTTTCTTACACTAAAACAAAAAGTAAATGTGTGGTTGTCATTTACAGGATAATATGATAACATTTTACTGGTCTGACCCACTTGAGATCTGATTGATCTGTACGTATTTGTATATGTCTGTATGTGGAACCTGAATTAAAATGATTTTGACACCACTGATTGTTAATATCTTAAGTATAATTTTAGCATTTCACAAATTCATCCCAGGGGTCACATTAGACCCTTTTGCGGGCTGGATTTGCCTCCCAGGCTGCATGTTTGACACCTGTAGGCTAAAAGGTAAGTAAAACCACTTAGACAGGAATTTACATTTAGGACAGAAGAAGAGAGTGTGTAAAAACTAAGATGATCTTGATATATGTGTATGTTTTGTGCTTAAAGGCACAAAACAGATCGTGATTGTTTCTTACTTGAGAGTCATTAACCTGTGCTTAACAAATAAACTAGCTAATCTCCTAATACAATTAGCATTAGCTTAGATATATTCGAAATCGTAGAATTATACAACAGAATTACCTATTTTTTATTCTATCAAAAAGCTCACATTTCTGCTTATCGTATTGCATGGGACGTTTTTATATTGATGCTTTTATCTCATTTAAGTTATTTATCAGTTTTCCATAATAGCATTACATTTGTTTTTCCAGTCGTTTAGCCTCCTAATCATTCTGTCTTATCGCGAGAACAGGGAGAACCGAAGTCTCGCACTTTCATTTCATACGTTGCTTCTTGATTTTCTTGATTTTTCCTGTGATATTCCACTCTCCAAGGGTTGGGTCACCTAACTTTGGTGTAGGCGTCACAGATGAGTTATGTATAGGATAGACTGCCTAACTTTTCGGACCCCTAACTTTTTTTTTTTTGCCAAGCAACGCATAAGTTCATAAAGCTAAGCTAGCTAAGTACCATTTAGGCTAATCTATGTGATTTTCATTACTCATCGACAGTATGGAAAACGGTCATAAATCTAATGTCAAATGTCATGCTTATTACCTAAACCACTGGACGTACAGGCACAAAATATGCCTTTCCTGCTCCATTTTTGACCTCACTGAATGATCCACGGAGTTGGTTAAAAATGAATATTAGTGGGTTAAGATAGCTAATAACCTAAGCTAGCTACATTTTCTGATCAGGAGCATTGTATTAAGTAAATAGTGATATAATGAGGTGAATAGTATAGTGATGGAGATAGCAAAAGTGTTCCAGTTGAGTTTTTCATATCCCGGGGTGGTGTAACTCCAATGCCACGTTTTGTGAACACCCAGTGTCCGCCGCTGTTTGATCCATTCCGGCGATTTCTTCCCGCTCAAAGCCAATCTTGCTGCAGGGAGGAGCGACCGGAGAGTGCAGTTGAGCCGAGCTGAGCATCATAGCCCGCATTCAAGGAAAGGGGCAAACACAGCACTTTTTTTTGGACTTTCTATGACGTTCCAGTCGTAGTGCAGGGCAAGTATTTAATAAGAACAAACAGATATTGTCGATGTGGACCCTAATGGAAGCCGTGTGTCTTTGAAAGGCTGGGAATCTCTGTCCAGTCAAGGGAGACCCCCTCAATTGTTTCCTGCGCCAAGAACTGTAAAGACATGGTCATTACACCGCATCTGGGGTAAGGCAATAAGCTTTTTTTTTTTTCTCTCCTTAAAGACAACCTCACTGCCATTCATTTAGATGTAAGAGAGACTAGCTTGCAGTGGTAACGCCGTGTTGAAGTGCGGTGTACAGCTGGTGCTTCGCTGTTCATTGAGCCTCAGCCTGAGACCCCAGCATCTCCGTTTGTATTTGCATCCTGAGTGAATCACCAAGGACCAGTCAGACATGACCACCTAGCTACCGCTTACTTAGCTAGCTGCTAAAGGTTTGCTACAGAGTGAAGATGATCTTCAGACTGTCTTTCCAAAATCATGTATGAGCCAACATCCCAGGGACATTGTCATAAACACGGACCCCTAAACATGGATGCTCAAAGAACAAGCAGCCAACTCAAACTGACTTTGGTGATGTAATGCGTCACTGACATTTTCATCTTTTAATTGTGCTTCATGTGTTTTCTAAATGCTACAATATGTATCCTACACATGAGTATTGATAATGAATAGTTTATTATCTTCCATACCTCACTTATAATTTTCCCAGTGATGAAATGGCAAGTAATTGAAAGTTAGCCAACTTCTGTCACTTAAATTCTTGCTCCACAATGCCACTCTGGCTGCTTTTTCTACTGAAGGTCAGCCAGTGACTTTGCAGTTAACCTTAAATCACATAAATTAAAGAACAGCAGAGGGGTCTGGACAGCATCCCTGCATTTGTAGTTTGTCACTGGCATGCTTTCTTGAATAGATGTTGCTTTGATCAGCAGTAATGATTGATTTTCCGATATATTTCTTGGCCCAGCAGGAGGAGCGGTCCCGCTGAAGGTGTCCCTGTCCCATTTAGATGAAATCTTTGCAGAGCTTATGTGCCTTACCATTTAAAGGAAAAGGGGACGTGAAGATGGAAAACGCTCTTTAATGCTCAAAATATAAGACTTGGGTTGTTTTTCATGCTACATGTGAGTAATATTTACAATTAGGAGCAAGGCATATGATTTACTCCTACTTACTCATGTTTATATAACCACAATGTTTATTTCAGAATCAAAATATTCAGACAATAGGTTGACTAATATGAGGTGTTTTTACTCCTGTGACTACCCATAATCATGTCACTTATTCATGGCCTATTATTAGCGCAATTTTAGTTTAATTCCTTTTCTGTATTGCGTGATTTACTTTACAAATGGTACAAGAGCTGTCAATTTATTATCTCAGTACAAATAATATGAAATACTCCTACATGTTGTAACTGCTATGCTGAACACAAACACACTGAAACAAAATTTTTCAACCATCTCAAATACATGAGTATTTATTCATGAAACTTTGTCAGAGACACACTACCATCTTAACAAATGTATGGTTTCTTCATGTTATTCATGATTAAAAAGTACTTACAAGATTTAGTGCCTAACAGTTTTAAATGATTACATCCGATAAAGGTACAAGGGTGTTAGCATTCAAAGAGTATATCTCTGTGAAATCTTGCTTTACTTGTAGTTGATGTAATGTGTGCAGCACAGGATTGAATGGCTCTGCCCGCCTGGGTAATGATGTTTAAAAAAAGACATGCGCAGCTTCCATCTTCCACATGTCACACAGAATCTACATCCATTTACTCTACCATTGTACTTCTTGGTAAATGGTCAAAACACTGCTCTGCTGATCGATATGCATTATTAGCCAGTTGTAAATTCAGACTATAGTTGTCCTCAAAGACCCTGTAATATAATCTTGAGACATGAGTCTGGTTTTGTTGGCCCACTTTAATTATGCAACAGAGAGGGGAGGTCAGCAAACCTGGTACACTTTAGAGTGCTGGTTGATAATGTGATATTGTGAGTGGCTTGTATGTGGTGACAATACAAACATAAATGTCTTTTCACCCCACTTAAGACACACTTACCATCATGCTGTAGATTGAGCCATTAATGTTTGCTTGGTGCACAGTACAGGCATTCATTTTTAAGTGCATACAGCAGCTAGTTGAAATGTACAGATGTCTTGTTCTGGTTCCTCAGTGGTTCACTGGACTTTTGGTTTAGATATTGGTTGTGGAAACCTCAAGTTTATTTCCTTCATCCTTTTTACATCTCACAGATCAAGGCACACAGATGGTGGGATTACTGCCGAATCTCTCTCTCTCTCTCTCTCCCTCTCTCCCTCCCTCCCTCTCTCCCTTCCTCTACCTAATTCTTACCTTGCTCTTCTTAGCCATGTCAAGACACATGAATGTCATGGCTTTATTCATGATACTTCTTTGATTCCTAAAGGTGAAATTTGACTTTTCATTCTCCTCTCTACCCATCACTAGGGTTGCAGCTCATTTTCAGCTACAGAAATTCCCAGGAGGCTGTAGGAATTTAACATGTTATCCAAAGACATTTCCATAAAGCAGATTGTTGTTATTGCAGGTGACTGACTCTGAAGCTGGCAGTTGATATTATGCAACCCTGCTCAAGCGTGCCCCTCATGGTTTTTTTTTTTTTTTTTTTTTTTTTTTTTTTTTTTTACAGAAGGGGAACTGAAAATAGGGTTATTTTGTTGATTATGGATAATGTCAATATTTGTTAAACCATGGAAAATGTTCATCAAAGACATTAAATGAAATAGTTACAAAAATATATGTACATTAAATAAACCTAGAATTTACAACAGTACATCCAGTATATCACAGAATGAGTTAAAAGTAGTGCACAATACAGTAATAAAGACATTAAAATATGCTCATACTTTATCTGCTAGCTAACAACTGTGTGATAGTTTGCTATAAATGTGTTTTAAGTTGTTATTAATGCTAAATAAGTCCTTTGTCAAAGACTGAATTTATAGCCTACATACTGTAAGAAACAGCAACGACTGGCTACTCAACTACTGGTCAGGACAGGGGCTAAAAATATACTATTTATATAATATTTATATGCTTCTGCAGTTTCAGTGACCGAATCCAAAAGATTCTCAGTTATGGTAACAAAAACAGAGAAGTACTCCTTTATACACAGTAACATTTTAATCCCTGCTGTCTTAGTAATAATGATTAAACTGTAAATATGCACACAAAAGACAAGGTCTTTGTTTTCAGTTTACAATCAATCACAAGTTGTGTTTACTTCACTTGTTTCAATAAAGAGTCTCCAGAATCCTGCTTAATGAACTGAGTCTGGACATGAGGCTTTGATTTTTGCAAAAGCATTCACCCGGTTGTACGTAATTAGTTGCTGGCTCTGGTCAGAGAACGATTCTCTTTCACACAGTTTTATCATCTATTTTGATTGGGGGGAAAACCCTTTTTATTTAATTCTGCAGCTTTTCTGGAGCATGAAATGAAGTAGACAGAGCTTGTCTTTGTGTGTGATTGAGCTGAGAATGCATTTTAGGGGACAAAAATGAGACAGGGAAGTGAAGGAGTTTTCTTGCTTATATAGGCATTTCATAGATCTTGAGCCACACAATTCAACTTCTAACAGTTATGAGGAAATTAAGAAAGGGATTTCCTGGGGTCTCATTGTAGTTTCGGAAATATAGGCCTGCTTAAATAATCTGTGTAAACACTGAATAGTGCTTAATATAAATCCTATCCTCTTCTAATATGAAATCAGGGCTATATAGTTTGGTCAAAAGGTCATGTTGTGGTCATGTTACTCTTTGTGATTGTGATAGGAGTCTACTTGTTTGGTTATCAGTGAAAATGCACAGATTACTGACACTGAAATGTGTATTTTTGTAACTCAAATATACAACCTTAAACTAAAGTAAATCAAGTAACTAAAGTAAGTAAAACTGAAAATGTAATAGGGACTTCTGTTTTACATGTTTTATGCAATATCTCTCTGCTGCTCAGTGTATGAACATAATACATTGCAATATTGAATACAAATGTTCACCACACAGTAGAGGTTGTGCTTATTTTTTTCAATTTCTGCACTTAGATTACACTAAATCCTTATAAATCTGGACCATGAAATTGTAGTCTTTTGCATTGACTTTGGAATTGTACTGACTGATTTCATCACCAGGCACTGAAAATTAGCTATACAGACCAGCAGCATTTAGTAGCTTTGTAGTTGTAGTCACACCTAGTATCAAGTATAGTATAGTATAGCAATATTGTGACAAGTAATTCAGTGCACAGGTTCATTTAGCTGAACACAGAAACATAAGTTTAATTTTAGCGTGGAGGCACATGGGGCATAAATGCATTTTTAACTGAATTCATATTGCTGGTGGAGTCTCACGTCACTGATGCTGTTGGAGTCTTCAGCCATTTGGGAAGTATCATTCTGTCATCCACATGGCAGGATGTGCCTTGTCCTGCTCAGAAATCCATAATCGTAGTGACTGGATTTAGAAGATTAAGATCATGACTAATCAAGCCCTGAGCGCATATTTCCCAACACGGAAACTGACTTCATGTGGAGAATTGCTGCTGTCTATCTAAACACACTGGTCTGTCATTTCTCAAGGCTAAGAAGAAGTGTTCTCAGCAGCACTTCCACTTCCTGCTGAACTGAAAGTTGATAGTGGCAAGCTATGATACTGCTTTATATCTCAAAACCTTGTTACGAGTCACAGCATTGACAAATAATAATATGTGATGGAAATTTTTAAAGTGTTTACAGTGAAACATGCAATTCTGCATTGCCAGTTGTAAATCAGTTTTTCCTATTTTATACGTTTTCTAACAGAAACTTTTACTTTTCTTCACATTTTCTTCCCTTCCATTTACTTATAAGTGGACGCTCATGCATAGTCCAATGTTAAACATACTTAAAAACACTATAATGTCTCCTCACTTCTGTTTCCTTATTAGGTCAAGGAGAGGTTTTATTAACTGGGCTAAGTGGAATACGCTATGTGAACAGACTTAGCACTTTGTCTTACAGTAGCTTAGATCCTTGTTGGCTTAAGGCAGGCCAAGGATGATGACGATGTTAAAGGATCTGAATTATAGATTATAGTGTGTCACTATACTGCACAGTTGCATGTGAGAGGGCAGAATGCTGAAGCGTGCAGACCTGCTCACTGGACCCAGGGAGTTTCCCTGACACATGGGAGATCCTAAGCGAAAAACATCCTGTAGTCAAAACCGCAGGGATCTCCAGACGCACCCGTAAGCATTATCGGCTTGTGGTGGAAGTGGCTGTTTGTCTATAATCTAACACCACCACACAGTTAAAGTTTGGCTTCATCTCCTTTTCATTAGTTTTTCACTGTGTAGAAATGTTTCTGTGACTCGTATTTTATTGTGATTAGCTGTGCAGTACAGTAGTCTCATTCCGCATTGGAGTTGATTGGAGCATGATTGGTGCCTTATTTTATTGTGCATAGCTCTATTATCTAATATTCATCAGGTTTTAAAGGCTACATCACAGTTATATGATAAAGGAGGTTTATTAGGCTGCTCTTCTCAGTGAACTATATTAATCTTTTTCACTTTTGTACCAAACACCCTCATTAGTTGTATTTATTGCTGTATTTTTACAGTTTTCACATAAACCAGCTGATGTTGTTATTCTCAATACTAACTGTCTAATCGGTCCATAACTGTTCTCTGATCATACAAGAGAAGCTCTAGATGTTTTCTTGTATTGATTTGGTATTCTCACCTAATTACCCTTGTTATCACAGTAGTAATTGAAAGTGTTGGGAACAAGGTGATGCAACATAACATTGCCTGTTTCTAAACACATGTGTACACCTCATTGTGCTGTAGAATTAGTGCACAACATGCAATTTAGTCTGTATAGCATCAGAATTGAATTGGAGGTAAAGTTCAGACCTCTGCTGAATGCAGTGTGTTAAGAGTAACACTGGTCTCATAGTAAACAATGAAACACTTACTCAGTAATGCACAGTATAATGAGAAGACTTTTAAAAAGCAGTGCTTCAAAGAGTAGCTCAGGGCATCTGAACCGTACATCTGTGAGTGAGATTTATTGTGGGGTAGCCCTGACAGCCTCTGGGAGATCCGCATGCTTCCTTGTAAATAAACTAATAAACTAGACTAAGTGTTTGATCAGTGACATCGTGGCTCCGTCAGGTATTTATACACAAAACCAAAGTGATGTGATGAGGAAGGCAAAGTGGTTACGATAGTGTAACTTCCTGGCAATTGTGTTTCAGATGAACAGCAACCTGTGAGCGTGAGGAAGTGTGCTGCCAAGCTGCCTCAGAGGATGCTCCTGATCTGTGGGGCCCAGTGTTGAGGGAGGTGCACAGAGCCAACTGGTGCCCAACATGTCTCACCACCAACACTACCAGCGAGGCCCCCATGGCCGCACCATGAGCTCTGAGGAGAGGAGCTTCACACCCATCAACAAGAGCTCCACACCAGTTCACAAAAGCGCCTCCTCCTCTTCTTCATCCCAGCGCGACAGCCGGCAGGTAATTCACAGGCCACATGAGGCATCCATCTAGTGTTTCTTTCAAATGACAGCAGCACTTTGAATGAATGTAACAGTAGAGGAGACACAATAGGAGGGAGGAGTGTGTATTATCTTAGGTTGCTGCAGTCTGCTGTCAATGCCATCCTCTTCTGCAATACAAAAATAGGCAGACAGAGGTGAGCTGGGCCTGTGAGGAAGCCGAAAATCATGAAATATTCATTCAGCAGTTTAATAAAGTGTGAAAGACGAACATAAGTCAAAACTATTGAGATGTGGTCATTTTGTTTTTGCAACAGACAACTGATGCATACTACCAACAGTTCAAATGATTAATTCTGAGATAAAATTTTCATCAGTTTTTATTTTTACATAGCCTTTTAGCTTGGTTTTCAGTTCAACTGAAGCTAGTTTTATGAGTGCATGAATAGTAGAAGTTTTTTCTGAGGAACTGACTTGTGTAGTTTTTATTTAGTTTTAGTTTTAGTTTTGCAGGAATTATAAAGAAAGTTATGCTTTATAAAAGCTAAAATATAGGATGAGAGAATGTATCAGCTGCGGTTTACACAACCATTGTTTATTACAGGTATTAGTTATGTTAGTGCATCGTGAACCATGTTAACACCATGGGAGGAAACAAAACTAAAGCTGATTTTACCTGCAGTTCTGTTTCATTTTTATTTTTTGAATAGGTAATTTTTATGTATTGTGCTGTTGTCATTTTTATTTCAGTGAACATAATTATCCACTATTGTGCTACTTTCAGTTTTAGTCTTGTTTTTGTTAACTACAGCATTTGTACATCTTTTTTCAGTAATCCCTTTTTCCCTCTGCAGAACAGTCTTCTTTGATTATAGCTAATGAGTAAAAGTTTTTTCCTTTCAAAAAGCCATTAGAAACAACTAATCGACTACCCTTACACCTTATCAACTGATAAGGTGACTAATCAGCCAAGTGAGAGTAGACCTAATTCCCTGGTTGGTAAAGGAAAACCTTTTAGAGCCATAGTAAACAATGAATTAGACACCATCTTATTTCACAGTTCACAGGCCAAGTGCTTAAAGTTAACCCCTGCAGTAAGCCATCCAAAGCCCCCAGCCCTCCTTACTTCATTGTGCTGCTGCGTCACTGTGGCTGCACAGAAACAGGACACTGCAACTGGAATCTCTGACATCACAGCCTTTTCCATCGGCACTGGCTGATGAATATTTCATGAGGGACAGGCGGAGGCTTGGTGCTCCACTGAACATGTGGCACGCTCTGGTATGCCGTGTGGGAGCCCAGCTTGTGTCCGCAGGAGCTGGGAGCCAATTTTGAGAAATGGGGCCTGGTTCAAAAGCAAAAAATTAAAAAGAAAGGCCTGCTGCTTGATGAGGCAGACAGTTAACCCTTCAAATCCTTCTGTTCATTGTCCTTTTCTTTAACTGCCTGCTTTAATAAAAAAAGGCTTTTATGGAAGAAAGTCTTTGGCATTTCATTTCCCAGACACTATATTATCTGTAAGCCAGGTTCACATCAAAGCTGGGTTATCTCCCAATACTTATTTCCTTATTCATCTTTCTTTATCTGTTTAATGAAGCTGAGAACTACCTAGGGCATCCACTAAGGCATTAATAACTGAAGTCTTTTTACACCTGCTTGATCAAGACCTATCAATGGGATTTTAAAGGAATTTAATTGGGAATTAGTTCTATTTTCATGCAACTGCTTTGTGTTGAAGTATAGTACATTTTTGATGAAAGATGCAGCAGTATCAAAATTATAGCTGAGTTACATTCAGTTCAGGTTTGTATCTGATAAAAAGAAAAAAAAAAGTTTCATAATACATGCACATTTTTGAGCACATTTAAAGAGACATTGTCAACATAAATTATTTGTAAGGGTCCATCAAGCATACACATCCTGACACCGAAATGCTCTGCCTGCAAGGACAGTATGTATAAGTTTGAGGCAAACATTCATTAATTCACTTTTTAAACTGTAATTTTTGAGAGGAATGCTGGGATATTGGAGCCTACCACATATACCAGCGGGCAAAGGGGTAGTACACTCTGGATGTGTCACTAGTTCATTGCAGGGCTGTCATACAGAGACAAACAACCATTCGCTTGCACATTCACACCTGCAGGAATTGAACCCATTCCCTACTTGAATTGAGGATAACAGATGCAACACTATGTCACCCCTAGTTACAAACATAAATGTACAAACTGACCAAACATGGAGGCATTGGCTTGTTACTTATCTGGTAAAAAAATAACAAACATTGAGTGATATTCTTTCAAGCATGATTTACATTGTTAGATAATAAGACTTCATTACAAGCTACAACTGTAGAATCGACAAATTGTCGTAACTTATTAAGAACAGAAAACTTTATGTCACTCTTTATCTCCATCCTTTCCCTCTGTGCTTGCCAATGGATGAAAGTCAACTCCAAATTCACTCTTGTTTTGGATCCTGCTTTGTCTGCTTGGCATTATGCCTCGCTATATTTGTTTGGTTTTTTTTGTGCTGTGCATATCCACAATTTTCATAGCTGTTTACAATTTGACACCTCGACTCCCATTTTCACACCATTATATGAATATACAGGCAGTGGTACGAGACTGAAGATTAATTCACATCTGTTAATGTTCACTGAGAGGGATCAGCTTTGTTTAAGTCTTGGTATTGTGTTTTTGTTATGTCCTTTAAGATGCCTGTATGGTTGCATTATGCTGCCTCATTTTCTGCTTTGTATGTTCTGTTGTTCTGGGAGATTCAGTGATACAGAATATACAGTACATGCTCCCCAGGGATGTCATGTGGAAGGAGGTAGATGATGAAAAAATACTTCAGGGAGCTTGGCTGGGCATCAGTTGTTTTCTCTTTTTTTTTTTTTTTTGTTTGAGGAAAAATGAGAGCAGGGCATTTTGTGAGGGGATTGCCTAAATGAGATCCAGCCCCCATTTTCTAATCAATACATGTCACTTTTCCCTCTGCTGACGACTACTTTTCA
The DNA here is from genome assembly GCA_037367295.1 of Apogon hyalosoma. Classification (NCBI taxonomy): domain Eukaryota; kingdom Metazoa; phylum Chordata; class Actinopteri; order Kurtiformes; family Apogonidae; genus Apogon; species Apogon hyalosoma. The sequence continues at coordinate 25,415,231 of JAPQRP010000016.1, read as the reverse complement.
CCACAGAGGTCCTCTTGAGAGCAATTAGATTCACCACCTGCAGTTAGCGCAGACGCAGAGACAAACATAGTCATTGTTTCTTCATCAACACATTGCAGGTTAATTCAGGATGTCGCTGCAACTCTCTTTTTTCTCTGTATGCTGATGAGGTCATGTGGGGCTTGTGTAATTTGACTAAAAACAGCTTTTTCACAATGTATTTGTCAACTGCTTTCACAATACATTAAAGAACAGCAGGTTGTAGATTATTATATTACATTCAGATATTAGGAAAGAAAGTTGAACAAGCTTAATCATGAGGTAACTGCAATGACCTGGGGAGATCCCTGAAAGATTGAGATGTTTTCACCTTGGACACAGAAAGAGAAATCACACAATAGGATATGTAATTGCTTTGGGCTTTATGACAGAATAAAATCAGTGAGGTGTTGATTCACAAGATCTGATAGTGACTGTTTCTTTTCTAACTCTGATGTTTGATTAAAGAGAACCAGAGTGCAGAAATGCTTCTTCCATGGCCAGGTTATCATCACGTCTAATATGACACTGTGACTCATGTAATACTACTATGTTTTTTTTCCGCTGTTGTAGTCAGGACCTAGCAGCCCACCTTAAAACACAGAGGAGACAATGTTGACAGAGAATAAAAATAAAACTTACAAAAATATAAAAAATCTTGGCAATCTCTGTGAGCATTTCTGTCTTCAGCTGATGTTTTCCCATATATCTAAATATGGTCAGGTTTTACTTGATCATCCGATCTGCGGGTTGGACCGATAACAAGAACAAAATTTGCTGGTTCTAGTGAAACAAAGAGGGGATACCTGTATCTCGGTCAGTCATCCAACACCTCCAGGTTTCCTCTCCTCTGTCTCAGTTTTCCAGAGGTGTTTTTGTAGAGTCAGCCGTGACACGGATGTCACACACATGGACTGTGTTGAGTGTTTACACAGTGCATGAGACTGTGCTTATACACTGTCTCTTACGGTGTTAATTTCTCATCCATGTGCCCCACACACCCCCATCCCACTCTAGGCTTTACTGCTGAGCCAGCTGCACATTGCATTGAAATCCATCCTCACTACAATCCCTTTGTGGTTTTGAGTTGCTGAAACATAATTGTTAATGTGCGTTGGAAACATGTCCATTTGTCTACCAAATGTTGTAGGTGGATATGCTTACAAGAACAGCAGGACACTATTTGTATTTTGGAAAGTACAGTATTATGTGCAAGTTGTTCGAGATCAAAAAGTAATTTCAGCTTGATAGTTACCAAACCACAACCAATAACCTTATTTATACCCCAACAGCATCACATAAAGTATGCAGTAATGAGTTTTTGCCCCATATGGCAGTAGAGAAGAAGCAATTGCAATAATGTTATTCTCTCTTAGCATCACAAGTTAATTATCTTTTTACTTTTTGTCCATCACATTCCCACAATCCCATGAGTGGTTCAGTATTTTTGATCTATTGTTTTTATTTTATTACTATTTTAACCATGTTTGTTGCAGGCCGAATGTACTGAAGATATCATAGAGAAGACCTTGGTCCATATTTCTAGTGTGGGTGTAAGGATGGAAGAAGATATCATTTTGTTTTACAGTTGAGTGTATTGTGAGATTCTGTACAGAAGTTCAGTTCTGAAAAACATTCTTGATTTTTAAGTAAAAGTATAGTTAATTACACTTAGAATAATGCTGTGATTTCAGACATTATGGTGGCTGTGACAAGTCAAAAGGCAGATATTATTGTTCTGACTGCATAACAACATTTTTTTTATCCTGATTTATTTAGGCTCTTTACATTGTGGTGGTATTTGTTACAGTCGATTTCTTAGCTTAAAATTTCACAATATATTAAAATTGTAACCCAGTACACAGCCACAGTTCTTTACTAGAATAGCTTAGTTCAAAAAGTCTGATTTGGAATATTAACAACACAAAAGCACAAAGTCTCTAAAGTGTAACTATTTTTGTCACACAAATTAGAGGTTAGCTCTTGGTGGATTTTTAAAAGTCCATAAAATGATAGTTTGGAGCAGAAAAAGCCAAATAAGCACCTACTGCCCCAATCCCCCCCAAAAAAACAACTGGCATCTCTGAATTGTAATAAACTATTGAACTGAACATCAGCTTAGTCATAAATCAGTAAGTCTGAAATTAAACCTCAAACTAGCCATTTTTGAGCAACTGCTCTCCTTCAAACAACAGTAGTTATGATTGAGAAGCGTAACATTAACCCATAAAGACCCAAACATCCACTGGTGACCAAAATCATCAACTGATCTAAAGTGTCTGACATCTGTTGATCGACTGATTCTATCGATACATGTAAATAACTGGTGTAAAATGCAGTTACTCATCCTTTCATGGTCATCAGATAAGACACATGTGGATGTTCAGAGGCTCTTTAGTGAACATGGAAACACCATCATCTTCTACAACATTGATTCACCAGTAAAACCCATGGAGTCTGATAAATGACAGTGGATGGATACACTTGATTTTATGTTCAGTTATTGATATTTTTACTGAAAATGTGGCTTTTTCCAGTTTTCTCTGTTTTGAAATAATAACTTTTGAATTTACTGGAGTTTTCATGAACACCTACATTAAATGTAGGAAATTAAAAATAGGACAATACATGATTTACAGTGAAAAATGCAAAACACAGAGGGTAGTATTATTATAAATAGCAGTCAGTCACTTAAGAAAAGTTAAATAGAGAGGACAATGCCACAGATGTAGTACTGGGTCATTATAGGTCAACTATTTACCACGATTGGAACCAAGTTATCTCAGTACCAGTAGTTTGTAAAACATCCGTGAGGTCCAAGTTACTCAGCCAAACCAGTTAATCTGTCTATCATTAATACTGTCATGGCAAATGGAAAATGCGTGACCTGTATGTGACTGCTTATCGATGTGTATACCGATTATGAAATTGCCTCATAAAGAAAGTAGTAAAACTCACAGGAACTCATAGAGCCATCCAATGTCATATCATTATCTATACTTAGATTTTAATGATGAATTCAGCAGGATAGTACAGTTTGTATAATGAACTGTCAGTGTCATATGAGCAGTTTCCAGCAGTAGAGAATGTGGCCTCGCATGTGCATTAATGTCTGTGATAGTGTCAGAGAAATGTGTCACTGTTGTACTGATATTTATAGTGATGATTTAGCCTAAGGCTTCCCCAAGGAGTGTTTGTCCTTTCTCCTGCTCAGGGAGACCTTAACTGTAATAGTGTGATTCATTGCAGCATTAAAAGGTTCACCATGAGTGTCAGCATAGGGGTTGGACTATTGTTGATGAGAGGCAGACATGTCTATTCATATTTTTCTTATTCACGTTAATTTTAGTGACACCTATAAATATCTTTTAACTCCTACGGCCTTCATTGTATAATGTAGACCTGGATTTCAACTCAGAAACATAAAACTCACTCAAGTGGAAGTTATCTAGTATCAAATGAACAGGCACAGGAAGTAAAAGCTTTTTTTTTTTTAAGTCTTGACACGGCTGAAACATGACAGCCTTTTACTGAGTCACTGAGTCTGCCACAAGAGCCTTCATTAGAGGAGTAAACTCACCAAGAGGGACCAGCTCATTCAGCTTTAAATTATTCTGCAGTGAGATCAATGACTGCAAGCAAAGTGCAGGAAATCACTTTGGTTCTGTGCGCGGGGTCAAATCACAAAAAGCAAATCCTCCAAGTGTGGCTGTAATTTCCATAAACTTAGCATACACCCTACATTGTGCATTTTCTCTGAGTCAGAGGAAGTGTGGACTGCACCTATAGTAAATTTATTGATGACTTGCATAACGAGGATCTTAAAACAATGCAGGAAAGTGAATTGAATTGCAATGTTTGCAGGATAAGGAATACTTTACTTAGTGTAGTATTGATTTATCAGTTCGGGCCTGTTGAAAGTCTGTGCTTTTTTAATGTTGCAGATACGCAGGAAGCTCGCCTGCCTGTTTAATGAGACACCTGTCATTTGTTGGACTGTAGTGCTTCTAAATAAAGAGCAGCTGATGTATTGATCACTAACAATCACATTATGTAGTTTGTTTGTTAAAAGCAGTAATGACCTAATCATTTTGAGTAAGTAGACCTACTTATATTACATAATAGCTTTGATTGTGTATGTGCGTTTGCTGATGAATGAGTTATTCCACCTCCCCTCTTACATGAAGCGACTGACAGGAGGAGCTACAGTCTATGAAGAAACATGACCTCATTACAAGAATGATCTGTTGGTTTGGTCACTGCTTTAAACAAGCTGTCTTCGCTTTTTTTTAAATGTCCTACAAACCAAGGTCAGCGGACATAACGCACAATTAAAGAGCCAAGGGCTCAGCATCACACAGGGTCACATCTGGTTTACCAATAAAGCTTGTGTATGTTGACTTTTGCATTTTTTTTTCATAGGCTTTTTAGTATGAAACATAACTGTCTCACCCACTTTACTAGAACTGCATTTAGAGGATTTAAAAAGCCTTAAATGTAGTTTTTCTCATTCAGTGTCTAAAAATGCTATAGAATGTTTGGAATTCTTCAGGCCCCACTGTGTCATCAATCAGCATTCAATACCTTTCCTCTAACAGCCACATATAAGGCAGGGAAGCTGTGGGTTTTGAAACCACTTTAAATGGCAAAATAAAACATTTCCTGTAGTCTATCTTGTCGCTTTCTTTTGCCACAGTAATGGAAATACTCTTTCCTCCCAAGAGGTATTAAAATATCTTAAAAGTTCACTTAAAAATGTGCTGAAACCCTATTTAATTGAACTGCATTTTTCTTCTTTTGTATTTATTTTAATGGACTGCAAATAGAATAGAAAATATGAACATGTGTCATGTTGTTGAGATACTTTTATTTAAGAGCAAAATGCAAGGCCAAGTCATTTGACCTCGTTTTAAAACACCTAGAATGAGTCAAGCATTTTCCTGATTACACAAATATTAATCAGCATCTAAACTCTCTAATCTAAACTCTAACATATGAAGTTAGAGTTTAGAAAAACAGAAATGAACAGTAAATTACAAACACATTGCAAAAGACTGTAATCCACAATGAAGTAAAACCTGTTGTTTTACCTGTCATTCATTCATGCTTGCAAAAATTTTCGCGTCACGACGCGAACCGTCAAAGACCCTCACATTAATTAATCTGATAATGATTTCAATGTTAGTTTTTTATATATCGCAGTTCATACTGATTTCACTCATTGTGAAGGACATCTACTTTATGTAGTGTTAATTAAAATACACACGTCGAAAGTAAATAAAACAAGGCTGCTCAGCTAAAGCAGACAAAAAAGCAGCTAAAGAACGGGACTTACATTTGCACTAATTAATACATCGTGTCAAGCCTTCACAGCAGCGGAGTTGATGATAATCCTTTTTTCATTCATTTTGCTTTCATCCACACTATGATCCCAAGATTCCTGATCATCCCTTCAGTTGGATTACGGCGTGATCTCTTACCTATCCCTACCTGACCCTGCCATCCCTCTACTCCAAAGACGTCACTTTGATTTACAGACCTACTTGAAGCGGGAAGAGCACAGTCAGGAGAAAGCTAATGGAGTGGAAATGCTGAGAGAGCAGGAGGAATTCGAGTCAGGCAGTATGTTTTTTCAGATGTGTGGTACAGGGGGAAGGATGAAAGAGTTTCGTTCATTTTCCTCTGTCTGCTCAGCTATGGGACAGTGACAGGCAAATCTATGGTTTTTAATACACCAAGACTATCTTATGTTTTCTTATCCTGAAGAAGTGAGTGGATTCACTCTCACATAGACTTTTATTTTTATTCCTCTCTAGGAGCCAGACAGCTGGGAAATCATCGAGGGGCTGAAAATTGGTCAGAGCAATGTCCAGAGGCCAGATAAACATGAGGGTTTTATGTTGAAGAAGCGGAAATGGCCCCTGAAAGGCTGGCATAAGGTAAGATCCTGTGGCAAAACGTGACACAATAGCTTTTGTTGCTGGAGAATTCTTTGAAGCAGACCTGCTCCCAGAATGTTAAACAGCGTGCAGTTGAGTAAATGGGCTTTTTGCTTTAAAGAAATCCCTCTTTTATGCACCTTGCTTTACCCTGTCTGGGCCCCTCCTGCATGCAAATACAATCGGCACCTTCAGGACCAGTTTAACTTGTTTTTTCAAGGAAACATGAACACGTTGGTAGCACATTTGCACGAACACCACAGGGACATACCACTACTACAAATACAAGACACAGCAGAAAACTAAGCATTTTGTATTAAATCTACAACATAAGCATGTCCAAACACATCATCACTGGAATGGTGTTTCAGCATCTGTCATTCCTGTTATCTAACTAACACGTTCTTTTTTTTGCTCATCTTTTCCCTGCAGCGATTTTTTGTTCTGGACAATGGTATCCTGAAGTACTCCAAGTCCCCCATTGATGTAAGTAACCCTGACTATAACCCACAGGCAGAAATAGGGCAGCCTGCCCTGACATCAGCTCCGCTTGGCAATGACTCAGCAGAAACATCTGCAACACAGGTCACAGTTTGCAGTGCTTTCAGCAGAATATCATTGCTTTGAAAGAAGGAATACATGTAATCAGCAAAAAATGAAAATGTGAAGTTAATGTGAAGATATGCATCTATCACCTTTCAGTCATTTGATGACATTTACTTGTATTATTCATGATGTTTTACTTCTTAGAGTGAATACAGTTTTGAGATTTATGTTCGTTTTTTATTCAGTCTTTCAGTTTTTTTAATTACAGGTTTTATATAGCTTTTTGAGTGAACAAGTAGAAATAACTAGCTGTCATTTAGTGTTTATTAGGTCTATTGTTAATTTTTCCTGGTATTATGAGGAAAGTCTTCGTTTATGGAAGTTCAGACAGGTACAGTGAAAAACCACACACCAGCAAATTATTCATTAAATGTTCCATATACTAGAAAATAATTTTGTTCTGTTCATTATGAACAAGGAATATAGGTAGATAATTTTAAAAAAGCTGATTACACCTGCATTCTGTGTAATTTGAGTTTGTGTTGCATAATTATTATTGAAAAAAATTGTTTAAATTTCAGTTTCAGTTAACTGCAGTTCTTAGTTTTAGTCTGTTAACAATAACCATGTAACTAAGTAAATAAAAGTGAACAGCTGCTGGATTCTTTTGTTTTTACAGTGTTTTTGATGCAGTCAAGACTAAACAGAGCATAAAAAGTTTGTTATAAATGCAATTGCAGAATAAAAAAATATATATTTGCAATGTTCAGATATGAACTGAAAAGTTATTTTTCCACTGCTTGCCTCAGATCCAAAAAGGCAAACTACACGGCAGCATTGATGTCGGACTCTCGGTCATGTCAATCAAAAAGAGGGCTCGACGCATTGACCTGGACACGGAGGAGCACATCTATCACCTGAAGGTAACTCTGATCAATACTGTCATTTCAGCACTATTAAACAGGTCAGCAGGTCATGGACTTCAGATCACTTTGTCTTGTCTTTCTCTCAGGTCAAATCCCAAGACATCTTTGATGCTTGGGTGTCCAAGTTACGTCATCACCGGCTTTACCGGCAGAATGAGATTGTGCGATCACCTCGAGAGGCCACGATGCGAACATTTCCCCCACCAGCTGCCATGGAGTCCCCACAACCAGCCTCAAGTGTGGGTCTTGAATCCAAGGTCTGTCCCCATCTGCCACAGCACTGCTATAGGTCATACCAACAAGGGTTGAGTTTTAAACCTGATTAATGATTCATGCATCATCATTATATTGAACCAAACATTAAAACTACCTTCAGAGTAAACTCAGTCATATTTGTATACCTACATTATGTTACTTAGATTAAATTTAACCTTAACACAGTCAGTTTCAAATGTACATTTAGGAGATTTAACCTTAAAAAGTCTGTTTTTTGTTGGTTTTAACTAAATCAAGGCTCCACCCAGTTGAGTTTTATGATGTGATAAAATAGTGGTTCAGTAAGGACTCTGTTACAGAGCTGAACAGGAAGCCTGGACCAACTCTCAAATATGGCTGTTTTTTACTTACTGCGCTCTTCTGTTTCCGTTTGTGTTTCTATCCTATTATTTGTCCGTCTTTCACCATTAATCTCTAGACAAAGGAAAAGGCATTTGTGCCTCTGCCAAGCTGTCATGAATAGATGAACTTTTATACATAAAACATCTCAACAGGATGTATGTGTAGTTAGTCAGTTTAATTTGGTTTATCGAACATTTTTTCAATGAATAAAACCACCATTGCTTAGTTTTAAAAGTCAGATTCAGTTAACTCTTGTTTTAGAAGCTTATCCTAGGTCTTAATCATCAGATAACTCCAATCTCCACTTTAATAAAATGTGAAGCTCCTCTTTATTGTGTTTAGTATATCTACTTTTTGGAGTATTATCTTTAAAAAGACATTATCTGAGCTAATCACCTCAAACAACACAGCACAGACTTCATGTTGACACAGACCAGCCTCTACGCCTTTTCCTGAGTATTTGGCTTAAAAGTTATCTCTCCTCGGAAGAGAGAGCAATTACTAATTCACAACGGGTTTGTTATGGGGAATGAAAGATCGCCTAGTTCTTTTTTTATTGGAAACTGGGATAGAGTACCAAAATATCATCTAGAAGAGAACAAGCTCAAATTCACTCAACACTCACAGTAAAGACAGGAAGATGAAACTGTGTCTGTCTCAAGCTGATGTTCTCATACATAGCGCTATATCTTTTTCCTTATCATCATATATGTGATTTTTCAGTTGAGACCCTGTTCTGTTCCCTGATATTAACGTGATAACAGTGATTGAATAGGTAATTGTGTCCAGATTATTGAGATAAGTAAATGAGTTGTTTGTCTAGACTTGCAGTTAAGTGTGAACCCCTCCCTGCTCAACTGTGTAAATGTGAGGATGTATCCGTCATAGGTTTCCAGTGGGAATGGGACTCCATGCGTCATGCAAATTATTAGAGGTGATCAGTAGGATCGGAGTTGAGAGCAGCTGCTTCTGTCTGATGAGTGGTCCCTGAAGAGCTGCTCCAGTCTCAGTCACTATTAAGAGCTACATCTACGAGACTTCGAAGCTCTCCTGCACATGTGTATCTGCTCCTAAAGGCAGATATTACAACACATTATTACCGTCACTTAAGTCAGCCTGCTCTATTACACTAGTCTGCTCTTTATTGTTATTAAGTGTAAAACAGTGGAGTTTTTTTTCCACTAATACTTTGGTTATTAACCCAATGTCACTTGGTACTTAATTATAATTTTGCACCCTCATCATACTGTACATTACAATTTATTTTACACCTTACAGTTTAAAGGGGTCATGTTTTGCTAAACCCACTTTTATCAGTCTTTGGTTTATTTATTTGTGTATTTGGACCCTAACAGTTCCAAAAGTTTGAATTTGAACCCTCCAGGTGCTGCAAAGCTATCTTTA
>JAPQRP010000016.1:25391940-25404987 GCA_037367295.1 Apogon hyalosoma | reverse complement strand
TGTCCAAACTTTGAGCCGATTACCTAAAATGTTCAGTTGTTGGTTGAACAGGACAGAGCAGCACAGCCAACAACCTGAAGGGGGTGGGGCGTGAAGTGGCTCATTTACAATTAAAGGGCCAGCACTTAAAATTACCTTTCTGGTGTCATTACTCAGAAATAGGGTTGAAGATGGACCTATGGAGTTGAATTATTGAAGAATTCAGACCCAAGCAGAGCATTTACAGTTTATGTAGAGCACAGTGAAATGTTTTAAAATGTATAATTCCATTTAAAAAAAACAAAAATATCACTCCTTTAATTGTCCAGGTTTTTATATATATATGTATGTATGTGTGTGTGTGTATATATATATATATATATATATGTGTATGATGATTTTTTTTTTTAAAAATCCAGTTCTGTTTCTATACTTCTAATTTAGTATGTACAGTGCATTTGCTCTTGTGTTTCTATTTTTCTGTTTTTTTACTCAGTATAACTGAATGCCAACAGAAAATAAATCAGCAAAAATAGATTTTTTCAACACACCAAATATATGAGTTTTTTTTAAAATTAAATTCTGTTAATCAAGACAAATAATGACAGCTACAAAATAAAAGTACTTTTATAAACAACGCCAGAACAGACTAAACAAAGAGGCAGTTTTATCTCAATAATATCAATGAGTATCATCAGCACAGTGCCGTCTATGACTGAGCAAAAATAAGACAAACAAACTATGGGGTGAATTAAAAATACATCAGGGAAGGAAATATATTTTGTTAAATGCATAAAGTGTCTCAATTCATAGCACACATTTTCTCCTTTCATAAAAGACAGTACTCCCTCCAAACAAGTAAGTCTGATTCTGTGATGATTATTAATACATATTCAGGTTTAACATGACAATTCCTATTATGAAGGATCACCCTTATGGGATGTATATAAGACACTGGTTAACATGATCCTGCACAAACAAGTATGCAAGGTTTATTAAATTAAACTTTGCTTAATTAAAAAAAAACAATGTTTCAGGCTTATTTGGATCTCCATCAGGTCAGAAGGCTGAAGTAGGACCAAAACATTGCCATTAGTAACTTTTGTGTTATGAAATTGTTCGTTTTTGTAGTTTTTTGAAAGCCTTGTGCCTCTCTTCATATGTGTTTAATACTTAAAACATACCTACCACTTAAAGATACACCAATTAGCCATAACATTCTGACCACTGACAGGCAATTATCTCATTCCAAAGGGACCTGTCAGTGGGTGGGATATATTAGACAGCAAGTTTGACAAGGGAAAAATTATGATGGTCAAATCACTGTCTTAGAGCATCTTCACATCTGGTACATTCTCAGTGTAAAGTGGTTCATATTGACCAAAAGTATGTAAAGAACAACTGGATCGCAACCAATCAAGCATCTATGAAAGCAGAACATTATTACTACCCATCTAATATTGTGTAGGTTCTCTTTTACACAAAATTAGCTCTGACCCGAGGCCTAGACTCCACCAGACCTCTGAAGGTGTGCTGTGGTATCTGGACCAGGATGTTAGCAGCAGATCCCTGAAGTCTTGGAAGTAGACAGGTGGACCTTCATGGATCAGATTTATTAATATTCGTGACATCTCCCACAGATGAGATGATCAGTGGTCCTGAGATTGGGATGCCCTTCTTTAGTCCATTTTTGGTCGGTACTAACCAGTACAGACCAGGAACACCCATTAAGACCTGCAGTTGCAGAGATGCTCTGACCCAGTCAACACTGTTACAATGGACCCGGTCAAAGTCACTCACTTCCTTATCTTAATCATTTTGCTGTGTCCAATACATCAGCTTTAAGGAGTTAATGTTCACTTGCTGCCTAATATATTCAACCCACTGGAAGGTGCCATTGTATTGAAATAATCAATATTATTACCACTTCTCCTGTCAGTGGTGAGAAAGTGGATGGATTCAGGTATAAGGATATGCAGCCACTCTTTAATTTTTTATTTTATTTTCCTGGAATAGTTCAAGTCAAGCCTGTATTGTATAACTAAAGGAACACTTATATAATTCTAGCACATGCTCTTGGTCAATTTCATAGTCAAAATAAGTGTGTCTGTAGTTATGGTCTTGTATTTATTGAGACAATATATGTATATATCAGCTTTTAGGCACTTCATATCCACCAAGCACACAATATGATGTCTCCAAAAATACTACATCTTTCACTTAATCTATTTTATTGGTCCAACAGCAGGCTAAACCCAGCAGCTTGCCATGGCAACCAGTGGCCCCCAGTAATAGCTGTAACAACAGCCTGCCTGCCTCATACAGCAATGGCCAAAGCAAGGTGGTTGCTTGGCTCCAGGAATCAGAGGAAATGGACAAGTGTGCAGAGGGTGAGTGCTATTTTCCCACCTATATTTGGAACAAATGTGATTTTACAGAGAAGTGGATTGAATCATGGCCTGAGGTTTACGGTAAGCCTTCAGAACCATAAAGGGTGAATTGATGACTGTGTCATGACACATAACACTTGAATGTGTCCGTGAATGTTATTTTCAGAGCTCGCACGATGCCAGTCCAACCTGACTGAGCTGAGCCGGTTATTGCAAAGCCTGGAGATTCTACAAAGGACACAGTCAGCCCCGAACTTCACAGATATGCAGGTGAAAATAAGCACACAGAGGCATTTATGCACGTACAAAGAGCAGGAGTCAGAGGTTTTCCCGCAATGCACTGTGGGAGTCTATTTGTGATTGTGTTTCCTAGGTAATGATGGCAAATATATAACCAGATAGCTCCCAAAACACCTGCCCGCTTCTTTAACTGATCAGTTTTTGTTTGTGTTTTTGTCTTTTTTTGCATTATAATTGTTGGCTGAAATACATTTTTAACAGCATATTTGTCCCAAACTTTTGTTTGCAACTCATTTGTGGTAATGTTGTCATTTCACTACATTCAGTGTGTGTGTTAACTTTTGCTTTGTTTGTTGTTTGTTTGATGTGTTAATGTGTTCTATTAACTGCACTTTGCATATTTTCATCCACGTGTGCCACTTAGACCAATTGTGTAGAATTGTCAAAGAAAGAAAAGCGCTTGAACAGAAGATGGAGAACAAAAAGTGTCGGCAAAGATGCAAAATTCCAGCTTCAGGTACCCTTCTTTTCAGATTTTTACTTTCTTTTTATTAAATACAGATCCAAACTCACAGTACATCTGGTTATTTTAAAAGCATATATTTAACTATTGAATCGTTTAGATATTTTACACTAGTTGGGATTTTCTACATTTCTTCCATTTTGTGGGTGAAAAGATAAATTGACACATGAAGTCAGCTTTATCTGTTCATGAATTTAATATTGGAAATCACTAACTTTACTTTTTAAGCGTGCATCAGTGGTTAGTTAGAGTTTATAACTACTGAAATACTTATGTACAACTCACTTGGACAGAATATTATTAAAACATGTACACAGCTGAGACAAAATACTTTTTGCTCCTACTGTCTTCTTAGATTTATTTCCTTTTTTTGGTACTTTAATTAACATGCACCACAGCTGGCATGTATTAGAGAGATACTTCACACACTTAGTAATGATTTTCCATTGTGGCTAATTTACCCTCACTTCTTATAAAGGCTAAATGTCCTTTATACATGGCTGCTTTTTTATAACCTCTTTATGTGCTATAGGGATTTTTCTTTTATTCACTGATAAACCTTAGAGTCTAAAGCCTGCTCAGTTTTTTAGTTTAGTAGGGATTAATACAAGTAATAAGTCAAAGACAACTTGATTTGCTTTTAAACGTCCCAAATTGTATAGTGATAAAGAATCAGATATATTTGAGACCCAACAGTCGGGCTTTGACTCGATTGATCTCAATGAGGATCCGCAGCAGGCGTAGGCAAATAAGAGGCATTTATTATGTTTCAGTGTTTTCATTTAATGGCTGTGTGTTATGTATTGGTATGGCATGTCAGATCCTCGACCCGAATAAGTGCTGCTTTATTGCACACAGCTTTGTTCTGGCTGTCAGACAGCTCCAACATGACCACCCCCCAGCTGACTGAATGACACTAGTCCTCTGTGGATGCCATCTCTCTCTCTTTCTCCAGGTCCCTCTCTCTGCCAGCATGTCCCCTGTCCGCCTCCACTCATCCAACCCTAACCTGTGTGCCGAGCTGGTGGACTTTCAGCCTCCTGTGTCACGCCTGACAGACAGTGTGGAGTGTGCCAGTGACTACATTAAACTCCAGGAGGAATTCTGCACCATCGCCCAGAAAGGTAGGCAGGTTGTATGCATGATTACACTACCAGAAAAAATGAAAGAGGTGTCAACAAGAGGTGTCATCATCAAGTCTCAAAATATGAGATCCCAATTAAACAAAATATAAAAGCAGCAGGCACATTTGGATTGCTTCCAGGTACACATAGATACAGGTTAGAAATCAAAAACTAGAGGGTAAGCCCACATCATATTAATAAGGGAACCTTCATATAATTCAAGCCCATGTTATTTTGTACTAAACCCATGTTATTAAGCTATAGATGGGGAATTGTTCAGTGTATACATTTTCCTAAAGGTTTCCCTGTAAACCACCCTAAATTGAATATTATTCTAGCCCAAATATTCAGATATGTGGTGTTCGAGGAGGAGGAGGAAGTCTGCGCCATCACCCACAATAATACACAGGCAGTATACATGGTCACAGTGACAAAGGTTATTAAAAGAGATGTGTTTTCATATCATATGCCAGGTTTTCTGGATGATTAATTGGATCTTACTGTCACTGGTCAACATTTAAAACAATATTCTTACCTCTGCCAAGGGGGTTTTGTTTTCATTGGGGTTTGTTTGTTTGTTAGCAAGATAACTCAAAGTTATGGAAGGATTTTGATGAAATTTTCAGGAAATTTTGATACTCGTACAAGGAACAAATGACTCAATTTTGGTGGTGATCGGGGTGGGAGGGCTGATCTGCTTTGGCGGAGGTCTGCGCTCTCCTTGTGCTTTTCTAGTTGAATATTGTGCTTTTATTTATCTCAGAACACAGTGAATTGTTAAAAATAATTCTAAAGGGAGCATTAACCGGAGCTAAAATAAAGTTCTAATATCTTAGGCATTTTGACCTGGCTCATCTCTTTGCCTTCCTGCCCTAAAACTAGCCTTTTTTATTAGTTGTTAAAAAAAATCTTGTTAAGCATGTTTAACAACACATATCTCTCTATAGTTATAATATATTTAACTGTGTTTTAATAAGATCTCCTACTTACTATTGAGCTACATTTAACCATTATTACACTGAAAAAGTTGTTTGCATTATTTCCCAGCAGAGAAAGAAGACTGATTTTTCTTAATTTTAAGAGTGAAATCATTTGCACAATTTAAGATTAAGTCTTTCATAAAGAATTGTTTTTTGTTTCATAAGTACAACTTTTTCTTATTAAAGAAATCAAGAATCAGAATCATGGTCACAGGATTTTAAATGGTCATAACTCCAAAAAGAGTGTTGATAAGTATTCAGTTACTATTGTTGACAGATAGGAAACTATATGTAGGCTCCAAAATGGCATCATGACCTTTGACCTTGAGCGACATTGAAAGGTCAAACCCATAGTCTCACGTTT
Source organism: Apogon hyalosoma (assembly GCA_037367295.1). Taxonomy (NCBI): domain Eukaryota; kingdom Metazoa; phylum Chordata; class Actinopteri; order Kurtiformes; family Apogonidae; genus Apogon; species Apogon hyalosoma. The sequence continues at coordinate 25,399,387 of JAPQRP010000016.1, read as the reverse complement.
TGAGAGGAAGATGTCCATTAAGAGCTAAAACATTTGCAAGGGGCGGGGTTTGTTGTGTTTGGCACCACTTGTTATCATTTAGTGTTTTCCTTCTTGTTTTAATTATTTTAGTTGAGCAAAATTTGCTTACCACGTCATCAGTTTGGCTTAATACAAGAAAATCTGGTTGTTTTCATTAAAAATATTTTGCTGTTTTCCCAGTGTGGAATGTTTGACATACGATAATGTCGACCCTAACAGAAAAACATCATAAGACGATTGTTTCCACTTCCTGAAATAAATGTATTCAAATAATGAAAAGAGCAATACATTAAACTTTGCTGTTAAATGAAAACTATGCAGTATGCTGTTTTGAGAAAAAAGAATTTCTCCAGCGATGACAAATGTTCTACTGTTAATATGTTGTTAATATTGAGTTGTGCTTCTTTACAGTCCACTCTCTGCTGAAGTCAGCTTTCAACACAGTGGCCATAGAGAAAGAAAAGATCAAGCAGGTTCTGTCTGACCAGGAGCAGTCAGACCAGTCTGCTCAGATCAACTCTCTCAGGAAGTCTCTGTCACAGGTAATGATCTGCCTTCAGCCATAGACAGTGATGCCTCTATTATCTTATACAGGGTGCTTGTGCAGACTTTGAAAAGTCTGGAATTTTGTATGAAAGTGTTAATAAAGTATGGAAAAAAAGTGTCTCTTAATGTTGTATTTTAGAGTATGCTCAAAGGCACTTAATCTTGTAAGGTAAGAAATGCATGAGGAAAGCATATACAAAACTTGGTATGATTTCACTAATCAGAATAGGGCAGCCGTGGCTCAGGAGGTAGAGTGGGTTGTCCAGTAATTGAAGGGTTGGTGGTTCGAATCCCACTCTGTCCTAGTCATGTGCTGTTGTGTCCTTGGGCAAGACACTTCACCCTACTTCCTCCAGTGCTGCTATTCACACTGGTGTATGGATGCGTATGACTGTTCAGTGGTGGTCAGAGGGGCAGCCATGCTTCTTGCACGACTCGCTTGCCTCTGCCCTCATCGTCACACATCATGGGGCAGGGCAGCTGTGGCTACATATGTAGTTTACCACCACCAGAGTGTGAATGTGAGAGTGAATGAATAATGGATCCACTGTATGCGCTTTGAGTATGCGTTAAAAGAAAAGAGCTATATAAATCTAATCCAATATTATTATTATTATTACCAGTAAGTAATGGAATGATTCTAGTGAAACTTGTTTGTGTGATGTCCATGCATTTTTGTGATTTTCATCAGTTTTGAAAATGTTTCTATCAGTAAAACATAATTTACTGCGAATTATATATCCATTCATTCATACATTTATTAAAATGAACCTTTCTAGTACACACAACAGGTACAAACTCATCCAAAAAAGTAGGCATATAGTAGGAATTTTTATTTAAATGAAGAGCAAGCACACTGTAATATTTACCTAGGGTTTGTTAATGTGCTTTGTCAGCTATTTTTAACTTTGTTTATGTTCTAACTATGGTTTGTTTTAATGCATTAATTACTTAGACTGATCAGGCCATTATTGGGGAAATTAGTGCTGTAATTTGAGCAATATGTCTTCGGTGTCTTTACCCCACAAACTCAGATCTATTTTGTTGTTATGCTCATAATGACACACTGTCGGATGAAACATGAACCATGCTTTAGTCTAAGCAACCACAGTAATTACAGTTAAAAATATGATGTGTGGCGATGAGGGCAGAGGCAAGCGAGTCGTGCAAGTCCAATCATCTTTCCATATTAATTGGTGAGAGAAAGAGAAGAGCAGTGCAGTTCATTAACTCGGCTCCTTAGGGCTGTCTGTCTACCAAAGTGATTTAATTGGACTTTTCCTCTGCTAACAGTCGGTATCATTTCAGTGAAATGTTTTTGCTGCTTTATCTCTAGTTTGTATGTAATTGGACGTGCTTGTGACAGTGCTGTCGCAGGCTGGAGGCCGGGGTTGACTGCAAACCGCTGCAGGAAGTTAATAGTGAGGACTCAGGGATGTTATAGCTACAATTTCTAATGTCATGTATTTTAATCGATGCAGTGAATCAGTGAGACAGTTTTTATTTATACTACTTCAAGGGCTGATCATCACTTTGTAATAAGATCGGACCACATGACTATTTGCCTGTGGAAGATGTTGTTTGAGGTGATAAAACTTATTGGGGTTACAGTCAACTGAATTTAAAGCAGTTTAAGGCAAAGATAGATACTATGTGGTTGGTAGATGTGTAAATAGACTCTTCTGGGGTGGGAAATGAGTTTTTCTAAAGCACCATGTAAGATGCTGGGACTGTTTTGGAGGAACAGATCAATAAGATGAATTTAGTCCTGCTCAATATGAATTATATAAAGTATCTTCATAAAAAAGTAGTAAATGTATGGTCTGATTCACTGTTACTGGTAAGACTGGGTGTTAAATTTGACTGTGACTTCCACATAAAGACATTATTGTTATATTATTACAGCCTATTTTTCTTAGTTTTCGATCACGTGATCAGCGATGTAGTGAGTTAAGTTGTATTGTCGGTAAACAGTGTATCCCTTAAACACACTAATCTGTAGACTAGAAACTTTGCACAAGTCTTTTTTTTTTTTTTGCTTAAGTAAATAAACCCTTACAGGTCCATGTCTTGTTGAAAATTGTACATCCTGAGACCTCAAAAGCAGGCTCATTTTGTAAACTTAAGTTTTCAGCTATATTACAGGAACATACACACCCACATGTAAACACATTTCAGCTGAAAACAACAGCAGTTGCCTTCACAATAAAAGCATTGCAGATGTATTGCATGTACACATACAATGGAAATAACCTCATTTGGGCCAGACAGGGACAGCCCGAGGGCCAAATGGTACCTGAGGGCAATCCAATGCCCAGGTCTAGTCTATCTGGTAATATAGTAGTGTGTGCTAGTGCAAGTGATAGTTCAAGTGCTGGTTTACAGTAGGTTCACCTTGTAAATACTGATGCACTGATCTATTGGCTGGACATCCTTATCGGCTGATAGTGGCCCTGTAGCCTGCAATCGGCTTAAAAATAACAATGACTTCAAATAACGTGGTTAATGTTTATCTGTTGTTTGTTTATCTGTGTTTTAGTTTATTTCAGAAATTTGCAGGATTTCTTGGTTTCACTGGCACAAAGGGGTGGAATAAAATATAACAAAAACAAAATAAGTAGGAGAAATCAGACAAATTGGCCCAGAATTTAACAACTTAGCACCAACTTAAAGCACAACAGTAATGGCCAAACCCATATCAATCAAGTACTACTGCATGATATTTCTGGTCACTAAGGCACAGTACAGTATTGTAACAACAACAGCATAGTATACCTAACCATAATGGTAGATGATATTGATGGAAGACTGATATTCAGTAAGTGAAATATTATATTACACATCTACACCTACAAAATGTTGATACTTCTCTAGAACCAGTTTTCGGCCAAGGTTAGATACTGGCCCTCTGTGTTGGTGAAAACGGGGTATAAGTGCACTTAACAGAGTAAGTACATTCATTTAACAAAACAAAGAGAAAATAACTGAAGTGTAGCTTAACAGGCATCCATGTTTAGGGACCATACTTTCTCACCAAAGCCAGATGTATTAGAGCTATTTTTTATCACAACTGATAAACAGATATTCTTTTCTTCAATTACATCCGGCTGTGAAAATCCCAGTTGTTTCCTGTGCCATGAAAAATACCACATATCTACCCTTTACAATATGTCTGCAGTAGCACAACTTATAATGTCATGAGTGCAAAAAATACGTTTAGGAGAATTTCTGAAAATAAACAGGATCTTTCTGTTTTCAGGCCCTGTCCCAAAATGCAGAACTCCGAAGCCGACTTAACCGCATCCACTCTGAATCAGTCTTAACTGAACAAGTTGTCAGCGTGAACATCATTTCCACACCTGATGAGGTAGGTCACAGCGGTCAGTTTGTCACTGACAGTGCTAATTTCCGACTCCTACATTGATGAAACAACAGCTTCCAAGGCTGGCACGGTCGTGGAAGTATTTGCTTCCTGCATTTGTCAGCTGCCTTATTGATTCCTGTCCTTATAGATTGATGGTCTTTTCAGTAAGCCCTGGCAGGTAAGCTTAAAGGATCATTATTCCATGCAGAACCTGACATCAAGGGTAATGGGAAACACGACTAATTAGAAATGGATGAGAGTCTGTGTAGCAAGCTGCAAAATGATGTCCATGTTGTCTCTTTATAACGTTGAAGTTTGTTAACCTGTCATAGCAAGAACACTGAATGTCTCATGTGTTTGCATGTGTTTGCCTACAGGCTGGTGAACAGATGGGGATCCCTCTGACTCAGCAGGCCTCTAATGAGAGTCGACTCTCCATGTCAGAGTCTGTGTCTGAGTTCTTTGATGCCCAGGAAGTGCTTCTGTCAGCCAGCTCATCAGAGAATGAGGTATAACAAAGGACAGTGGCTGCAGAGAGTCTTAGAGAAGGACCAGACAGTGGTTTGGACTGTGAGCAGATAGTAGAGATAGTTGAAAAAGAAGACGGTTCAAGGTGCTATGATGCTTTGAGGTCAAAAAAGACATCACAGATAGATACACGTGGAGCTGGAGTGAGTAGAGTCAGCAGTAGGGATGTATCCAACTAAGAATTTGTCAGTCAGGTCGGTTTAATACAACTCAACTTTGAATCTTTATTTTCCTTTTCCCTTTTTATCTATTCTTTTTATATATATATATATCTGATAATCAGAACATCCAGTGAGTTCCAAGGCATGTTGTTGACCACACTACTTGCAGAAGGGTCATGAGAACTAATTTTTGACCATTTATTATTAATAAAAGACAGAAGTATATGGTGCATGCTGCCATGTCATGAAAACTCAACTCACCGACCAAATCCAGCGACCCCTGGAAAGCGGTGGTACGAAATAAGTTTAAGGAAATAAGTGGGAAGGTTCATTCAAAATATAAAGGTCATAATTTACATACACTGCATATATCTTTCCTGTCCTTTACACATGAGGTGTTATAGACAGTCCATATTATTGCTTCTCAACTAGTTTTCGCTACTTTGATGACAAGTCAATGCCTGGCAGAATTATAATGCATTTCAGATCATATTCAGGTGCCTCTCAAAAGTCTCTGCCTCTTATCCATGAGAAATACTTGTAAGCTTTTGTGAGATGAACAAACTAGAAGGCTCGGCCTGAAGAATCTCAGTCAGCACTTCATAAGAGCAGCTTGAAAGGCTAAAACAATGTATCACAAATCACTTAATTTCTCTTAGAGGCATTTTGTCTTCCCCCATGATTTGCAGCTTCTCGCCTTGTTTAAAAATGCAGTTTGGTCTGTCAGCTGAAACAATAATTTCTACCTCGTCACCATTTTAACCCATTTGAACACCCAGCTATAGAGAAATTGGTCTCTGAGGAGCCATTAAGCATTGATGCTCCCCAGACAGGCATTGAGCCACATGGAAGGATTACTCTGAAGAAATGCATCAACCCACTGCCCTGTAGCTCCGATGGCGGGGCCACTCAGACCTGTGTCATAGTGTTAGCCTAACCTTCACCGGTATCTTGTGACTGAAATAGAGGCTATCACAGCAAGTGGCTTCCCTTTGGCAGCATCATATGGCCTCATTGTGTTTTCTAAATATATACATAAAGTGTGTGAAAATGCTGCAGTGTCTCATCTGATGACTACTGCAGTGGGACAGATAGCTGGCGACTGCTGCAATTTGTTAGCCACTGGCTAACTGCAGTAACTGTGTACGTGTGTGTGTGTATGTGGCTAAGACCGTCTGCTGTTGTATCAGAGTTTGCGTTGGACTGTTCTGACTCACTCCGCTCTGTACCTGTTTCCCTCACAGGGCTCAGACGATGAGTCATATGTCAGTGATGTGAGCGATAACATTTCAGAGGACAACGCCAGTGTGACTGATAACGTCTCCAGACAAAGTAGGTCCATTTCTTCTCCTCTGGCCTACACCAAGCATACATAAGTATCTATTAAAGAGGGAAAAATGACCACAAGAGGGGATCCCACTCCACACAGACAGGTCATGCACAGTGGCGTTCATTAATCAGCATGGCCGAGGCACTTGACTTTGCAGGGCTTTTCGATGCCAAGGGCTACTCTTTATAAATGCTGTCTATAAAAAGGAGTGGAATCTCCCTCCTTCATCTTTGTCACATGGCTCACAGAAATATATTTTATCACAGGAATTCAATACAAGTCTGCTTAAGCTAGAAAAAGAGATATGTGATTAAAGTATCTGAAGACTCCTCTCATCTGTATAAAAAAAAAACTGGGAAAACCAATGTTACATTTCTGTCACTATATTCACGTACATTTTCACAGTTTTCACTCTTTTCCTGGCCACAATTAGTTGCATCCCCTTCATGTAAAAACCCTTAACTTCTATTATTACCACCCATTATCAGTAGTATCATGGTATGTTGTCATAGACTTTGTAAACTTTAGTTATTTATGCCTGTACAAAATAAAATGTCTTCATTCAGTATATTGTGTGCATGTACTTATGATAGTGTGTTGGGGCATAAAATGAACAGAAGAAGACAACTGAATAATCATTCAGTAATAACAACAATTGTCATCCGGAATGTAATTATTTTGGCCACCTTACTTCTCAGCACTGTAATCAAGATACATACACACAAATAGAACAAATCCAAAATAGAATGAGCTTGCATATATGTTACACCTGTCCTTTCACCAGCTCTCTGTTTAAAGAGGTTTAAATGTCTTATTAATTTGTTTTGCAGCCTAGTTTTGTACAAATAAGCAAGTAAAATTCATGGTAAGAGAATATACAGGATAAAACAGTGTCCAGTGTTTTTAAACCATGCTGTACATTTATGTTTTAGTTGGTTTAAAACTTTAAATCATTTAAAAGTACTCCATTTTTTGTATCATAATGTTGTCTTCTGCTTCCTAAAAGTTCCCTTGTGATTCCATTTTATACCTAATTCATCATGCATTTAATTTGCTGTGTCTGAAGCACGTTGTAACCATTAAGTGGAACAAATATGGGTTCTGTAAATAAGGGTTATTACTCATTTTCCCCAGTGGCCAATGGAGACTTTGCTGGCTGTGCCTTCCGTAACGGGCGGCGCATCTGCCTGCCTGCACCCTGTCCTGACACCAGCAACATCAACCTCTGGAACATCCTGAGAAACAACATCGGCAAAGATCTGTCCAAAGTGTCGATGCCTGTGGAGCTCAATGAGCCGCTCAACACTCTGCAGCGCATGTGTGAAGAGCTGGAGTACAGCGAGCTGCTGGACAAGGCTGCTGAGACTGAGGATCCTTTTGAACGCATGGTAAAGAACTTGTCATGTAATTGCACTTCTCTGACACTGAGGCTATATATATACACACACACACACACACAAACACACACACACACACACACACACACACACACACACA
>JAPQRP010000016.1:25349647-25364155 GCA_037367295.1 Apogon hyalosoma | reverse complement strand
TTCTTTCTTTCTTTCTTTCTTTCTTTCTTTCTTTCTTTCTTTCTTTCTTTCTTTCTTTCTTTCTTTCCTTTTTTTTATTTATTTTTTTTATTGATGAACAAATTTAAAAAGTGAAGGTTAGTTTATTGAAAAGGTCACTTTTTCTTCAGCAATTAAGTGTTTTGTTTTTTTTTACTTTTTCTTCACAATGATAAGCCTATCATCAAGCTCTGCAGAAGCCTGACAATGACCGTCAGGTGTTGGATGAGGGAAACATCTAAAACATGCAGGACAGTAGGCCTCGAGGACCAGGGTTGGTGACCCCTGTTCTAGGTTCTTCCATGCACAATAACCACGACTGCTCAGAGCATTATCTCACCTGACAAAAAGTAAGCAGCAAAAACAATATACAGCGTCTGTGCTCACTGAATACACAAGCCGTGACCTCTGGATTGTTCCTCCATTTTTCATGGTTATCATGTAGTTGTCTTTTGTGAATCTCCTTGGGGGTATTTCTGAATTTCGAGGAAAATCAAAGTGATTTGAACTGGTCCTTTTTTTCACGTTGACACTGAGTGTTGTCATCAGTCAGGTTTGGCCAAAGTGCAGGATCATCACCGACAACTGGACAACCTTCCTTTGTTGATAATTCACATGCTGGTGAGGCTGGACATTTTCCTGGGTTTCCTCAAAGGGCTCCACATGACCAATGTTGAATAATACCATAAAGATCAGCCTAATAATTACAAAAATAATCCAAATTAGACATTATATTAGACTAGATAAATACTTTATTAATCCCAAACTGGGAATTGCTTTGTTGCAGCAGCGTCAACTGCAGTAAGAAACAGAAGAAAAATAGAACACACAAAAAAGAATATAAATACACCCAATAAAATGTAAATATTTAATAATGCACATACCTTCATCTCTAGAGGTTCCATTAGTTCCATTTTGAGGAATTAGTATTTTACTTTATACAATTTATACTCAGATTCAAATGTAGCAACATAGTAACAACATAAGACAAATGAAAGAAACAGAAAGCAACAACAGTATTGGCATCATCTATCAGCTATTTAGCCAAAATGTCACTGTAAATATTTGTATCAGTGTGGAAGTACCAAGAAATAGAAAATGTTAAAAGATTAAAACAGACCACCCCTGCATCTATTGTTAAGGTACAAGTGGTAAATATTGTTATTAGATTGTATATAATTTTTATTACTATAATGTAAAAGGCTTCTTGTTATAGCATAACTTGTAATATGCAATGTCTCTATGAGATTACATTTTTCAACTTTTACCTTGTTACTAAGTTGTTTTTCTTTTGGCCTGGACTTCTATCATATAGCAAAGAATAAGAATAATTTGGAGTTACAAGTTTGTATAAAAATCTAAAAACTAAATTAATTTCATTTATGACAGTAAAACCTATATTTTATCTTTAGAGAGGCTAAGCTGAAATTCAGTGTCATTTTTACTAAATAAATTATTACATGATAGATGCTTAATTATGTAAACTATTACATTGCCATATAGTTTCAACTGTACACAAGTATGACACACAGGCCAGATAAAGGAAATCTTAGTTTTAACAATTTAACCACAAAAATACAATGGATATAGTTTTTAAAGTTGCTTTATTTTTAGATACTCAATGTGATAGTTTAAAAAAATATTACATTATCAAATGTCATCTAAAAATACAGTACTTGGAAAATAAAGACAAAAACTCTGCACCGTCTACAACGTGCAGGATGCTGCTGCCAGTCTCCTCACAAACATCACACCTGTTGAATACTCCCTCCATTGGCTCCAGGTGCAGTTTGGGATTCAGTTCAAACTCCTGTGTTTCATTTTCAGTCCCATTCATGGTCTTGCACCTGCATATCTCTGTGTGTGGCTCTATCATTACACCAGCAGAGCCCTGTGTTCTGTGGGGCAACAACTACTGGGCGTCCCACGGTCCAGGTGCAAACAGTCGGGTGATGGTGCCTTTGCTGTGGCTGCTCCAAATCTATGGAACTATCTTCCCCCTAAGTCACATAGTATCATAGACCTGCCCACTTTTAAAGCAAAACTTCAAACCTATCTGTTCAGAATGGCCTTTGACACTTAGTACTGTGGTAGTTTGTTTTAATAGAAGGCACAGTATTGGTGTTACTGATATTTGTAATGTTTTTATCTTTATTCTTCTATTGTACTGCACTTTGGTCAGTTTTGGTTGCTGTAAAGTGTTTTAGAAATAAAAAATTGATTGAATGATTGAAAAACGATCCAAATGTGAAAAGAATGTTGCATTATTCACAGTTACTTGTGGATCGATGGACATGAAGGACAGACATTAAAAATCATTTAAAATCTTGATAGGTCTGACTTACAAAATTCGTCATTTCTATTCACATACTTCCAGTAAATCATGTCCTTTTTTTTGTTTTTGTCAGTGCAGCAGGCTGGGAGGAGGGGCTGTAGGGATCGGAAAGGTGACTTTCTTCCTGAGTGAGAAAGCTGGTTGAGGCATCTGCTTCTTTACGCCGGTGCAATCGGTCCTTTGACTGACGTCTGCATTCACTTTGGTCAGGATCGAAACAAGGTCGTACCCACTGAAGACGCAAAACAAGGTTAATGGTGAAATTCAGTTACTGCCTCCATTTATTTACAATTATGTATAAAAAAAATAATTTGTGCTGTTGCTGTCAAGCCGATGCTAAATTAAGTGGAGATTGTTCATTTGAATATAGAACCTACAATAGCTATGATGTAAATTGGGTAGAATTGGCAAAACAGTAATTAAACAAATTTTCCAGTCTCAGGTTTTTAGATTATTTTACTGATGCTACTATTGATCAGTTCCTCCCATCACCAATCCAAACAAAACAAAAAATTATCCAAAAATCTATAGAATGTCATGAAATTAACCCTGTAAAGCCTGAACCATTAAATCATTGACTGAAAATTCCAGTTCTTGGAAACTGGAGCCTTTAATGGTCCTTCTGAACAACCAAAAGAACATTTTTTCAAATATCAATTTCCATGTATGAGTTTTAATTTTGTATCATATTTGATAATAATAATAATGATAATGGATTGGATTTATATAGCGCTTTTCTATTAACGCATACTCAAAGCACGTACAGTGGATCCATTATTCATTCGCTGTCACATTCTCCCTCTGGTGGTGGTAAACTACATATGTATCCACAGCTGCCCTGGGGCAGACTGACAGAAGCGTGGTTACCAATTCACGCCAAACGGCCCCTCTGACCACCACTGAACATTCATACGCATCCGTACACCAGTGTGAGTAGCAGCACTGGAGGCAAGGAGGGTGAAGTGTCTTGCCCAAGGACACAATAGCACATGACAGAGCGGGATTTAAACTGCCAACCCTTTGGTTATTGGCCACCCCAAACATATATCGGGTCTCAATGCTCAAATATTATATTTGAACAAACAAAAACATGATATAACCCAAATATGTCTAACAAATTGGTAATTCCTTTTCAAAAGTTCTGCCTCCTTCTTCATTCATGACAGTCTTGTAGTGTTACTGGAAAGGCCTCTGCTGGTGGATTAGCCATCTATTTCATGTATCTAATTGTATACGTCAGGTTTTTCAAGAAAAAAAATATCACACTGATCATGTACAGGGCTTCACATCTCATGTATCAAATTTGATACGTTTGGCATTATAGGGTTAATAACACTCTTACAGAAATAGGGTGAATTGATCCAAGAATGTCAGGGACCAGTGATAACCAGGTAATATTCACAGAGTGTTGAGCAGCACTTCATTACAAAAACAGCGGAATATTGAGGAAAAATTGTGCCAGTAATCTACAAGGAGTTAAAAGTTACTCAGATAAACACAATCTGACCATATCTTTACATTGTTTAACTCACCTGGGAACCATCTGGACAAGGTTGTGACACAATGTCTGAATAAACCATGTGCCGTGTGACTTCTCCCTGTAAGAGGTGTAAGACGGAACTGTGGCCATTCCCAGCAGGAAATCTGCATCAGATGGAATCGACTCTTTGACCTTGACAGCGTCACAACAAACCATCGTGGGTTCAGGACCATCAGTCTGGATGACGACAGCTGCCTGCTCACTGGTGCCCTGGCAAGCCTGGATGAAAAACAGCTTTGGTTTTTCTGCCAAAGAAGGGCACCGAGATCCATTAAAAGGCTCGGTTAGTTCTCTGAGCTTGACCACCAGGCCGTCCACGCCGTAAACACTGCCCTCCAGGCCGTGACTGAGGACGCAGCAGACCACACAGTCCATCTGACTGTGGTCTCTGCTGCTGAGCTTCTTCACCACCGTCAGCATCCGCTCCCTGGTGCAGTCGCTCTGTACTTCTATCTCAAACCCCAGCCACTCAAACACCACCTCCAGGGATCCTGCAGGACACACATGGAGGTGTAAATGGAGGCTGGAGGGGTAAAGACAGTCCTATCTGAATATTAACAATGATTCTTGCACAAAATCTCTGAAAATAGCTAACGTCTACCAAGTATTCCAAAGAAATTACTCTGATTTTTTCCAGGCTCGATGTCACATACTTAACATCCAGAAAATGTTCCCCAACAGATGCAACAGTTGTCATAAATTTATAACACAAAGGTGCATTAATCCATGTGTGCCATGTAATTTCATTCAGGTACATCCTGCAACCCAGGAGATTAATAGAAAACAGTTTATTTACACCTTCATTTTATTTGTTAAACCATCTTTTGTGGTGGGACACAAAATCTCTGTTAACAATTCTTTTATTTGTTGTTACTAAGTGTATTTTGTTGCCTTGTGTTGTTACATTTGATATGGACAGTGTTGCACAGTAATGAAGTAAGAATACTTCACTACTGTACTCAAGTATGTTTTGGGAGAATTTGTACTTTACTGAGTACTTTTTATTCTGTTTACTTTCACTTTTACTTCACTACATTTCCTAACTCACTTGCATACTTCTACTTCGATACATTTTTAATGTACAGTATCATTACTAGTTCCAAAAAATAAATTAAAGGAAATTTGGTGTTTTCACCGCTGAGATTACCGGTGACTACAACAAAGTCAGGAAACTGATTTGTCATTGGGCCTTATCGTGTAACGCACAAGTACAAACGACAGTCCACACTTAACCTGTCGGTAATCTGTTGATGTGAGCAGCAGTGTAATATTCAAAATTCTGACTGCCTTTGGTTGTTATTAACATTTACTTCTACTTTTGCTTTCATTACTTGAGTACATTTAACTGTAGATTACTAGATACTTAAAGACTTTAACTTGAGTAGTATTTCAATTGGTGATTTGAACTTCTACCAAACTGTACTTCTACTCTAGTGTGACTATTCATCCATTCATTCATTTATTGATTCTATAAAAAGTTAAAGCCTCAGGAGTTTGTAATTTACCAGCACTGCAAAGTCTTTGCTTCATGTGCTCATTTATATGATGGTTGGTGTGAAGGCAAAAACACAAAACACAAAAACTTTTTGCTTACACTACAGTGAGTTGCTGGTTTGGTTTGGGGTTGTGTGGTTAGTGTGTGAGCGAGTCCTTGCAAAAATAGTCCATAGTTTCACCAATAGTACCTGAGATATAAAATAAACCTCCAATTTTAACTTACTTAAGTCATAATTCGTGCCCGTACGCATCTTCAGACTTTCTACAGAGTTTGAGAAGTCGTTGTTGTTTATTATCAAGCAGATGCCTCTTTTTGATCTAGTCATGGGATACGTCGCCAAACCCTGTGGTGATACATGAAACAACAGGCAAAAATTGTTGCTTTATGTATATATTTTATCAGTTATTACAGAGAGTTGTAAAAAAACAAACAAAAAAAAATCATGTCAGATACCTCACTCTTTGTGACTACGGCTTCCACCTGTAGTTTTGTGAAGGTTTGCTCTGTAGAGGTCCTGTCTTCTGTAGACACTCTCAAAGTATCACTCTCTTCAGAACACATAATCACAGAAAAGGTAAATGAAGAGATAAATAAATATGTTTGAGTGTTAAAAGGTGTGTTATGTCTTAAAATGTAGGTTATGACAAAAAAATTTTGTTGACCTTTGGAAGAGCTGCTTAAGTCACTGAGTCTATGTGAAAAGAATCCAGAGTCTCCAAAACTGGGTCTATGTGCCAAGTCTAAAAAAATATACACAGTAATAAACTTAATGCATAGTTCAGTTCTTTAATTACACAGCCCTAGTTAATACTCACCCACAGAGGTGTTGGAGGAATTCATAGACATCTGTGCAGGCCAGGGGATGAAAGAAGTTAAGAAATACCATCATGTCTCATTCATTTTATTTCAAGAATTCACTGATCAGCCATAAAATTCAGACCACTGACAGGAGAAGTGGTAATAATACGGATTATTACATTACAATGGCACCTTTCAGTGGGTTGAATATATTAGGCAGCAAGTGAACATTCAGTCCTTAAAGCTGATGTATTGGAAGCAGCAAAATGATCAACATAAGGAACTGAGTGATTTTGACCAGGTCCATATTGTAACAGTGATGACCAGGTCAGAGCATCTCCACAACTGCAGGACTTGCTGGGTGTTCCTGGTCTGTAGTGGTTAGTACTGACCAAAAAAGGACTAAAGAAGGACATCCCAATCTCAGGACCACTGATCATCTGTGAGAGGTTTACACAAGTAAATCTGATCTATGAAGGTCCACCTGTCTACTTCCAGGACTTCAGAGATCTGCTGCTAACGTCTTGATCCAGATACCACAGCACACCTTCAGAGGTCTGCTGGAGTCTAGGCCTCGGGTCAGAGCTGACTTTGTGGAAAAACGGAAACCTTCACAATATTAGACAGGTGGTTATAATGTTATGATGTTACGTTATGATCCCACAGATGATCGACTGGTTGAGATCTGGTTGTTGTTCTTTAGATACTTCTGGTGGATATAAACCACTTTACACAGGGAATGAACAACAAGATCTGGTGATGCTCTGACCCACTGATTTGACCATTACAATTTCACCACTGGCAGTCGCTTAGATCCCTACTCTTGCTTATTTTTCTATTTCTAACACCAACTCTATCCCACCCACTGACAGATTCCATTACAATGAGAATAAATAAAATTAATACCACTTCATCTGCCAGGAGTTATAATATTTTGGCAGATTGGTGTAAAACTGTACCTGAATACTACTACTACTACTACTACTACTACTACTACTACTACTACTACTACTACTACTAATAATAATAATAATAATAATAATAATAATAATAATAATAATGATACGCACCTTGGACAAGGGCAGCATCTCTTTAGAAGGAAAGACAAAGTGCTCATTAGGGTTATCATTTGTCTTATTTAGTCTTTATGTGCAGCAAATTTTTCATTGTCAAAAAAAGGGTTGTATTTGACCAGAACCAGACTAGTTATGACTGCACCTATTGTGGCACAAATTTTGGTTTCAAACCAAGACCACAGAGTCAATTTGTATCACTGTCAAAACTTTTGGCTATGACTGCAGATGTTAACATGTTATGGTTTAAGTTTATTCAGTCATCTTCCATAATACAGAACATACAATCAATGAGGTTGATTTTAAATCAACCGACTGAATTCTGTTGAGACTGAACAGGCTCAGGCAGAAGCTAAATGCTTACATACAAATCTAAATCAGTTTTAGGCTACCAGTCAATACATTAAAAATCAATCTTGCTTGTATCCTTCGAAAATATCTTTACAAACCAATGTTTTGAAAACAATTAATGAATTATACATCTTTAAATGTATGTCTATGTCATTCCATAACTTAACTCCAATAACAATGATACATCTTTTTACACATTTAACTGCTTTTTGTACTGTAAACATACAAACACCTCTGAACCTGCTTTCCTGTATGAAAAGATTCATATTCAAGAGATTAATTATTTTGAGCGAGTTTACCTGACATTTCATTTGATGCACTCCTTTCACAAACTAACTTTTTTGGGATCGGATCCTAGAGAGAGAAGGAAGAAAAGTTAGATTAGAGCTTAAAGAGTCTGTGACAGATATGACATAGAGGATACAGTGTGTTGAAGCAGCAGAGTTCCATACCTGGTTTTGAGCCGAAGGACATGACATTGATCGTGGTCGACTCATCCCTTGGACTGCAGAGCTGGTGTAAACTGCTGTAGGAATTACAGACATTTAGGATTTAGACATGAGAAAATCTGTAAATGTAAAGGAATGACATTATCATCTTAGCGTATGTAGTTAATTATGAACTAATTCTACTACTAGTCTGATACTTGAGATGGAATTGGGCTGCATGTGGCCCCTGACCTAAAATAAGTTTTACACCCTTACCCTTGGTTGTTAATATCTTCAGTGTAAGTTTTGCATTTCATAAATTCATCCCACGGACCGGATCTGACACTTCGGCAGGCCGGTTTTGGCCTGTGGGCCGCATGTTTGACACCCCTGATTTAAACCCATAAAGACCCAAACATCTACCATTGACCAAAATCATCTATATAAACTGTTTAACCCCTGTTGATCTACTAATCCATGTAAATAATTTGTGTAAAATGCAGTTTGTTGTGTTTTCATGGTCATCAGATATGACCCATTTGGACGTTCAGAGGCTCCACAGTGAACGTGGAAACACCATCATCTTCTACAACATTGATTCACCAGTAAAACCCATGGAGTTGGATCAGTGCCAGTGGATGGACTTGATTTGTGTACAGTTAATGAGAGATTTTGCTGAAAAAGTCACTTTTTCTTCAGTTTTCTTTTTGATATAACAACCATCAATTTTACTCTAAGCTTTTATGAACATCTACATAATTAGTGAATTAAATATAGGAAAATACATTATTTACACTGAAAAAAACTCAAACTAAAGAGGATAATTATTACAATAAATGGTGTTAAATCACCTAAGAAAGGTTAAATATAGAGAAAATAATTTGGGAACTGACACAAATGTCACACTGGGTCCTTACAGGTTAAGTTGCTAATGTAATGTACACTGTTGCCCATAAAGTTGGAATAATTTTGTTTTCAGACACATTCCTCTTTTTTTTTTCCTATTTATACACATCACTTTTGACCACGTACTATGATTACACACTGAGTCCCAGTTACACTTTATCAAAAATAAATCACATTGTCACAGTCATTTCACAAGAAGAGGTAAAATTATACTATTCCAACTTTATGGATAACAGTGTTACAACAAACAAAAGCCAGTAAAAATACTGGGAAAAAACATTAGCATATTTAAGTGACTGGAAAATATGAAAAAATAGGCAAATGTTTAGGAAAGATGTATTATTATTATTAGTATTAAACAGAGAAGTTGTGTAAATGTCAGTATTACAGTAAGGAAAACTTGATGTGGGATATTATGCAAACCATTGTTTCAGCCTGTTACTGCTTAAATATTGCTCAATATTTGTTAAACTACCTTCATAAAAACATACTCTTCTCTGGGTGTGGTGTTTTTGTCCTTATCCTTCCTGTTTTGACCTGCACTACTAGTCCTGCTGCTCTCTGAAAAATAAAGACTACAGGTTGACGTACATTCACTGGCAGTTACAAGTGATATTTTTACTTTTCTGTTGCTTACCCTGCTGTTCTTTAAAGCAGATGATCTCTTCCTTCAACATGGGACAGACTGACTCGATTATGCGCTGCAGTAAGTCTAGATTTGTGTCACCGAGGAGGTCCTGGTGCTCCATCTCCATGAAGACCTCCAGTGTTGTCTACAAAATCAGACACATTTAACATGACAAGCCAAGCGATATCAATTACCAGCTTTTAACACTGATGCTCAGCAGATGCACTCACAACATTCTCCTCCAGTTTCCTGCGCTGGAGCCTGTCTTTCAATAAGAACTTGGCGTTTCTCAGGTCCTCCTCAGTTAGAGACTCAGACAAGTTGTAGAGAAGTTTCCTGGAATTCAAGAAAAATGTGGTAAACATGATAATTAATATAATGCACTTCTAAACTGCCCATTCTCTTCTTGTCTTTAATAAATTAATCAATTCAGACTGTATCTCATTGGGTTTTACATTTAGTTTTTGTTTGAGGCTTCTTCTCTTTGCATTTTTCTTTGTATTTTCTATTGCTGGTCTTTTTCCCTTTACCCTTCTCTGTAAATAAATAACAAAACCACATCCTATTAAATTAAAGTTATCATATGATATCATACTGGCATGATCGTAGACCCTGGGGTGTTAAGAAAAACTTATGTTTCACTGAATGAACCTCAAACAGTCAACAGTGGCAGATCCAGAACAAATGGGGGGGGAAATCCGAGCATCAGAGCCCCGGTGGGGGTTCCAGGTGGGTGAAGCCCCCTTGAAGCTGGTGCAAAATTAACATTATAAATGCTTCAAATCACTTAAAATGTATATTTTTTATTATTATACACTAACAAAATGAATACAATTTAACCTCACTAATGTGAACACCTTTGGAACCAAAGCAAAGAGTTGGCTTTAATAAGGTTGGCCTCAGTTATGGTCCTATTGCATTCCAAATAATTTTAATTTAATTTTAAATTAGAAACAACAGGATACAGTAGATGTATTACATTACCATATATTATAATATATGTATTTATTGTCATTCAAAATATTTAAAAACACACTTGTAGTAAACATTACTTAAATTAAAACAAAAATAGCAATAGATTTATAGAAACTATATTACATGTATAGTTCATTTATAAATAATTGAGTGACCAATTTAATAAATGGAAAAAACTCTCTGGAACCTGCTTCTTGTTTCAACTGTTATTAATATAGCGTCTTTGCCTCCTTCTTTATTAACATCATGTATTCAAATGCTGATATCATACAAAGGAGTCAAATATCCTGTCTACATGACTTGAAAATGTCAATGTTTTTAGTGCATTGTTTAAACAACATACTATGCATTACGATCATACTTCACAACACAATATACACTTAAAGCTTAACTAGATACATCGCTGGAAACTGTTTATGAACATACAACTAAAAAACAAATAACTAATCCTGAGGCTTAGACACTGGTTTGACTATAAAAACAGACTCAGTAATACATAAGCATCTAAAACATGAAAAGACTTTCTAGTTGGACTTTCAGTGGATATTTTACCTGTAAGGAGAGATAAGATCTGCAGTCGTAGATGCTTGCTCAGTGAGCCTGAGTTCACGGAGGAGGCGTGACCTCTGGATGGTGAGGAGGAGTTCCACCAGCAGGCCTGGTCTCTCCTGTGACAGGAGGCCTTCATCCACCAGACAAGAGAAGAGATCATTGGACGAATCCACCGAGGTCAGGTTCCGGTTCAGGAGGTCAGTGCAAAGAAACGCCAAGGCTCTCACCTCATCTCTACTCAGAGCCTTCCCTACCTGGAGTAGCAGCCTTTGGAAATCCATTTACTGGAACAGCAAGACAGACATTTGACTCATTTTAGGTCAGACATAGACGGTTGTTATTGTTATGGGACGAGAACCACTAAAAACAACTTTCAGTGTCAAAGAAAGTGACAAAGTGATAAAAGCTAGAAGAAGTGTTCTTGTCTTCACCACTGGACACAGATATTAATGAAAAGAATGGAGTTTGATGCTGAAATCACAAATAAGTTTGATTATGTGGCTTATGCAGGAATAAAGTTATTATATGATGTTGTTATCTTTGCTAAGTTTACCGTTTTTTTTACGGTTCAGACTAAACTGTGACAGTTCTGACCTTGTTTGGAAGATTCCAAACAGATCTTTAGTGCAGCTACTGATGACACAAACTGTACAGAAAACAGAGGGGATTTGTGGTTTTACTGTGGCTAAGCTAACAGCGCTGTAATATAAACTATCAGCTGACACAGTGACTTTCATCCAGATTATAAGACAGAGGGTTAATCTGATCAAAATAACCAACTGGTAACCCTGTGGTTATCGGACAACCCACTCTACCTCCTGAGCCATGGCCACCTACCTCCCCCTGCTGGTTTTGGGCTATCAATACTTCATATAATCCCTTTACTACTAAAACTAGATACACTATTTTTTATTCTGGGTAGGAATGGGAAAAGATTTAAATTCCACTTCATAGAGACACAGACCTAGTGATCATGGGACTTAAATGGTGTTTAAAGTGTGATTCACACACTTCCTTGTTTGATCACTGTCTTTTACTTTTCTTTTGTGTCTTTGTTTTGTGTGCCTAGGCCCCTCTCAAAAATCTCTTCAGCTTCCCAGGGTGTCCCATTTCACATTATGTAAATGCAAAATGTAATGTTTTTACACTTGGTTCTTTTAATAGATATGTGAATAATAAATGAAATGAAATGAAATTTGTGGTTTGGGTGAGGGTTAACGTATTAACAATGACGTCATAACTAATCAGCTTATACAAGCTTGATCATTGGACATAAAAATGTGATTTAAATGACCATCCCTAGTCTTTCTTGTGTTGAAGTCATTTAAGCTGTTTTTCTTTATGCATAGTTTAGAACATGGGTGTCAAACTCATTTTAGCTCAGGGGCCACATAAAGCCAAATTTGATCTGAAGTGGGCTGGACCAGTGAAATAATAATACAATATAATAAATAATGTCAATTCCAAACTTCCCTCTATTTTTTAGAGCGAAAAAGTAAAATTATGTGATGAAAATGTTTAGATCTACCAACTATCTTTTAAAACAATGTGAATAACATATATAAACTGACATTTCTTAAGAAAACTAAGTGCAATTTTAACAATTTTCTGTCTCAGTTTATCATTTACAGATCACAGTGGATCTACAAATACACAAAACATTTAATAACAGACAGAATACTGGTAAACTTGTACTTCAGACATTTCAAAATGTTCATATTTGTTCAGGTTATTTGCGTTTTTGTGAAATGATAGTTTGTTTTAGTGTAAATACAGTAAAATGACATGAAAACGATTACATTTACACAGAGAAAAATTTGTAGTTGTGAGTATAAGTTATGATAATATTTTACTTTTCCGACCCACTTGAGATTAAATTGGTCTGTATGTGGAACCTGAACTAAAGTGATTAATATCTTCAGTGTAATTTTTGCATTTCACAAATTCATCCCACAGGCCAGACTGGACCCTTTGGTGGGCCAGATTTGGCCCCCGTGCTGCATGTTTGAGACCTCTGGTTTAGAAGGATCTGTGATTTTTTTTGTTCATCTACCTCCTCATAATCTCCCTCAACCACTGCTCCCAGACCAACCTGAGTAAATGAAAAACCAACAGAGTGTCTTCAAAAGGTGTCGATGTGCCACATGCATCCAGGTTAACTTCAGTGCTCCTTGCATTATTTGCACAAATCTCTACCGAGTGATGAAAATCAATCCTTTAAAGATGTTCCCTAATGTAATGTATTGATGATGGTGTGAAGCTGATCTGGTAACTGTGATTCTTATCATTTTCATACTCATCACTCCTTCTGAATGTGGTCTTTGTCATCCTGAAGGAGACCACTAACATCAGATTTGACCTTTTTTTGTTTTTGTTGTTACCTCTAGTCTTCTTTCACACCTCTTTCTTCCTCTGTGATTTCCTGAAAATAGATCTACTGAATGAATGTGTGACTGAGAGCGACAGGGTTATAGAGGTGCAAATACTAGCTACAGCAGCAGGGTCACAGGTTTGCATGCCATCACTTCCTGAGACCCAAGAAAGTAAATGTTTCAGCTTTTTTTTTTTTTTTTTCCACATCAAATAGTTGTCTTGATTGGAAAAAGCCTAATGCAACAGTTTCAAATAAAAATTTTTATTTTTTATGGAATGTCCTTTGCACTTCTTATTTTACCTCCAGCTGCTCCTGTTTTTAAGTAGATGTCTGTTTTTTAGTTCATCTTTATCACTTTAACTTTTCAGTATTTCTGATATGTCCATTGTATGTTTCAAATGTTTTGTTTTGTCTTGTCTCGGCTATATTGTAAATGAGGTTGCTTCCTCAATATATTTCCGAGTTTAAGTAAAGGTTAATAAATAATAAAAATAAAACAGTGGACAGGATTTTTTTTTCTAAGTCTTTTTTTAAACCCTTGTCCACTACAGAGGACTACAATGCATAGTCTCAGGACAACCGCAATGTAATGTTACACAGATTTTTTCATATTGTACTTGGTCAGATTCAACAACACGACAAAAAAAAAGTGCGAAGATGCGTCATTGTACCTGTTTAGAGTCGAGTCCACTTCAACATAATCAAGTAGTACAGGAAGCAGCCTGTAAATAAACAGTAGTGAGGGGGGGCGAGTGTTGAAACTCACAAAAACAAACTTTTAAGAGACTTCGCTTCTCGGAAGCAGCTCATTTCCAACGATAAAGAGGAAGGTGAAATCGAAAGTAAAGGCTCTAAGTGCACGTAGGGCGAGATCTACACTGATTGGACAAGAGTTACCCCGCCCACATGCCCGTGACGCACATGACCTTATTTAGAAATAAAAGGGGGATCCCAATCTGGATAGATAGATAGATAGATAGATAGATAGATAGATAGATAGATAGATAGATAGATAGATAGATAGATAGATAG
>JAPQRP010000016.1:25313787-25331350 GCA_037367295.1 Apogon hyalosoma | reverse complement strand
ATGTACCTTTAGTTGTACCAGGCATTAAAATGAACAAGAAACTGAAGAAAACAAGGGTGGTCTAATAATTTTTTCCACATCTGTAGTAAACATATATTTACCTGCAATCTACCAGCTTGCCTTGGTGGTTAAAAGTGGTGGGGGTAATTTCTCCTTTCATTATTCCGATGCGTGGGGTGCGGCCAATATTGGTACACAAAAGGTACCCACAGAACACATCACTGGAAACAACAACAGAGACTCTGTGGACAAGCCTGCAGACAAAGCTCAAGGTTGTGCACAAAAAATATCACAAATACAATAAAAGATCCAAGGGCCTCCTGTATGAACGGAGCAGAGAGCTTATCTTGAAGTGTGTGAGTGAAAAACATAACAGTTTTTGTGGCATTCATTAATACATGAGTACTTTCTACTTGTCCTACTAATGCCTTGCCCTAATAATAAGAACAATACGTGGATTTATATAGGGCTTTTCCAGGCACTCAAACTGCTTTACACTGAATCCATTATCCCTAGACCTCATGTAAGAAAATGAACACAGCAGCCATGCCTTTTGTGCAATGAAATATTAACTGTGATGAAAAAGCAATTTGCTTGACAAAAACAGAGAAGAAATTTTGTACAATATTTTATTCATTTAATAGTATTAAATATTTATGTTGCCTAATGTTTTTGATGCCATTGCTGGACTATCAAATGTGACTGAAGCAATGAACTGTACTTGAACTGTCCACTCAGAGGCAAGATGTACAAATTTGTTCCCCTCCTTCAGGGAAAAACAACACTATTAATGCACAAATATTGAATATTCAGTGTGAAGTGTGTTGGCCGATATATTTTTTTTTTTTTTTGCAAATTAGATAATCATAAACATCTTAAAGGGGCTATATGTAGTATTTTTACTTTCAAATATTTAACACTGACCTAAAATTGTCATTAGAGTGTTTAGAATAAAGAGCTCTGAAGTTATAAAAAAGATGTCAATGTATTGGAAAGTAGAGACATGACCTGAATTTATTCATGTCGATGGTCTGACAGATTTAAATGTCCACTAGAGGGACTGCTGAGTCACTCTGCCAGTCTCCCATGGTGAAGAAAACTAACACCTCTGGGCTTTTGACCAAAGCATCAGAAAAGTGACCAGATGGGATTAGAACCACTAACAAACAATTTTTAGAGTCAAAGACAGTGACAAAATGATAAAAGCTAGAAGCACTGTTGTTGTTTACACCATTAGACACAGCTCTAAATGAAAAGTATGCAGTTTGATGCTGAAATAACAGCATTTCTTCTACATGGGGGAGTTTGATTATAAGGCTTGTAAAGGTATAAAGCTATTATGTGATGTTTCTTTGTTTGTTTGACACTCTAGCAGCAAAACTATTGGTTGAATTCATACCAAATTTGATTTATATATTGCTAGTGACCCAGAATAGATCTCATTACATTTTGGGAACAGTAGGTCAAAGTTCAAATTTTTTTAAAGAATTTCTCAAATCTTTCTTTTTTTCCCCATTTACTTATAATGGGCGAAATTTCAAATGTCTGTGGCAGCAAAACTATTGGTTTAATTCATACCAAATTTGGTTTATAGATTACCAGTGGCCCAGAATAAATGTCATTACATTTTGGGAAAAACAGGTCAAAGTCTCAATTTTATATGATTTTTTTTTTTTTAATCTTTTTTTCCCTATTTACTTATAATGGGTGAAATTTCAAATGTCTGTGGCAGCAAAACTATTGGTTAAATTCAAACCAAATTGGATTTATACATTGTCAGTGACCCAGAATAAATGCGATTACATTTTGTGAAAAGTAGGTCAAAGTTCAAATATTTTATGAATTCTTTACATCTTTTTTTCCCCCATTTACTTGTAATGGGAAAATTTTCAAATGTCTATAAAAACATCAATTTTGTTTCAATTTACTTCAAACTTGGCACATATATTGAGGCAATTTATATGTTGACATCAGCACATGCATAGACATGATGGCATCAGCTTTGCTAAGTTTGCTGTGTTGATTCACAGTTCAGACTAAACTGTATGGACAATTAAAAAAAAGACCTTGACAGCAAAACCGTGCAGAAAACAAGTGATTTGTGGTTTTATAGTGACTGTTGTCTGTCTAAAAACAGAACTATAATGTAAACTATCAGCTGATGCAGCACGTGAAGATCATAAGACACAATGTTATTTTGACCGACTGTTAAAATAACTAGCTTTAAGTTTTATTTTTATGGAGGAAAACTTAACGATAAAATAATACTGATGTGTGTAAACAATGAGCTTTACACTTTATTCAGTGAGTGATACAGTCTGTGGATACATAGCGTTGATTCATTGGTGGTCTTAGTAGTTGTAAGTGTGTTCTAATATGTGACTTCTCTCTGCTGTTGATAGGTTGGAATATGAATACAGCATATTACTTCTTATATTACTTTACGAAGTCTATAAGATAAATTTAATTACCTTTAAACATAAAACCAATGGGATTTTATGGCCCCAGTTACTAACCCTCAGACCCAGCAGGAGGAGACAAATTACCAGGAAATGACACATAATCACTAAGTGAACGGATATTGACCCCCTGTAGTAGTCCAGCCCGACACAGAAGTCAGAGTTGATCACGAGCCTCTCCCAAATGGCACGCTTTATAACTGAGACCGAGTTCATTCATCCAGACTGTGCTGCTCCATACACACCGCCCTTCACTTTGGCCTTCACTAGTGTAATAAATCATCTCCTCCTCTTGAATTAAGCTGAAGTTATTCTCGTGCATACAGGTGGAGGAACGCCTGATTAGTCACTGCCAAATACAAATGTATGTCACTCCATAAAAGTGGTTCAATCTGGTGTAAATGTTCAAAGAAAACATCCACACATGTGCCCTGGTGATCCTCTGAGACATGACCTCTGCCTCCTGATGCCATTATCTCTATAGAAGAACAATGAGCTACTTTCATTCTAACTCGTGTAAAGGAAACTGCAAAGTTAATTTGATTTAGTTGAATATCGTCCACTGAAACTCACTGTTTGCTACACTGGATCCATTTGTCTCCATCTCTTCCGCAGTTGCCTTTCTCTGTGCCTTCTGTGTTGAGCTTTTCGTAGCAGAACTTCTCTGAGCCTCCGGCCTCTGAGGGTAAGACACAGCAGTGACCTGTACAGCACTGACTCCAAGAGCCTGTTTCACACAGTACGCATCCCCTCTGACACTCTAATAACACTAACACCAATAATAGCTCATCTGCACAGAAGGATAATTAATCTTACTTGGACCCCAGATGTATTTACACTGGTTCTCTCTAGTCTTGCACTCTCCATTGTAGCAGCGGCCCTTCAGACAGTGATACACAGAAAACCAGAATTAATATATTTTTAGTGTCCTGCTCCCAAACTGTTCTTCTGCTAAATGACTGCCTCTGTTCTTCCACGTCATCAGTCTGCATACCTGGCCGACCTGGCAGAAATAACCGTCTTGTTTGTGAAGGTTTGGAGGGCACTGCAAACAGCAAAAAACAAAACATCCATGTAAGAATGCATATTATCACTGAAATGCATCAAACAGGGGTGTCCGACTCATTTTAGTTCAGGGGCCATATGCAGCTCAATATGATGTCAAGTGGACAATAACAATGAAAAATGTAAAATTCCATTATGAAAATGTGTACATCTACAAAGTTACCTTAAAACTCTGCATAACATGAACATGTTTTGAGAAAAATAAGTGCAATTGCAACAATATTATGCCTCAGTTTATCATTTACATTGCAATTTATAGATCACAGTATATCTACAAATAGACAAAAGATTTAGTGACAGGCAGAATGTTGTTAAAATTGCATTTATTTCTCTTAAGACATTGTAGGTGATTCATGTTTGTTCAGATTATTCACATTTTTTTGAAAGGATAGCTTATAAATGTAAACATTTTCATATAATTTTGGTCTTATTGGTTATTATGAGAGTATTTTACTGGTCCGACCCACGTGAGATCACACTGGTCGATATGTGGAACTGGACCTGAACTAGAATGGTTTTAACATCCTTGATTGTTATATCTGGGTGCTTCTATGACACTGGGTTCATGGCATTTTTTAGACACAACAATAAAAGAGAAATTTAGACATATTTCCCCCCAGGATGTACCAAATGATGACCTCAGACAAAAAATTATACTCTTGCTCTGAGCCATCCCAAAATGAATGAATTTTTGTTAAATACTGGGGCCAAAAATGGGACCAACATTGGGACAGGAAAAGCTACCTAGGTGTCAGTGCATTTGATCTGGAAAACATGGCTTGAAATGGCTATAAATAAAGACACTGTGTTAAATTTGAGGATCCGAGTGGTTTTTCTAATCCAGACATGCAGGTTTTTCATGAATCAGCAGTCTCATTCCAGGTTTCACGTGTAACCCATTGTGTCCACTGGCATTACATGCGGAACCTGCCCATTTAAACACAAATAAATCGCGAGGGATTTTGCAACAGCGGACATTTTTGTGAAACACTCTGCCTTGCATAATTAGTTCAATTCCCAAAATGTACCCATGAGAGAATAAAAAGATATTTGAAAAAACAGTAGCACATAATTTCCGTGTCCTTTTTACCATGTTACATACAGATTTTTATATAAAAATTATATAAAAATGTGTTATATCTGAAAAGTAGTATCTCTTTTATCTCAGTAAATATTTATTTTTAAAATAGACCCAAAGTGCTTCCAAACTTGCTTCATAACATTAGTCTTCATCTAGCCCCTCTGTCCTGTTTTTAGGCACACAGTTTCATAAAAGCACCCATCTTCTGTGTAATTTTTGCAGATTTGGTATTTTTTTTGACACATAAATAATAGTAGCGCACCTGACCAGAGTCCCCAGAGCAGGTTTCTGAAATGTCACAGTCATTCACAGCATAGCGGCAACTGTAGCCTCGAGGATAGAACTGGAAACAAGAAAAGTGAAGTTACTGAAAGTGAAAGTAAATGTTTGGTGAGTAGAGTCTACATAAGCTTATCTAAGGTTTTAAGAAAAATGCGATGTATGCTGTTTGATTCGTTAATTTAAGGCCTTCTCTTCCTAATTCCTTTTTCTTTTTCCCCATTCTCTGCTCTTCACAGCATGAATCTGATAAGTGCTGCAAAGTCAGAAAGAGGCTTAGAGGGCTTCAAGGAGGAGCTGAAGGGGCAGGTGTGGATGAATCAGTCAGGTGTAGTTCAGAGCTGCCTTAACACCTACCAAGGGCCTGGAGAACTGGACTGATTTTAGGGTATTTTGCTGCTATACCTTGCTATCATGAAGTCTTTTTCAACAGGAAACTGAAGACCTGAAGTTCGCCACAGACTAAACAGACCTGCCTAACAATAACAGCAACTCCACCTCTGCCTCCGTCTCCCACTTGTGTTACTGTGCGACATTAGTTCAGATCCAAACATGCAAACAAACAGCAGTAAAATTAAAGAAGACAGTTGGGCCTACATCTAATTATAGGGTGTTAAAATGGTTTCTTTGGACAAATATCATGAAGTAGAGTAATGACTAACTTAACACAAGCAATAAGGTGAGATGACTGAGCATGATTTTAAAACAGGAAGTTGCACATTCATCTGTGTATTAACACCTGCATTGGAGCATCACAGTTAAGTCGCATAACTCAATGTTAGTGTTTATATAATGTAATCTAAAACAACCAAGGTGCAAGAGCCAAAATCAGAGGGAAAATACTGCAATATGAAAGTATATAGGCTCCTCCTACAGTTCTCTCCTCTCAATCCAAATCACAAGACTAAATATAAATATCTTATGTTCTATATTGAGGCCCAGAATAGAGCATCAGTCACATCCTGCTGCATCTGACAGGATCTGATCAGCAACTGGTAATTAATTAAACTGTTAGAACACAACATATGTTAGAGGTTTCATCTCCTTTTTTATTTATTTATTTTTTTTTAAATTAAAATACCCATAAAATGAATGAAATATCTACAAAGTCATTAACATACTCCATAGGTTTTTCAGTTTTCCTTACAAAAAATAAGCTAGGCCTATTCCAGCCAGCATGTCCATGTGGGGTTACATTTGGCCTGCATATAAGGGTCCCATGTGAGTTTGTCTGCAGTTTCCATGGTGGCCCACATGTGTTTGCCCATACCAGAATCAGAATCAGAGATCTGAATATCTCATATTATTTATTTTTCACACTATTTATCCCACGATATTTATCTTTCATGTCATTTGCACTACTCATGTTATTTACACTACTTAAATTCTGCTTAACAAATATCTTAGTTTGCAATACTTTTTATTTTTTAAAGAAAGTAACTGTGCATTTTACTGGTATTTGTTGTTGTTTTACTGATATTTGTTGTCTGTCTGTAAATTCTTGCACCAAACCTGCAATAAAACCTTAACCTTGCAATAAAAAGATTCTGATTCTGATATGGGCAAACACATGTGGGAGCACCATGGAAACTGCGGATAAACCCACATGGGACCCTTATATGCAGCCCAAATGTAACCCTTCTGGGGCCCACAGGGACTGCTTCTGTTTCTTCACAGAAGAATCCAAATTACGTGTGAAATCATTGTCAGGTGTGATCGTGGTTAAATAGATGGGAATGCAAGAGTCTTTGGATACAACTGTGTGATTCTTTAGAATGTACAAGGCCTATCCTGCTCCTTAAGTAAATACTATAGTTAAATGTGTATAAAAACAGTAGGACTCACTTCATTCTTCACTTCACTTCATATTTGTTGTGTTCACAGCAACCATCTGCATATTTCATGAATATTATGAAATTAAATCATGTTTTGGAAGCAAAAAAAAAAGGTACATTTTTGCAGATCAGGTGTTCTTATAATTTTGACCACCACTATATTTAGCCCTCTCTATCTGTCTGGAAACTCCTGTGATTGGACAAAATCTGGGCCTCACAGCCTGAAAACACAGGCAATGAATCAGTTCAGAGGTTTCATGATCTCAGAATTACAATGGGAATTATGGAATTTTCACCCAGTGATGTTAAAAGAAATATCAAGCACTGCAGCACTTACAGACAAGTGACAAGAGTAATTAAGTAAAAACAAATACTATGAAGCCATGAAACTATGGCAGCCCTAATCACACTTTGAATTGAATATCCATACTGAGTACTGGGTAAAAACAAGTTCATACCAGACAGGTGTTATTGCAGCACGGGCCGTCGCTGCAATGTGCCCCATTAGCGAGGGAACACTTCTTGCAGCATTCCTTGTAGCACTCCTGAAAATGAACACCAACAGAACTTGACCCCACTGAACAAACAGACGACAAATCACAGACATGAATCACTGGTGTAAATAAAACTCACCGCTCTCCCTCCGCAGTCACACTCCTCTCCCACTTCTACAAATCCATTCCCGCATTCTGTGGCCTCAAACAGCTGCCA
Source organism: Apogon hyalosoma (assembly GCA_037367295.1). NCBI lineage: Eukaryota > Metazoa > Chordata > Actinopteri > Kurtiformes > Apogonidae > Apogon > Apogon hyalosoma. The sequence goes on along the minus strand of JAPQRP010000016.1, from coordinate 25,323,920 downwards.
GAAGAAATCAGGAGAGTGTGAAGGACGCAGTGAGAAAAGCATGATTTATGTTGGTTGGAATGTGTGCACGGAGCAGAGGGAACTGTGGGCGCCTCACCTTCGTTGGCCTGTTAAACAGACACGAGCCTCCACCTTTCAGAAGGAACTCTTTGTAGTCTGAGATGCTGCATTTGGAGAACCTCCGTGCATGCTGGACTCTGTGGATCAGGGGTGTCAAACTCATTTTAGTTCAGGGGCCAAATTAAGCCAAATTTGATCCGAAGTGGGCCGGACCAGTAAAATAATAACATAATAATCTATAAATAATGTCAACTCCAAACTTTCCTCTATGTTTTAGAGCGAAAAAGTACAATTATGCGATGAAAATGTTTACATCTACAAATTATCCTTTAAAACAATGTGAATGACATGAACAAACTGAAATTTCTTAAGAAAACTAAGTGTAGTTTTAACAATATTCTGTCTCAGTTTATCATTTAGACATGTAAATCACAGCTTACAGATCACAGTGGATCAATAAAATACACAAAACATTTAATAACAGGCAGAATATTGGTAAACTTGCACTTCGGATATTTCAAAATGTTCATATCTGTTCAGGTTATTTGCATTTTTGTGAAATGATGGTTTGTTTTAGTGTAAAATGACATGAAAATGTTTACATTCACAAAGAGAAAAATTTGGAGTTGTGAGTATTTATAGGTTATTATGATAGTATTTTATTGATCTGACCCATTTGAGATTAAATCAGTCTGTTTGTGGAACCTGAACTAAAATGATTAATATCTTCAGTGTAATTTTTGCATTTCACACATTCATCCCAAGGGCCAGACTGGACCCTTTGGTGGGGCGGATTTGGCCCCCGGGCCACATGTTTGAGACCTCTGCTGTGGATGAAGACAACATGAGGATGGAGTTTGGTTCCATATGTTGTGAGATTTCCAACAACATAACACATTGTCCCACACAGTTTTTACTTCTCTTTAGACTTGTCTTGTTGCACTTTTTTTCTCATATTCTTGTTCAAACCATATTTAATTTTTACACAAGTTGAAAAAGATGTGGGCTTATTACACAGTTCTCTTACAGACTGTGATAACTCAGTAAAACACAAAACACAAACTGAAAACTCCTCTGCCCTTTTCCAGGAACCTGTAATTGTTTTACTATCCTTATTTTTTGTAAGTGTCTTGGGGGCATTTACCCAGTGTCTTCCATTATGCAGCCAACCCATGAGTCAGTACAGCCACATTCCTCTGCAAATAAGAGAAAGAGAGGAGAAAAACACAGAGAAAGAAAAAGGTTTAAATGTGGACTAAAGGTAATAGACACATATTTAAGGACACCTAGATGCTTATGTTGTTTTCTTGCATTTACATTACTCTAATTCATATCTCTATGTCTTAAAACATGATTTTGAGGATCTTTTGTGCCCAAAATGATTCCATCTTTTATGAAACTGCTCTGCTTTTCATTGGTTAGTTTTACAGATGTCATAATTAATAACTGTTATTGTTCATTAAAAACCCATCAAATTACATTAATTTACATGCATTACATTACATGCATACTCTGCATTTTTTGGAATTATAGATTTTTTTTTTTTCTTTCTTTTTTTTTTTTTTTTTTTTACAGATATTTAGTGTCCAAAAATCAGTTTTGTTTTTAAGAGGGTTCATCATTTTAAATTATTAGGGTATTTGTTACATTTCATTAGATTACTAGTTATATTATTGCATTCTCTAAGTGCCTTCAATGGCAGCTCACTGCTCCTAATGCGCTAAATGCTAATGCTAATTGCGCGTCATTACATAAATAAAGTGAATTAACCTTATATCCTTATTCAGTCATGACCAAAAGTTTTGGCTGTGACATTAATTTAATTTTCATAAATTTGGCTGCTTCAGTTTTTTATTTTAGATGTTTTTCCAAGTTTGTGTTCTATGTCTGAACAGCTGTAAGCATTCTAGAAATTATACAGAAATTTATTGGGAAATAAATAACATTTTTGCAAAGAGTCAAATTGTGTCACTGCCAAAATGTTTAGCCATGACTGTAGACTTTATTATTAACACCCTTTATTAACAATTTTAAAAAGAATGCTAAAGGACATAGCATAAACATTTACTGGTAAATAAATCAAATTTTTGCAAAGAGTCCATTTGTGTCACTGCCAAAATGTATGGCCATGACTGTAGACTCCATTGTTAACGCCCTTTATTAACAATTAGGAAAAAAAAATGCTATAGGACATAGCTAAGTCGCATTTCTTGTTATCTCAAAACTCATTAAATCATATTACAATAAACTGCATGTTTTAATCAGAGCTTTGACCAGCTGAAGTGTGAAGAAAATGCTTTGCTTTCAAACTGTAAATTGTTTACTTCATTATTGACCGATGTTAGCGTTAGCACCTTGCAAAAAAAAAGGAAGAAAGGCAAAAAATAAAACAGTAACATACCTCTAAGGTGCATTTGTAACAAAGGACTTTCACAAATAGTTATAAATATGTTCACTTCATAGCCAGGATTGGCTCACGATCCTCATGAGGACTAAACGCTTCAGAAAATGGTCGTATGGATGTTGACAGTGTATGTCTTTAGGGTTTAATGTCGTTTCATTGGGGTTTGAGCAACTGAAACTTTGTGATTTTGGGTCTGAGCAGCCTTCCCTCTATGTGTTACTCATACACACAATGAGGCAGTGGTGTGTGTGTCTCATGTATACTTCTCTTGGATGCCGGGTCCCACTGGATGCCCAGGTTCTGAGCCAGACTCTGAGAAAGAGACCCTGCCATGGACCAGGTGGTGCCATACTGTGGGCACAGCAGAGAGCGGAGATTATTGACTTGGACTCACACCCGATACAATATACTGTTAACGTAATACATAAACAGTACAATACTGGGTGTTGGAGAGTAAATCTGACCTCATTGACTCCTACTCCACGGCTCACAGAGCACATCCCCCCAAAATACGCTGCACTGCTTCTGCGGTAGTGGAAGGTCACATTTCTACAAGGATGTTGAGAGAAAACATGTTATAACATACAGTATAGGATTATTTTTATATGGTCCAGCTGGATTTAACTGCATAAATCACATAAAATTAGGATTGTTCTTTGTAATTTTCTGCAGCAGTTATCTGTATTACATCCAGGCTGGTGCATCCAGGAATTCAGGTTCAGATTTTTACTGGTGAAACTGTGATTATGCGATATGAGTATAAGCCACATGAACAATATAAAAATAATTTAAAAAAAAAATGGCAAATGACAGCAATAAAGCATTCTTCAATAAGGAATAATAATTCTTTATCTTTTTTTCCTGTTGTTATGCAAAATACATTAGAACAAATTACATGTAAAAGAAACAAAGTGCAATGAGAATTGACACATGAAAAGAAAGAAAATTGCAAAAAATACCGTAAAATCACAAATGATTTAATTAGTACTACGCAATAATGTAAGTAATACTTTATTTATATAGTACTTTTCCAAACAAAGTAAAAAAAACTGGATTAATTCACAAAATAAATACAGCATAAAATAAAGACCAAGACTTAGATTTGACACTGTATAATTCAAGATAAGCAAAAATACAACAAAAAATCCAGAAATACAGTCCAATGGCAACACATAAAACATTGTGAAATCAATAAAAAATACCTAGTTACAATGCATTCATCTCACTGAACTTACGAGAAGAGATGCACAGCGTCTGCGTGGTGTTTAATGCTCTGCTGCCGGTACTTGGAGAAATCTCGCAGCATCTCCAACGGCTTCACACTGATGGGGATCTGATCTTTGTCAGTCCAGATCTCCACAGCAACGAGCACCACACGAGTGTGTAGCTGGTCTTTGAAGACCTGCCATTGAAGTGAGCAGTGAAAGAGACAGAGAGATGGAGATAAAGGCAGACGGAGGCAGAGGCGACAGCACAAAGAGAGGAGAACAACACCGGGTGTGAGTCACAACCTGTGATGAATGAGTTGTTGGCTGATGTGCCCTTCAGCAAGGCACTTAACCCCCCCATTTGCTCCCCGGGAGCCTGAAATGCCAAACCCACTGCTCCTAGTATGCAGTGTATGATGCATGCATGCATGAGCTAGTGATGGGTTAAAGGTAGAAGACCAATTTTAGTATGTGGTGCATGTGCACGTCTACTGTACATGTGTGAACCTAAATGCCAAAGATTCTTTTTATTTTTATTTTTACTTATATTCATTTGTTTCACTTTTGAGATTTTACAACACAAACATTTAGAACATAGTGTCAGTTGTCATCCTGTATATTTTCCATGTTTTCCATCAATACAAATAAAAATTCTTAATTGTTACGTGAACAGATGAGGGGACGCAACACACTGGGAACCAGGACGAACAAGGGGACGTTAATGCCCTTAACAAAAACACGGAAAAACCACCCCATCCACAGTAAACCTGCTGCTTTATACAGTATTTCTATGGCCTTCAATGGCTTCAAAGACCCCAGTCAAATTAATACTGACACCCAAAAAGAAGTAACAAAGGTTTGTTTCTGGGAAATGCGACAAGAAAAAAATTATCTCATATCTAACTTTGAGGGAGAAAAAAGTAGTAGGTGCCTCAGGTGGATCAAAAACACAAACTATAGATAAAAAGCTTTTGGAAATCCTTAAAATTTTACACAGTTTCAAATATTATCCTGAAATGTTTGCAGAAAAATCTGTCTGTTTTGTGTTTCAAATGCTGCAGCTGCATCAAACAGACACAAACAAATGAAAATTTATTTTTGCTTGCTGCTGACAAGAAAAAATGACAAAACTAATTCCTGACAGTTTCAGCATGTCATGGCCTGGATGTGTTTCATTATTTTGCTGAAACATCTGGTTCTGACTACGATGGAAGAGAACACGTGCAAAAGAGAGCATGTGGGTTTGGAGAATGGGACAATATGTGACAGAGTTCAATGACTTAAGAGTGATTCTCGATGTAATATATCACAAATGCATGGGGTGTCTAGAAACTTTTTTCCACAGCTGTATATAAAAGAATCAGATGTTAATTGAGGACAGTGGAGGAGTATATGCAAACTAAAGGAGCAAAAAAGACATTTGCATAACTCAATACCTTCAGGGTGATGGTGTCCCTGGTAATAAAGAAGTTTCATTTTCATATCAGAGCGCCTTGGATTGTGCTACTTACTGTTTGAACACTGATAATTGATCCTTTTTTTTACTCTTCTGCTTAATCTAACTTTGACTTATGAAGATTTTCCACTTACTATTGAGTTAGTTTCAACCAGTATCACAATGAAACATTGGTTTTCATGATATCCCAGGAGATTAACAAGATTCTTTTGCATATTGTGTGACCAGTTGCACCTTTTATGTTACATTAGCAGCAGCTGAAATCACCCTCCTTCTCCAGCTCTGTCTTATTAATCCAAAAAAAATAACAAAAAAACAACAGTACAGTCACATCTGACTAAATATGATCAGTAGAAGGTAATTACAGCTTACAGTCAAGTATTTAACCCCCTCCCTGTCAGGAAAAATCTATAAGACAAAGTTAGGCTCAGAAGGTAGATTATATACAGCCTGAAAATAGAGTTCACAGAAAAATATGAAGATTTATTGATTCCTGTCAACCCACTTGAATTACAATATGTTTAAAAGTAATTATGGCATTTTTCCTAATTAATGCACAAATACACTGCTGTCCATAAAGTTGGAAAAAAAATATATTTTTCCTCTTCTCATGAAATGATTGTGACAATATGATTTATTCTTAATAAATAAAGTGTAACTGGAACTCACTAAGTATTTACTGTACCTGGTCAAAGGTGATTTCTGATGTGTATAAATAGGAATAAAAAGGGTCTAAATCAAAAGGAATGAATAGGAATAATAAATAATAAAAAGGAATGTGCCTGAAAACAAAATTATTCCAACTTCATGGGCAACAATGTTGTATCAAGAATTGCAAATCTGTTGCTCGTAAAAAGCACATCTAATTTATTTTTCAGTGGTTTGGACGGAATGTAGCAAAGCAGATTTTATTTGACACGTAGGTTGTTTTTGAGACTATGATCGACATAGCATCTGTCATCTGGCACCAGCCGTTTGGATTCATAAAAGCGTTTCGTTTTTCTGAGTGAAAACAACATATTTTTCAAACTTCCGGGTTTTTTTTAATTAACAATTACACTTAATCCTGTATATATGTATCATAGGTCTGTTTCTATTATATCTTCTAAACTACATATCTTAAAAAAGTACAGGTGGTTATAGCCTTCAGTCTCAAGATTTATTCCCTCTGTCGCTTCCAAAGGTCACGACTGAACTGGGATAAAGGCCTTTAAATCTGCTGCTCCCTCTGCTTTTAATTAATTACAAAATGACCTGAAACTTAAGGAACTGGTCTAACTGAGCTCTTTTAAAGGGCTTTTATATCCTACATAGGCAGAAACATGAGACTGTAGATGTTTTTCCAAATTAATTTAATACTTAAAGTAATCTATTTGCTTTAATCATTTAATAACCCTGTTGCATTTCATGTTTGTCTATATGTATGTGTGGTTGCTACCCTTAACTAGGACTCTATTTTGTATCTATGAGTCTTTCCTGATTAAATAAAGGTAAAATAAAATAATAAAATCATTTCCTCTTTTTTGGTCTTTTAAATTTGCAAGCAACAGAAATGCACATCTCAGCCAATAGCTTATTGCGTACAGATGACAGATATAAAAGTAAAAAATGTGATTTGTAAAACGTAGGAGGTTTAATGTGAACAACACACAATCCAAACATAAAAGAAATAACTCTAGGGACGACTCAGGGTTTTAGATGTATTCCATCTTCACTGTTTCCCAGCAAACATCAGATGCATATATATATATATATATATATATATATATATATATATATGCACCAAATAGTCTACCTTATTATGAGTCAAATGTTATTGTCAGTGTCATTATTGCTATAGATTGTATAAGACTCCAGCAGCTAACTGTATGACTGCTCTGAAACACTAGATATGGGTAGACAAGGGTAACTGAAGGGCTTACTTACAGCATCCACAAGATTTACCACTGACTTGGCAAAATTTCTCGTGTGCTGCTTGTTCCTGTGTCGCTTATACTGCAGGCATAGAGAAAAAGAACAAAGGTAGAGATGAATAAGCTGCAGTGATTCACCAATGCATTTTTATTATTCGACATTTAGTGGCACTGCTCCCTCTTGTGGGCCATAGTGACAGAATAAGAATAAAAGAAAACACACACCATACTGTGGTCACTGACAATCATGAGCTCCAAATACTTCATCTCCTCAAATATATTGCGAGGCATCTGTAAAATACACACCATCATTAATGACCTTCAGTCCGTATAGTGACCATATGATAGCGTCTGAAATTCAAGTTGGTTGCATTCCTTCAGAGGTGAGATCAGTGACTTACGGCTCGCTTTTTCCTGCGCTTCAGCCAGGACAAGTCATCCAGTTCTGAGAAAAGCTGCTCCTCCTCTGCTGTGAAAACACACAAGGAAACAGTGCAGCTTCAACACAACAACTGTATCAAGTCTTTACAAATGCCTTTGTACAATGTCATGAGGTCAAGTCTACTGGGGTTTGTTTTCCTCAAGCTGGCTTTCCCCTGAAATGAATTCCCAGAATATCCTAAACAGTGTTATATTAATAAACCTGTCAAAAATAACACACCTGGGGGCAACATAACATATTCCTTGTGAAGTTTTAACTAACTACTTGACAGATATACATCTGTTTTGCTAAAGCACATTACAGGAATGCCCCATTGTGGTATGAAGAACACAAACAAGAAGAGGTAATGTCATTGACTTCAGAGAGGTGCTGTGGTGGTCAGAGGTGGAGGAGGTTATATAAGATGATGGGCGACGGTAATGGAAACTGTTACCCTGTTCATCTGAATCATTGTTCCAGTGAAGAGACGCTGTTCGTCTGAGCGTGTGAGGCCTTGCAGCTGTATCCTGCAGTGGCAAGGCAATCAAATGTCAAGAGAACCAAGAGGAACCGGAGCAGAAACTGATGATAGTGAAGGACAGTTTTTTTACTGCCCAACAATAAATGAGGCAAATAATGTTTCACTGAAAAGGTCAAGGCTCTTATCCAAGAAATATTCATAGAACTAAAAGGCATAAAAGGTGTCACACAAATGCAGAATTTAGTCTCAGGTTAAATATACATGACACCATAACACTGAAATGCATAGAAACCGACAATAGACATCCAAAACTTTTCTTTCTATATCTGAATAACAATTTTGAATGCATGTATATTCATGTAAATGACATAAAAATACATAATAGTGGACTGTGTAGGATTTAGTTGCAGACTAAAACCAATGGAAAGACAATCTTTATCCAGTGGAGGGGACACCATGTTGAAATTAACAACTCATTCCAAGGTAATAATAAAATAAATACTAAGGAAAACAGTGAATATTAGATTAACTGTAATATTCTATTTATGAAATTAAATTCCCCTGAATCCCACACACTGTATCTTCATTATAACATGTTTAATGGACTCAGTATGGCTTTACAGATATAAATTAACATCATTTACATAAATATAGGGTCCCTGCAGATTTCAACAAGCTCATATTAATACTTTTTAAGACCCTTTTCAGACCATAATGAATGTAACCTTAGACTTTTTCACATCATTGTGCTGGGGCCACAGTTTGGTGACATGAATACAGACCTAATGCCACTGTTTTCTTGCTCAGTGAATTGGGCTTCACATTTGTTATTTTTAATGGGCTTCAACCTACAACTAAATCAAATAATTTTTTAAATGAGTATTAAATATTTCATGGCCTAAAATTGACATTACTGGATTTTATACATGGTAAAACTTTTTACTACCATGCAGAAAGTATGTACAATGTTCGAACTGCACAGGTATTTTGACTGTCCTGCATACAGTCTATATAAAATGTTGCCAAATGCATCTAGACACATGTTACGCTTATTTTGGATGTTTTGTTATCACAAAAAATCTGATAAAGTAGAAAGCAGGAATTGCACAGATTTTTCATATGTAGCTAAGGAGATGCTTTATGATCAGCAGGACAAAATATATAGATATATATTCAGGTTCTCTGAGACAAAAATAACTTACGATTGAATGAGTCTGTTGTAAGGGCTCAATTAGATACATATAGACTCCATCGTCAAACATCCCACTGTAGGGCAGAGAGAAAGAGAGAGAGGAAAGAAAAGGGAGAGGATGGAGTCGATAATGAGTCAATAGGAGGCGAGGAGCAGAGACGACTGTGTCCACAGATATTCTGAACACAGTCAGGATCACACACAACTGTTCACTTACTGCAGCCCGTTGCAAGTAGATAAGGCCACATGGGAGTTATCGTTCCCTCTCACCTGGCCGTGGTAGTAACAGTGCTCACCACCCTGAGGGAAGAAGACACAGTGCTGATGCAGCATCACAGCAAATCCAAGGCAGAACTGAAGCAGCGTTACAGGCAATACCACACAGTTCACACAGATCAGTCAAATTTGCCTGTGCGTGGCATTTTTCGTACTCTTCTACCGGGTTTTTAATTTTCTAGTGTTTCGAAGGATGTAACAGCTTGTGTCACAGCTGTGTGTTTAGCATAATGTGCAAAGCTTTTCTACAGGGGGTCTGAGTGTTTGCTTGTTAAGATGGTGAGTTAATACGTTGCAAGGTGGGTCCTGCCACTATCTGTGACTCAGCTGTCAGATCCAGGGTGAGCAGAGGACATACTCACTCACTCTCTCTCTCTCTCTCTCTCTCTCTCTCTCTCTCTCTCTCTCTCTCTCTCTTCTACTTTACCCATCCCACGCTGCACTGATACTGCAGAGTGTTTTCTCTCTCCCTGGTCACGTGACCACAGCTCCAGCAGGAGGCTGCAGGGGAGCAAAACCCTGCTGATTCAGCTACACTATGCCCAACCCAGCCCTCCGCCTGAATCAGCAGCAGCAGCAGCAGGAAGAAGCTCTTATTCCCTCTCTCTCATCTTTCCTTCTTTTAAAAAAAAAAAAACCTACGGCATCAACCAATCTATCTATCTATCTATCTATCTATCTATCTATCTATCTATCTATCTATCTATCTATCTATCTATCTA
>JAPQRP010000016.1:25303226-25313774 GCA_037367295.1 Apogon hyalosoma | reverse complement strand
CTATCTATCTATCTATCTATCTATCTATCTATCTATCTATCTATCTATCTATCTATCTATCTATCTATCTAATATTTTGCAGATGGTTTACGTAAAAACAGACTCTCATAATCAAATCACAACTGTTCCTTTGTTTTCCTGAAGTTTAACCATAGCTCTTTTTCATGTTTAACCAAAAATGTGCATTACTCTACAAAACAATCCCAGCAGGGCACAAACAAAGAAAACCAGACACCCATGCATGGACAAAACAGGATATTTAGTCATCTCAGACACACTTAAGAGAAGATGTTACCTTTGATAGGACAGGTTTTCCTCCTTCATAGTGGATCTCCACATAATCTGAAGATAACAAGTCACTGAAAAGAGCAGAGATTGTTAATGGTTAAAGGGCAGAGAGATGGATGAAGTGGCAAACAAATACAAGAGTCTGTCTGTCTTTGCTGTGACTCACATATTGTTTTTTTTTAAATAGTGGTGAGTCTTGCATTGGTTGGCACTGAAATCAGAATGCTTATTCACCACCGTGACTGGATTAGTCTGCACAAACACTCCTACGACATCTCAAAGTGCACCAAAGATGTTTACTGTCCTTAGCAGCATTAGAAGCATTTACTCCTGAGGGTAATATTTATCCTAGGTACAGGCTACACAAATAAAATAGCATGTAGTGCAAAGACGAACATGGCCATAAACAGTCACAGAAACCAAGGCGCAGTTCATTAATTTTGCAAAGTAAGCAGGTTATTGAGATACTACAGTAAATCTAAAAAAGGTTGCCCAAAATGACACTTTCCGTGACTGGTTCTTCCTCAAACCTCTAAAAGGCACTGCTGGTTGGGAAATAAGACACATAGTAACAGGAACCGAAACAACTAACTTAGCGTGAAAGCTACCAATGAGGCCTAATGTGATAAGTGATTGTTAAGCCTCAGCTTCACCTTGAACACAACAGTCCTCCCGGCAGTTCCCGCTGTCTGAGTCAGCGTCCCTCACTATTAAACACACTCAATCTGTTAGCTGACAGCTGACTTCAAGAGACTGCGATTTCTGCCACAAAGGCACTTTTTCTGAGTAACCTTGCAAATCAAAAACATTCTCCCCTCCCTGGACATGTAGCGGCGTCGCAGCATGAAAAACCATGATGGATCTGTTTTTGCGAAAGCGATGTTGGGACAATTTAGAGATGATGCTCAGCAGCATGTGAGCAGGAAGTGTACCATTATGAGTAGTGAGTCAAAGCATGAGCAGTCAGGTTCCTGAGTGAGGGGTTATTTTTAGACAGATGAGGCAGGGAGAGCAGACCACGGAGGCCCACGAAGGAGTTTACTGGTGTTTGTGTAAGTGTGTGTGGGTGGGATGTGGGCAAAGCTGCAGAATATGAAGTGTTAAAGCATCGCTATGTGAGTGTGTCCAAGAATATGTGTCGAAATAGCGTAAGTGTGTGTTGTTTTGTGACCGTGAGATGGGATTCCTGCCCTGAGGTCTGAGCGCCACGATGCAGCAGGAGAGGAAAGTGAGACAGATGCGAGGCAGAGCGGGAGGAGGACCAAAAATCTGCATGAGGTTCTTATTTCTGGCACTAGATCTGATGCAGCTCTAAATCCTGCCGTGGCACAGTATGCTGACATGTCACACACTTCAGACCTCTCATACATGGAAACAAGCTGCTCTGGGTGCAAACTTATCATGATGCTCACAGAAAGGGTCATCGGTATTACAGGTATTCACAGCAAGATATCTGACAAAGAAACGACGTCTATTTTAAGACGCATAGTGGCTGAAAAAACATCTCAGCAGAGAAACGTATTTCCTCTCAGGTACAGTAAGAGGTGAGCAGATAAAGTAGCACCCATTGGCAGGTTGTAAGACCTATCTATATTTAGATCAGTACTGTCGCAGCTTCACCACCAAGCACATTTCCAACCCCTCTTCTCGCACACACACACACACACACACACACACACAAAAAACGCACACACTGAAGTTAGCTCATGTATCTCACAGATAACCTACAAGCAAACAGCTGGGACTCAAGGTCACACTTCTAAGCTTCTTCACCGCTGCACAGAATTGCTGTTATTTAAGTGGTGTCTCCTGAATGTCTGACAACACAGCAGACAACAGCTGGTTAATCTGCTGTACGGTGTGTCTGTACTCTGTCAGATTATGTGTGAGCTAGAAATGACAATGACAAACAGGACAAGAGATGTGTGTCTGGTTTCTCATGTCTCCTTCTCTCTGCTACTCACATGAAACATACATTGCAATATAAATGTCCACAATATGTTACATTAAAGACAATTAATCTAGAAAATAAGAATAATGATGCATGTTGACAGGACTAAAATTTAAAAAAAGATGTGGCCATTTGTAAATAATACAGACATATAACATATCACTGCAAAGGATAACATTAATGTCCTCAGTAGCTCTTCTTGCTATAGGAGCACTATCCTTACATTACAGCAGTAGAGGTGCTAGTTACACAGTCTGACACTGTGCGTTGTTTCCAAACAACGCAGATACAATAATATCTGATACAGATAGCTCCTTAAAAATAAAAAAACACAATGTTCTATACTTTGACCTCCGTGACATTTAAATGATGCTCATGTACATTAACACAGATAACAGAGGCCACTCAGGCTTCAAACAGTTTGATGATGTTATATATATATATATATATATATATATATTATGGTCTTCCTACAGTTCCAACATTGTGCATTAAAGCCTTTTGAACTGAAAAAATACCTCATATAAAACAGAAAAGTATTTAATCATTTGCTCTTTGCTCATGTGATCTAATTTGATTACAAAGCAGTTTGTGATTTAGCCTAGTTCTGCAATACGGCTCCATTTGTGAAACAAGGATTTCAACAGACTTTATTGCTTCTTTAATATTTGTACATTAAAAAAAGACCAAAAGCACAAAGACAGCAAGTTACTGCAAATGCATATGTCTTTACATCTTATTGCACTCAACCACATAGATAATATTAAATTATAATATTTTATTACATAATACTGCTCTAAATCACATTAAGGAAGCTGAAATTGAATCAGCCTTTTGAAGTCCTTGCATATGTGCGCATTAACCTGCTCTCATACATTAAGCTTTCGCATATGTAGACCGGCTACTCTGAGAGGGGAGTAAATCAATATCACTGAGTGTCCGGGGCCTTGTGTTTCTGGATGGGGCAGTGATCACAGACCACAGAATGACTATCTCTCCCCTCATTTTCACTCAAAGCAATTAAATCTAATGGAGATGCAGGCTTTGGCTTTCCAAAATCTTTCTGGTGCACACTTAGTCTTTGTTCATCGGCCGGCAGTTCAACCAGAAAGGCTCCTAGTTATCAGACTTACTTATCAGATTCTGGAAACCTGTGCATTGTCCTATTCAATTACAGCCCCTGATTACATTATCCTTACTTGATGCTGTATTCATCATTGACATGTCATATAATAGTACAAATTGTTGCCAGTCGTCTGTGCTATCATTTTTATTTAACTAATGGTGCGCTTTTCTGGATCATCAATAGTGTCTGGCACAGATGCAACACATCCAGGGTAATTTGTAGACATTAATTCATTACTGTATACTTACCACTCAGATATTTGTGTCATGTTAAAACAACCTCTGGTCAGAATGTATATGTGTATGCATTATAGTGTTCATCATATCCTGCATTTAATATGGTACATAAAATAATCAGCTTTTTTCACTTTTGTGTAACCACTCTTCTTATAAGACCATCTCTAAAGCTATTTTCCAGTATCAGACTTCTGCTCACATCCTTAAATCACTTCTATAAGAAATACAGCTTTTATCACAACATGCATTTTGCTCCATGCTAAATATATCCTTAGGGTTTGTATAATATTCATAGACAAGGCACCAGGTTTGATCTGTTGGGGCAGCAGTGTTTGGATGGGGTTTAGACAGCCCCTCATTAACCACAGCGTGAACAAAAACACCTCAGTTCTGCAGAAGTCAACCATCTGTACATTGCTCTATCAATATAACCTTGCCTGCTGTTCAAGAAAAACAGAACTACTCACTCTCACTATGAGTTCAATCAAAGTTCGGGGAAGTTATGATTACAGACCACTGTGGCCTAGATGGAGTTATAACATCAACTACTTTTTTAACAAAAAAATGAATTACCTAGAAAAGGTGAGCTAGACTTACTTGTTCAGACTTAGATCCAGAACAAATCTGGAGCCAAAAGCTTCTAGTTGAAAGCTGGCCTGGGCGAGGTGGACCGCCTGTAAAGGAGACAAAACATTTAGATAGGAGTCACTCTTAAAACTGAAGATGACAGTAAAGTATAAACAAGATTTTAGCCACAGTATACAGACCAAAAACCCTCTAGAGGGAAACCTTCAAGATAATATACAGCGTAGATGTGGTGGATAAATTAAAGGCAGATGGTAAAAGGGATAAACAGGAAGAAACACTTCCTTCAGTGTAGTTCCTCTGACATCACTCTAATTTTTAAGGTTACTCAAAACAGCTTTGTTGATGTGCTGTGGTGCATGTTGGTATCCGTGATTCATTTAACCCTGTGCAGCAAGATGGAAATATAGATAAGAGAGCAAGGAAGGGTTAAGCTGCAATACAAGCCACAATATGGACTTAAAACATCTGAATCCTCACCACACAGCATGCTGTTAAGTGATGGAACACTCCTGCTATCAATCACAGTTTTTCTAAGATATTCCAGTATCATTCCTCCTCATCTGTCGGTCCTCTGTGCTGGCTTACCTGGCCCTCTGTGGCTTGGTTCTTGGCCCGGGTGTCCAAGTCATGATAGGTACTCTCTGAGTCCTCGTTCAGATAGTATATCAACCGCGAGGGGTAGGTGATCACATGCTCTGCTGCATGGTGTGTTGTGTTGTCTGAAGCAGGTGCTGCAGTTGCCTGTTGCTTCAGTAGGGCTGGCACTGCGTCCCTCTCAACCTTGTCCTCTACTCCTTGAGAAACTGCAAGAGAATTCCCACCGCATAGACATGAAAACCTGAGCGGCCCGCAAGTACAAAGAGCAAGCTGTCATCCTTTATTCATGAATTATATTGATAACACTGAGGCAAGTGGCTGTGCCTTCACTGAGCACACCTCAATATGACTGTAGTATTTTATCCACTAAATATGATAGCTGAACTCATTTAAAGAGCTTAACAATTTCCTTTGCATCATTTTTTGGGACCTAGTGATGAGCTTATAGTCAAAAGTCTGCAGCATATAGATAAATGCAGTGTTCATTATGCATTTCTAATTCATGCAGCCTTATGCAATAAAAGCAGGTTAATTCATGCACTTTAGCAAAGATAACTCTGAATGACCTTATAATTCCACTAGGGAAATCACACATGATAAAGAGTATTTTTTTTATAGGCTGCACAAAAGATGCTGGGATGCTGTAGTCTGCTTTCATGCACCATCACGCTGAAGACGCCGCATATTCAACATGATTCCCTGCTCTTTTTTTTTTTTTTTTTTTTTTGGCAAAACGGCGATGATGTGCAGCCTCACCACGTTATCTGGCATTACTTTAACCGGTCACCGACGGTAAAATATGCGATCAGCTGGATGAAAGTGAGGGAAAAAAAACACATATAGCTACTGCAATACATACCGCATGACGCTAGAGACGGATGAAGCCAACTCGAAGGGATGCTGACGAGCAAAGTGGCCAGAGATATCAAATGCATGATTCATATTTGATAACTGAAATATCCCAATATCAACACATCAACGCAGTGAATTGCTTGCGGCCCATCGCGGCGGGGAGGTGCCGTGCAGGGGGGGTGCTTTTCTTCATGGAACCAGGAGGCACCGGGGCTGCTGCAATAGAGGCAGAGGATGAGGAGGAGGAGGAGGAGGGAGGAAGGGGAGGGGGGTGCAGAAAGAAGGCGGTGGCCAGGCTGCTACTGGAAGTCAAGCACCAGACTCCTCCTCGACAAAGATGTCCTCCCTCCCTCCCAACCAGGGCACAGGAAGCAGGAGCAGGTGACTTGAAAGGCATGGCTGTGAGAGTACATCAGGGAGGAAATGACCTGTCAAAAAGGACTGAGGCTAGTATTTGTGATCACACGGCAGGAAAATATCAGCATTCATTCCTGTAGAGCAAAACAGATCCCTTATACAGACTGACAAATAAATAAATGAGTTGGGAATGAATACCACAGAATATAAAACTGTAAGTAAACTGCATTGTACAGCTTCAAATTTCAGTTAGTGTAGTAAGATATATTAGACAGCAGATTAATTATTCATTTCTTTTGTGATTTATGGACTGAAGGCATTGTGAAGTTCATTTTTAACACTACATCCTGAAATTACTCAAATAAGTCAATATTTTTGCGAATAAGAAACTTGATTATCTAAAGTAGAACGCTGCATCCACTGTTAGTGTTATATCATCTAACTAAATATTGAAATGTTATTTTAATTTTGTAGTTGATAGAGGAAAAGCTAAATACTTTATTCCTTTGGGAAATATTTTTCTGTATTTTTTTCTTTTTCATTTTGTAAGCTTTATGCACACATGCACACACCACTATCAGATGATGTGTGCAGGACAGCTTCCCCTAAGGGCTCAGTGGTCCACAGAGGGATGAGATGGTCACTTTGGGTCACTGAGACAACGGAGGAAAGGCTGATGAAATAAAAAAGGGATGACTAAGCTGAGGGAGTGTTCTGTGTTTTTCCTGCAGCATCCTTAAAAAGAGCGATTGTAGCTATTTAATGTGGCCGGTTTAATTTGAACCAATCTACAAAAGCCACCCACTATGAACTCTGTGTGTTTGGCTACCTTGAGTTACCTTTTATGTGATTTGCACATTATTAAGGATTCACAGTGGATCAAACTGCTCCAGAAGTAAAGCTGGAAATAATGTTTGGCAATGTCTCAACTAGTGAGAGCACAGTAAATGTTCTTTGGCATCTAATGGAGAATCATTGATATGAGGGTGTGGCAGCAAGAATGGCAAGTTTGATGTTATCAACTGCTAGAAAACAGTCGCAGCACATTTTATATCTGTGCAAAGCAAACATTATTCACTTTCATTTATATGCAGACTGTAAAGACAGTTCCTTTTTTCCTGTAGATGGGTAGAAGAACACTTGGTATTCTTATGCAAGTCTATCTGCAGTGGTGACACCTATAGATGAGTGAAAATGTGTAAACCCACTGGAAAGTCTCACCACAGATAGTATGGATGTCCCTGTGGCCACAAAAGAACCCACAGTTGAGCTTGAAATGTATTTTTATGCTATATCAGCAGTAGGCTTACCTAGACCAGACCTATTTCAACATATGATTAGTGCTGTTCCAGTGCTAGTGGAAGGTCTGGCACCATCCACTTCCACTCTCGAATAAGTACATTAAAAAACTGTGTGTTTTTGGCTGCTTTGCATTCCTTTAACACGTTTTCAGACACCCTTAAAAATTTTACACAGTCTCAAATATTATCATAAAACATTTACGATTTTTTTTTGTCTTTTAGAAGCTGTGGCTGAATCAGACACAAACAAATGTGAATGAATGTTTTTAATTTGTTTAGTCAACAAGAAAAAAAAAATAACAGTAAATTTTTGACAGTTTCAACATGTCATGCTCTGGATGTGTTTCAAGGGGCATTGTCTTGCTGGAACATCCAGTTTTTGTTATGGCATGACACACTGGCATAAATTCAAATGCACGAGACTGTCAAGCAGAAGCTGGTTTCAAGGATTTTATTGCATCGTTGGGGGTTCACGAGAGAATCCAAAATACAAAAACAAAGGAACTTAAGGAGGGAGCGAATAAGTGCTCAAAAAACTAACTAAAGCAGGGAGCAAAGCATTCAATCTAACTAAACAAAAATAGCAAAACAAGAAACAGCCTAGCTGCACTGTACTCACAGGAGGAAATTTCAAGGAACAAGAAACATGAAACAAGATTCAAGGAGTTAAGTAGGTTGTCTCTGGAGAAACACAAACGACGCACTGACAACAGACAAGGGGAGAGAGGAGAATATATATAGAGAACATCACAATCAAGTGTGGGTAATAAACAGGAGGACACCAGGTGCAGGTAATGAAGGAATTAGGGAAGACAAAGAGAAGACAGACAGAGCGCAAACAAAACAGGAAGACGAACGCCTTCACCAAAATAAAACAGGAAGAGATGTAGTAAAACAAAACCCTAACTAAAACCCTCAACTGAATTAACACAAATGCCACCGTATGACAGTTTTGACCTCAACAGAGGTTCAGAAAGAAGCATGTGGGTTTGGAGAATGGAACAATACTTGACAGAGTTCAATAGATATAGATATAGATATAGATATAGATAGACCTACTTCAAACATAAGTAGGCAAAAGAAATTCCAGATGTAAAAGGACACTCCAATATATGGAAATAAATCAACCAAAAAAGAAAACACATATCACACAAATGCATAACATTTCATTGTGGCTTTTTAACAATACTTTATGTCCAAAAAGGAGTAGGAAGAAACCAAGCTTATATTATCCAACCCCAATTTTACATGACTTGGCTAATCAGCTAATGTATACAGTCCATGACAAAGAACAGGTCAGTCATTAAATTACAAAACAGAAAAAGAGAGAGAACAAATGATTACATACTATCAATAACTATTACTCTTGTTCTCACATTCATTGTTACTTTATCTCTGGAAAATAAGGTTTTTATAAATTGTTTTTATTTTGTGATGTTTTCACACTGTTTGATATTTAGAACCAATCCATTCCTCAAAATTACTCCACAGTTTAGTGGGTCAACATGTATTAAACAGTGTAGATCAGTAGATACTTTTGGTCAGTGATGGATGTTTGGGTCTTTATGGGTTAAACTGGATTGAAAATTATTTTCTGTCATGCTATTGATAGTTATGTTCCACAGGGCACAGACTAGTAGAATGGGTGGGAAATTGTCTCTCTGTTGAGCATGGGGTGGAGGGGCCCCAAACCAAATCCTGCTTAACCTGGTTCCGGCCCTGTGTCCTGGCTGCAGCTGTTACTACTACTAGTGCAGAAAGTGAACACTTCTTAACAGCTGATATATCTTTAAGAATCAACACTGTTTGTCAGGCTGTTTTGGCATTTGTTAGTGCAGTCACGCCTCCCTGCGCATCAACATTCACAACATGAAGGCTCATACAGGCTTAACACAAGTTTCTTCTCTTTTCCTGAGCAACAGGTGACAGCCTTCAACCCTGTGTAAACCTCCGCCCGTGGACTTTATAGTCGCTTTTTGGCATCTCCAGAGCGCAAACTTTTCCTTTTTGCGTGGAGAGTTCACCCTGGTGTTCAGAAAAGCAGCCGCAGCTCCTCTCCAGCAGTCTTCATTCCATGCGGGTGACCAATAACTTTTCTTCATTCTGTGGTCCACGGGTGACGCGTCAGCCACAGGCGCGCCCACTGTTCAAACCAGCTCTAATGTACCCCATAACGGACTTTACTTTGGATGGGTGCACGGAAAGAGCACAGTCGGGAAAAAAGAGGGCCCAGCAACGAAACGGCACCAAAAAGGCTACGTTAAAGGCTGCCGTGGGTTTTTTTTTTTTTTTTCCTTTTTCAGACGAGTAACAGGGAGGGGTGCGCTTTTAGGTAAGTGCTGCACTTTCTCCAACGCAAAGTCTGTGCAGACTGTGTGCGTTTTTGTACGTAGTGTACTGATCCAACACAGTCTAACACAAACCAGCAGCCATTTATTTATTGTTTACTGAGTTAATGTTGATGTGGACATGGTGAGTGCAGGTTTGTAAAGAACTGGTTTTCTCTGCTCTTTCTTTGTTTTGGTCATGTCACAGATTGCACGTATACTTATTCATGATGGAGCATTTTTATAGCATTGTTTATTCTTTTACCATACTCTTATTTCTACTCCTGTGTTTGCAAGGATGGAATAGTCAGAAACCCTTTTTATACCGCTTTTTTTTTTTTTTTTTTTTTAAATTATTATTATTATTAACCCATAGAGACCCATGGTTACTTTTGTGTCACTTCCCAAATACATTTTTTTTGATTTCTCCTTTCTTAAATGATTTATCATCATTTATTACAATATTATCCTCTGTATTTTGTGTTTTTTCAATGAAAATCATGTATTTTCTTGTATTTAATTTAGCGATTATGTAAATCGTCATAGAAATTGAGATTCAAGTTGAGGGATAGTATATCAGAAACAAATAAAACTGACGAAAAGGGACTTTCAGTGAACAAAAGATTAGTGTCTCCATCCACTCTCATTGATCAAACTCATTGGGTTTTTGTGGTGAGTCAGTGTTTTAGAAGATGAGGGTATTTCCATGTTCACTGTGGAGCCTCTGAACGTTCGAATGGGTCATATCTGATGATCATGAAAAGATGACAAACTGCATTTTACACCAATTATTTACATGGATTGACAGGATTAATGGTTCAGAAGTTTTCAAATATTTTAGGTCAGTAGATGGTTTTGGTCGTTACTTACTGTTTGGATCTTTATGGGTTAAAATGAATAAGCTTGCCTTTAACACTTTTCTTTC
>JAPQRP010000016.1:25279072-25303126 GCA_037367295.1 Apogon hyalosoma | reverse complement strand
ATAGATAGATAAGCTTTATTACAGACTCATGGTCCACATGAAAAAGCAAACAGATAAATACAAACACAATAAAAAAAAAACAAAAAAAAAACACCTCTATACTTTACTTTATTCTGGTGTTTAAATCCTGTTTTGTCATTTTACTTGGAGTTTATGTTGTAAAATTGTTTCACATTTACATTTTTACACAATAATAGGTATAAAGCTAAAACACTTTGTCCTCATATATAGCCTACTACATAAGAATTTTTTTTTTATAGTAAAATTGCATTCATTTTGATCTTTGTGATAGCATACACACTGTTGCACATGAAGTTGGAATAAAATGGTTTTGCTCCTTTTCTTGAAATGATTGTGACAATGTGATTTATCCTTGATAGATAAAGTGTAACTGGGACTCACTGAACCAGGTCAAAGGTGATTATTGATGTGTATAAATAGGAGTAAAAAGAAAAATGTGTCTGAAAGCAAAACATTCCATTTCTGTTTTAGGTACATGCAGCCTTGTACCAGATTACTTTGTTTGCACTGGCCAAAGGTAAAATCAACAAATGATAATAATAATGTATTATATCATCTCGATGCTAAAACCGCCCTTATTGCAGGGCTACAGTTTCTACCACAACAGTATTTGTCAGTCTTTCCAAGTTCATTTAGAGGAAAAACAATATGAATCATAGAATGAGGAGGGATCTTTTCTGGCTCAAGTGTGGGCATCTCACTGTAGAACCAAATGAATGTTGACATTATGTTCCAGAGTAACTGAGGCCACACCCGGTCCTAACTTCAGTACAGGAACTGAATGATCACAGAGGGACTGGGCACTCAACTGGATCCTTGTGCAGAGCAACCCAGTGTAATCCTAAAAAAATGTGAGTTGAGGGATTATAGTTTTTATGCATGTATGAAGTTACACTGTGTACAGCTGATAAGATTAAAAGGCAGCATCTAATCGTGGGATTTTTCTTCACAGATTACCACAACAATGGGAGACTCCATTGAGGAACACGGAAACTACAGCTATGACTATTACCAGGACTATGGCGACATGGAGGACCTTAAAGTGGATTACAGGCAGAGAGAAGCCACGCACATCATCTCAGTGGTCATCTACATTATTTCATTTGTGCTCGGGGTGATTGGAAACGGAACTGTCATTTGGTTAACAGCATTTAAGAGCAAAAAAACAATCAACAGTATTTGGCTGCTTAATCTAGCCTTGGCAGATTTTGTATTTGTTCTTTTTCTGCCCTTCTACATTGATTACATTCTGCGGGACTTCCACTGGGACTTTGGTGTGGTCATGTGTAAGCTCAACTCATTTGTGTCTATGATGAACATGTACGCCAGTGTGCTCTTCCTCACAGTGCTCAGCATTGACAGATATGTTTCTCTGGTGCATCTTAACTGGTCTCAAAGGCACCGCACTGCAGCAAGAGCCTGGATTATATGTAGATACATATGGGCTCTTGCTGCAGCTTTGAGTTGTCCCGCTCTGATTTTCCGTGACACTGTACGCGTATATGACAGGGTGATGTGCTTCAACAACTTCCATGGACAGGATAGTCATAAAGCAGCTGTGACACATATTACGATAGTGGCCATCCGTACTACTGTTGGCTTCCTCCTGCCGTTTACTGCTATATGTGTGACAGGTATACTTCTGACAGCTAACATCCATCGATCTCAGAGCTCTGTCCGCATGTCAAGCTTCTCCAAAACAGTCTCCGCAATCATTCTGGCCTTCTTTTTTTGCTGGGCACCTTTTCATATTTTTAGCTTGATGGAGTTAACCATACATTCCTCACTGCAGTTACACCATATACTGCAAACTGGCTTCCCTCTTGCCACCAGTTTAGGCTTTTTTAACAGCTGCATGAACCCATTACTGTACATACTCCTAGGCAAAAGCGTTCGCCATATTCTCAAACGTGCATGCCTGGACTTAACTAAGAGTTCACTAAGAGAACTCAGCCAGTCAATTTCTGCCACAGAGATGGAGTCTGTGCCTGAGGCTTTTCAGGAGCGTCTCCCGGAGGAACCATTGGAGTGTTCCACTCTGTGATTGCAGCCATCTTCAGGCTAATGATTGAAGAAAAACATGAGGGTGGGACAGGCTTTTATTTGAGTGCAAATGTTGAGGAGTATCGTCAGAGGTGGTCTGTCCAGCTGGAGCGTTAATATTTTCCTGTTTTGTTTCATTCTGACAGTTGCGCGTACGAAACCAGCAGTTAAGCTCAGTGGAAAACCTGAGTATGACTGTGGCTAACTTGCACATGGACGTAGTATGTTTCCAGTTGTTTTGCATTTGTATGACCCAAGTGCAGAGAAAGTCACAAAATGATATATTATGTTTGTATTTCATTTTTGTTGATGTTCTCAGTGGAGCCAAAGGCATATTTTTCATAACTACTCTACTTTGGTTCTTAAAGACTGCAAGACATATATCTAACTGTAGTCTTTTGTTGTCATAGTTTTATACTGGCAGCTACAAACTGCTAGAATTCTTAATGTATCTCAAGATATTTTTACTAGTTGAGAGTTGTATAAAAGTTATATTCTAATATATTAAAATTAAAGAACATATTACTTTAAACTGAATCTTGAACTTGTGTCCTTTCAGAGTATTCATTATATTTTTGAGTGATGATCAAACTATAAATCAGTGTTTGATGTTTTATGCTTAAGACTTCCAGGAGGATTTAGACAGGGCTCAGCTCTCATATGCATGACACAAACCCAGATGTTCATTTTCTTTCCTTCTCCTGAGGGTCTGTTTACTAAAATTTGCCATTTCCTGTTATTTCCTGCTGGTGAACTCTGACTCCTAACACTGTTAAGGTAATGAAAGGATGCCATCCTGTAACTGGACTGAATCATGATAAGAACTGTGGCATCGCAGGAAATATTTTAACTTTCAGTAACTGCCAAGGAGAATCATGAGCAGCTGGATTTCTTGCAAAATAAAATACAGTAATGCGTAAAAGTCTTAGGCCTTTCTACCTTTGTTGTATTTACAGGGTTGAAGTGAGCATGCATATCTATTTCTCATTCATTTTACTTCAGATACAACATGAAAATACAGGAAATATGCACACAGCCTTAAGAGACACACAAAACACTGAACTAAATGGGTTCGAAAGGTTCAAGTCACTATATAGTGTGATACCTGACCCCATGACAAGAAGCAACAACAATTAAAAACATCTGATGTGTTTAATGAAACCTGGGATATATTAATGCTATAAAGCTCATATTGTCAAAACAAAAGGGTTAAAGACATGAAGTGCAAAGGGAGGTCACACTAAACACTACCACTTTTTATGGTGTATAGAAGCTGGGTTTTTTTTTTCATGAAACATTTTGTTTTTACTGCTGTACATACTTCCCATATATCCAGACTGTATGTTATTAATCCATAAAGACCCAGGACTATTTTTATGGGGATGTTCAAATGAGTTTCTAAGTGATTTATCACAATTTATTAGAATATTTTGACTTTTTTGTGTGGAAATCCGGTATTTCCCTATATTTCGTTTATTACCCATGTAGGTGTTCAAAGGTTATTATATCAGAACAGAGAAAACATGACTTTTTCAGCAAAATATTGATGAACCAATATGGCAGAAGATAATGGTGTTTCCATGTTTTCTAAAAAAGACTATGGATACGTCTTAAAAAGACATCTGACGCTGCTGAAAAGCTGACAATCTGCATCTTACCTGAATTATTTACATGTATCGATAGGACCAGTGGTTCAGCAGTTATTAAACATTTTAGATCAGTAGACGCTTTCAAGTCTTAAATTTTAAGGGTTAATACAGAGACAGAGGAATGAATGACTATGGGCCTGACCAAGCAAGTAACGGTGTGAGAAAACACTAATTTAGCAGCAACCATTGCTCAATTGCTCAAATTTTAAGTCTAAGCAAGTACTTTCACATGCCATTAAGGAATAATAACCAAATTTTTAATAAAAACATGAATTTATCATTATTGACAAAGTAACAGAGTGAGGAAAAATATACAGCAGTTATTCAAGGTTTGGAAAAAATACCAAAAAGTGCTGTTCCTCAAGGAAAGTGCAAATATTTAGCACACCACTTTTCTTAATATATGAGAGTACATTATATCCAAAAATGAAACTGATATCATTTTTATTTTATTTTAATTCATGGTAATGGAGTGAGAATCCAAAAAAGTTAGTCATTACTATATTTGAAAAACATCTTTCTGCTGTTTTTTTTTTTTTTTTGAATAATAAATAACATTCAAAATCATTATAGTATCTGATTATTAGGAAATATAAGATTAGACAGGCATATATTTTGAACATATTTATTTACACAGTGCTATTTACATTCTGAATTTATGCTGTATATGTTCATTTACAACCTTTACTGTTCTTAATTTAGGATAGAATAGAATAGAATAGAATAGAATGCCTTTATTGTCATTATGCATATGTACAATGAAATTAAGAGACAAATCTCTTGTGGTGCATAGTGCAAAATAGTTTAAAAGAAAAGTGTAAATATATTTACAGAATAAGAACAAGCATGTCAACCAACCAAGAAACAGTAGAGATAAACATAAATATATTGCACTTGACCCTGGCTGAACACTGAGGATTTTCACACTGTATTCTCATATATTTTCTTATATATCCAGCTGTAATTCAGGTACAAATTAAATAAACACCGCTTTAGAAACTAGAGATATATGTATTTCATGGTGAGTATTCAAAAATATTGTTTTAGAGAACAAAGAAATTGGCCCTGATGTTCACTTTTGGTTGGCCAGGCCCATGTGTGATCATTATAACTTTACAAAATAAAGTTATATAACAAATCTAAAGGTTGTGTAAGACTTTTGCACATACTTATTAAAGCCGTGCATTAGTAATAAAGGAAATAAATAGTGTAACTTTCCTGGTCACTGCCCCATTTCTTTCCACATTACCACTGATTGTAAAAACTGGAGGTTGTTTAGAATATTTTTTGCAGATGAGGTTTTCCATCAGTGATTCCTGCAGTCTAAAGTGCATAAATGTGCAGGTTT
The DNA here is from genome assembly GCA_037367295.1 of Apogon hyalosoma. NCBI lineage: Eukaryota > Metazoa > Chordata > Actinopteri > Kurtiformes > Apogonidae > Apogon > Apogon hyalosoma. Next base: position 25,298,065 of record JAPQRP010000016.1, on the reverse strand, counting down.
TGGCACATAAAATAAAATACGGTTCACTGTTTGGATTATGGTATAGTAGGATTACTTAATCCGTGACGCAGCAGAATAACAAGTCAGTGTGCGCAGTGAACAGTCTCATGAGGACAAGCACCGGAAAGGTAAGTAAGTAACGGGACATTTTACAAACACATTAGTCTGTAAAAGAGGAGACAACACCGACACACGAACACTGTACAAGGCTAATTACACTGGCTGTTTAATGGACGAAGTTAGTCGCGTGGAAATCGGAAGACGTCAACTTGCATCATGTTAGCTTGGATGTAATAAACTGAGATTTATTTTATTTTATTTTTTTAACAAATTTGGGTTTTGACATTGCATATATTAAAAAAAAAAAAAAAAGCACAGGGTCTAGTTCATACGTTTTCCACTGTTACTCATTTACCACTCAGTTACAGTCAGTGAATATGACAGGCTAACTGTTACTAGCTAGTTACAGTCCGGTATTTACACACAGCTAGCATTAGCTGACATGGCCGTTAGCCAACGTTACAAAATATACAACACTGATTTATACTTGCTAAAATAACAGCCTCCTTATTATTATCACTTATTGGCATTCCTCAACAATCTAGTTCGCTCTCGTTGTTTGTACATTTATTTTTTTTAATATAGTTTATAAAAATGTCCCGTAATTGATCATCCTCCATCCTCGCCCTGTTTTAATGTGCAGATGTAACTGTCAGTAAAGCTACACATGTTTCTGTTTCTTGCAGCATGTTGCGTCTGCCTGTTGTGAGTCGTGGTCTCTTTCCAACTGTTGTTATCAAAGGAGGCGCGGCTGCAACCAACAATGGTAATAAACATGTACCAGCTGCATAATTTGACATGACTTGGACGTCTCCTGTCTATTTTTATGTTTCAGCAGAGTAGCAATTTAGATTGAGTGTTGAACGCTTGACACTTCCTTCCAGTGATGGATTATGGGTAGGATTATAGATTTGCCAACTACTTCATTAGGTGCCAGACTGCAGCTTTGTGTTAGTACTTTTAAGCCAATGCAGGCAGTTGTTACAGTACACTAGTTTGATGATGATACAGGTGATTGCATGGATGTAAGTGATTTCTTCTTCTGATTTAAGCCCGAACTGCAGCCACAGCAGCAGCAGCCACTAACCTGATTGAGGTTTTTGTGGACGGGAAGCCTGTTGCTGTAGAGCCAGGAACCACTGTTTTGCAGGTAACGTATGATGAAATTCATAGATTAGGGGTGCCAGAAATAGGGCCTGTGAGCCAAAAGCAGTCTAAAGGGTCCAGTCAGGCCCGTGGGATGTAGTTGTGAAATGCAAGAATTACACTGAAGATATTAACAATCAAGGTTATCAAAATCATTTTATTTCAGGGGCCACATATAGCCCAATTCGAAAATGTTTTCATAATAACTTATAAATAATGGCAATTGTAATGGCAAAATGTTTACATTTACAAAATAGCCTTTCACAAAAAATGTGAATAACCCAAACAAATATGAACAACATGAAATGTCTTAAGAGAAGTAAATGCAATTTTAACAATAATATGCCTGTTACTCAGTTTTGTGTGCCTTTATAGATCCACTGTGATCTGAAAGTTGTAAAGCATGTGTGTAAAGGATAAGCTGAGGCATAATATTGTTAAAACTGCACTTTTTATTCTCAAGAAACTTCAAGATTGTTCATGTCATTCATATTTTTTAAAGGATCGTTTGTAGACATTAACATTTTCATAATGTAATTTTTATTTTTTTCACTCTAAAACAGAGGAGAGTTTGGAGTTGACATTCTTTAAAGGTTATTATGTTGTTTTTTTTTTTAATGGTCCGACCCACTTATGTTAATTTTGGGCTGTATTTAGCCTGTGAACTAAAATGAGTTTGACAACCCTGTCATAGATGATGTCTATTACATACTGTAAGGTGGCTTAATTCCTTAGGATGTACAGGTCAGGACAATACAGTAATATTAGGTTTAATAATGTGGCTGATTTCTGCCACAGGCATGTGAGAAAGCAGGAATGCAGATTCCTCGCTTCTGCTACCATGAACGTCTGTCGGTGGCTGGAAACTGTCGTATGTGTCTTGTGGAAATAGAAAAAGTTCCCAAGGTATGTTTTAGAATATGTATTTTGTTGTTCATGTTGATATCTGAAGCTGTACCTTTAGTTTCTTTATTTAAAAGGGATGTATCTTTGCAAAATAATAAATTATTTTTCATTTACCCCCTAGCCAGTGGCAGCCTGTGCTATGCCAGTAATGAAGGGCTGGAACATTTTAACCAACTCTGACAAAACAAGGAAAGCCAGGTATCATCAGCCTCACAAGTGTTGTATTAATATTGATATTATACACCACTTCGCCATAAAGAGTCCCCACCTGGATTTAACAAGCTAATTAGTTAAGAGCCTTCAATTGGATAATTACTGCAATTATTAATAAGTTTCAGCTGCATCAAGTTAATATTAACGTTAACTGATGCAGTCAGTAACTTCAGTTTGTAAGAGTACATAAAGATTGGATATTACTACTGAAGGAGTGGTTCAGGGAGCATGAAACATCATTTTCGCACATGGATCGGCCAACACAGAGTCCAAACCTTAACCTCAGTTGGAATCTTTCGGATGTACTGGGGAAGATTTTATGTAGTGATATGGCTGTCATCGTCAATACAAGACCTTGCCCTAAAATTAAGTCAGGACAGAACTAGGGTAAATGTATAAGTGACATCAGTGACATTTAGTGTGATATTGCATTAACATTGTGTGGCATAAGCAACGGCATAACAAATGTGTCCAGTAATCAAAGCTAAAGGCATTGGGGTTTTTTTTGCTAAGCTGTGTATAGTTGTGTTGCTCTGTTAACATTGACTGACTTATATCACATTAACAAGGACTGTTTTCATGCAGAGAGGGTGTGATGGAGTTCCTACTGGCTAACCACCCATTAGACTGTCCAATTTGTGATCAGGGGGGTGAATGTGATCTGCAGGTAAGTCAAAGATTATTTATTATCACTGACAGTTATGATAAGGTACACATAGACATAGTAAACTGCTTGTCTGTGTATACAGAACACATGGTTTTATTGTTATTATAAAATACTGATAATATTAATCTAATTTTAAGGATCAGTCCATGCAGTTCGGCAGTGACAGGAGCCGCTTTACAGAGGGCAAAAGAGCTGTAGAGGACAAGAACATTGGCCCCCTCATCAAAACCATTATGACTCGATGTATTCAGTGCACTCGATGTGTGCGGTAAGTAACTCTTAATATCTAGAGTGAGTTGATATACACTTACAAATTCAGTTAAAAATTAGTTGTATTTTTCCTCTGTACAGTTTTGCTAGTGAGGTTGCGGGTGTGGAGGACCTGGGCACCACTGGAAGAGGAAATGACCTGCAGATAGGGACTTATGTGGAGAAGATGTTTATGTCAGAGTTGTCTGGGAATGTCATTGATATATGCCCAGTGGGAGCCCTGACTTCTAAGCCATATGCATTCACTGCTCGTCCGTGGGAGACCAGGTATTTGGCCTTTAGTTGCGTTTGATATACTATTTTAAGGTCTAAAGGTTTGCTTGATCTCACTTGTTCTCATTTGTTTTATATAGAAAGACTGAATCCATTGATGTTCTTGATGCTGTGGGTAGTAACATTGTGGTGAGCACACGGGGAGGTGAAGTGATGAGAATTCTGCCTCGTATTAATGAAGATATCAATGAGGAATGGATCTCAGACAAAACCAGGTTAGTTTTTTATATTATATAAATTGGAATAATATGTGGAAAAACTTAAGAGAGCACTTCAAATTCTCAGAACTGAACTCCAGTGAAAACTATCAGTGTGATCAAGAGGAAGATGGTTGGTCACAAAATATCACACAAAGCTGAGCTGTTTCCATTTTTGTACCAGGAGTGTCATAAACGGCAACGGCAATGTGAAATCTTGGTTTAGAGAATGAGAGTACAAAAGTCATAGCTGAAAATCAGGGTCATTCCACCAGATAGTAAGTGTTGAACTCTTCAGTCAAAACATTAGTATTCTGTAAAACGTGATATGAACTTGTTTTCTGTGTATTATTTTGGTTTAAATAACAAATACATGTAATTTTGGCCAGTTGACATTTTCTGCAAATAAGTAATAAATAAAAGGATTTTAGGAAAGGGGTTTACAGCAGTTTCTGTATTAAAGATATACCCATATATGTTAAAACAAATGTATGGATGTGTGATAGAATAACTGCCTTTTTTTCCCCTTATTAACTCTTGACAGATTTGCTTATGATGGACTTAAACGGCAGAGACTTACACAGCCTATGGTGAAAAGTGAGTCTGGGCAGTTGGTACCCACAACCTGGGAAGATGCACTGACATGTGTTGCTGGAGCAGTATGTAATATTATAACAATATTTCAACAAGAAAACAGTCGGTAGTAATAAAAATACAAAGTTTTCATCTGATCTCCCTTGTTTACATCCTGTGTGACAGTTGCAGGGAGCTGAAGGAAATGACGTGGCTGCAGTTGTTGGAGGTTTGGTTGATGCAGAGGCTCTGATTTCCTTGAAAGACTTGCTAAACTGTTTGAATAGTGAAAATCTGTGCACAGAGGAGGGATTCCCAATGGCTGGAGCAGGGTGAGGCGATGTGGAGTTAAATTAATTTTGGTGTTACGGCAGTTTAACCAGCAATAATGTTAGACTACCTTTTTTGACTGTTAGGTTTTTGGTTTTTTTTTTTAGATCTGATTTACGTTCAAACTATCTTCTTAACACCGGGATTGCTGGCATTGAAGAGGCAGACCTGCTGCTTCTGGTCGGCACCAACCCACGGTACGAGGCTCCTCTGGTGAATGCACGAATCAGAAAAAGGCAAGTTAAACACTATCAAATACAATATACTAAATGGCTGTTGTACAATTTTGATTTATTAACCTAAATACATAAATGTCTTGTAATGTTACTTTAGCTGGCTTCACAATGAGTTGCAAGTTGCTCTTGTGGGAAAGGAAGTTGACCTAAGTTATACCTATGACCATCTTGGGGAGTCTCCCAAGGTTCTTCAAGACATTGTGTCAGGAAATCACCCGTTCTGTCAGGTAACATTGTAAATATTACAAGACATTGTATTGAATGTTATCACCTTGAATGTCCCTGATTGTTTTTGTAACTTTTATCACCCCCTCTAGGTCTTGGATAAAGCGAAACATCCTGTTGTTGTAGTTGGCAGCAGCTGCCTGCAGAGAGAGGATGGAGCTGCGATAATGGCTGCTGTGTCTACTATCGCTCAAAATGCTCGTGTCAGCAGTGGAGTGGAGGAGAACTGGAAGGTTCTCAATGTTCTTCACAGGTCACTAATTTTGGCAATTAATGGAGAAGCTTTTGAGTATGACAGTATTCCCAGTGGACTTTTGCTGAAATATAAGTGCTGTTCTGTATGTGTATCTTCAGGGTTGCCAGTCAAGTTGCAGCTCTTGATCTTGGGTTCAAGCCAGGAGTGGAAACTTTAAGAAAGAACCCACCTAAAGTTTTGTTTCTCCTTGGTGCTGATGCTGGCTGTATTATTCGTCAAGACCTACCAAAGGACAGTGTCATCATTTATCAAGGTCAGCTGCATTACGACATTGCTCAGGTTTTTATTTTCATCCTTTTATGTGTGGTTTCTGAGAGAAATAGCACATCCTGACAATTTAATGACCTTCCAATAAAAAATAAACACAAATCCATACAAGATAGATGTATATCAGCTACAGATGACACATACAGCAAACAACTGCTTACAAAGTAGTCAGTAGGGGATAAATAAGAACAGTTGGTGACATAAAGGTACTTTAGAAATATTATGTTGTAGGGCTGATTAATTGCTTTAAGTATTACAGAGACCCTAGCAAAAATTCACATAATTGAATTTTTTTCAGTCAGAATGAAATGTAAAAATGACCCCTCTCACTAAAGTTCATATAATCACAATATGATTATTAACATTTTTGAATAGTGTTCATCCTTACACAGTACCTCCATTGTAAATGACCTGTGTTGAAACTTCTCAGGTCACCATGGTGATGCTGGTGCACCAATGGCTGATATCATACTTCCTGGAGCTGCATACACTGAGAAATGTAGCACCTATGTGAACACCGAGGGCCGTTCCCAGCAAACCAGAGTGGCTGTGACTCCACCAGGAATGGCCAGGGAGGACTGGAAGATCATCAGAGCCATATCCGAGGTAAACTACAAACACAGACAGCCATTCATCTAATAAAAAGAAACTGGATTAAAATCTGTTTATTTCTTCTTTATGAAAGCTTGCTGGAGTACCTCTGCCCTATGATACCCTTGATGAAGTACGTCATAGAATGGCAGAGGTTTCCCCAAATCTGGTGCGGTATGATGATGTGGAGGAGGCCAACTACTTTAAGCAGGCAAATGAACTATCTAAGGTCAGCTGTTATCTTCCCCCAGCTTGTGTTTAGATGACATAGAGACAGCACTGTCAAATCTTGTTTTTTCAGCCTAACATATTCAGTTTATCTTAGTTTGCTCTTTGCTTTTCTCTATAAGGATGATGATATCTTGCTTATCTCTTACAGGCAGTGAACCAGGCTGTTCTTACTGAATTGTTAGTACCTCCACAGCTTACTATCAAAGACTTCTTCATGACAGGTGGGCCACCAGTACTCAATTCTATTATATTACATGAGCAAATCCCTCAAAGGAAGCTGCCACCACATCCACTATGCACTAGCTGTGGAACAGGTAGCCTATTTTCCTCCAGTCCTGTATTAGAAAGGCAGAAATTAACCTTTTGCCAGTTTAGATAGGACACAGCAAAATATAGAGCCTCTCTTGTGAACATATACAACAAAAAAAATCTAATTTATAATATTCATGAAAAGAACAATTAGCTTTATATGTCGTCACTTTCCTAAAATAATTGTCATCAAGTCATCTAATGCTCAATTTCTGGTTAAGTTTTTTGTGTTTCCTGAAAAATCTGAAAAAATTAGTAACCTTTTGACCTGTCTGAATACACCAATGAGCAGCCAAAACCATAAACAGAGTTCAGTATTAAAACATGCTGATAGATAATTTTGGAATTTTACCCAGTAACAGTTTCCAATGAGTTAAATTGTAAATTAATATAAATAAAGTAAATAAAAGAAATAAGGCTCAATACAGATAAGCATTATTTTCTGTTTAAAAAATGTTGATTTTTTATTGTTTGTAAAACTCATATTTAAATATTATGTCGCTCTGCTTTTCACTTCTGTGCAGATGTACAATTCAAAACTCTGCTTTGAATCTCAACCCACAGATCCGATAAGCCGAGCCTCCCAGACGATGGCAAAGTGTGTGAAAGCAGTCAAAGAGGGAGCACAAGCTGTGGATGAGCCAGCCATATGCTAAGACGCAACATACAGCCGTCCGATTCTTGACCAGTTGATACGCACAACTCCTGTATTTGCACATTCCTAGCTTATTTGCACTTGTTTTACAGTCACCTATGTTTTATTATAGCAGATGCCTTGTACTGTACTAACCTACTGAAATATGTCTATGCATTATTTGCAGATTGAACATGTAAACTCCACTTGAGCATTTCAATAGAAATGCAAACCTGACTGTGTTTGTTTTACCTTTTAGGAAATTTTCTTTTTATTAGTGATGACCAAAGATTTTAAATGATTATCATGCACAGGTTAATATTTAGTTTCCCTGTTAAGTTGATTAAAGATGATATTTTTCCTAAAGGCAAATGGAATTTAGTGTTGTAAGTACAGCTCTTTGTAACTAAATTAATAAACTAGTTTTCTGTAGGAAATCTCCTATTAAAGTTTTTGCTTAATAAATATTTCCAGTATTAAAATGTGTGCTGTGCCACTGATGGCACTGTCATGAATAACTTTTTTTTTCTAGTATTGAGACGCCTTGTCAGATTGACACGTGGTTCATCTTCAGTGAACAGCCGGCAACAGTGGCAGTGTTGATAACTCATTCATATGGAGGATGATAGCCGTGGTCCAGGTGGATTTTACACTGCAACACTTTGCAGGTCCCCTCTTCAGTGTATTTCCACCCAAAGTGCATATGAATGCAGCTAATGCAGAACGCACCTCCCCGCACACCAGCTGTTACAACCTGACAAAGTGATAAACATTTATTTCCACACTACAGGGGCTTTTAACAAAGTTGAATTTCCAATATGGTAGGAGAGGTTGTTGTTGTTCAGCGGATTGTTGTCATGTCCCCGCAGTGCCTGTAGTGGTGCTGTGAGGAGTCTGCTGTGGATCCAACAAAAATCCTCAGCAGTCTACCTACTGCTTGTAATTTGCTCTGGATAGCCTATATTTACATGCATCCTTATTTCAAGATATACCGAGCTCGATGAAGATCGCTGTTACTATCCTATCGCGAATATCGATGCACAAATAGCCTAGCTGATTCTAATAGACATTTCGGCCGTCTATCTGGAGCGAATACCTTACACAGCCCATACCAATTCAAGGTAAGCGAAATGCAACACAGCCTCGACCTCGATTTCAGGAAGCACCGCTTTGCACTGACATCTACCGGACAAGCGGTCTACTATAGGCCGCTGTGTACTGAAGCTAAAAGGCCTCTTATTAATGACTGGTGGATTTTATTACTTGGGATCTATGTTAATGAGTCATTGCCTCAAACAGCTGTACTGAGTTACGAATTGTTGACGGCTTTTGATCTTACAGTTGCCTAATGTCATATTATGTAACGATACTGGCCATAATTCATTCCGAATATTGGGGAGGCCTTCGGGGATAGGCCCTGAGCCTCGGTTGTAGACCCTTTGTTAGGAAGTATTTAGCATTAAATATATCATGTATGTTTGCTAGAAATTCCGCAATATAGTCCGGTTGACAATTTCTCATTTTTATGACCACGCTTGCATTTTTCTAAATAAAACTAAACTGTAAATATACATTTTATAGTGTTGCCAATTGCTGATGTTTCCGTTTCCTGGTTAGCTACCGCCTACTAATTTGTGTTTTTAGCCTTGGTAGCTTGCTAGCTAGCTTGTTGCTATAAATGTTATATCTGGTACAGACGAGTAAAAAATATTTATGTCTGAAAATGTTCAACAGTGATCCTTTTTTCTTCGACGTCAGGGTGTATTTACACGTAGACAGTTTAATAGTTTCGGGTTTAACTATCCGTTCAAAGCTAAAGTGCGTAAGCTAGCTGTTGGACTCTGATAGTAGTTGGCCAATTTTAGTGTTTGCTCTCCTTTCGGTTCATCATGCAAATTAAAGTTGTTAATGCCAGCCACAGCTGTTATAAATTATACCCAGGCACGCCTTTTCTGTTTACAACGCGTATTTAATGTATTTCACCCTTTACCGCTCTTACAACCAACTTCAAAATAACTCGACAGATAGGAGCATAGTTCTTCATCTGTGTAACAGATAGTTCAGTTCAACACTATTATTACACTGTATTGTGATGATGGAGTACCTGTAGCATCCTGCTGTTGTTTAATGTGTCTATAAAAAGTAACGTCATGCGCTTGTCTAGACCAGTTAGCAAACTACACTTTTTGACGAAGAGTGTCAGCTTGTTACGTAACCAGTGATAACTAAAAACGAACAAGTACACTTTTAAAGTAAACCCACAGGAGACCACTGTCATCTGAATTACTATCATAACACGTAGTGGTTTATAACTCATTGAATTGTGGAATGCATTTAGCCCCACTTTAATGAGTAAGAGGGAAAGCAAACTGTCCAGACAGGAACATCAAGTTGAGCTTGATTTAAAGGGTTATTGTAAGCTGTGTACACATAACATAGTAGTTAATTTACCAAACACATTTGTTTCACGTGAAGGAATGATACGTTGATATACTCAAGCTGCATATGTTGTAAATCACGGAAAATGCATCTTTCTGAGTGTTCTCTCAGTGAATACTTACATGCCCCGAATATCCGTACGTATACATGGTTCCCTCTGTAATAGGAAGTGTTTCGAATATTCAAATAATTTTTTGTTTTCTTAAATTTTACCCTATCAGCTGATGTTGTCAAGGACAAGAGTCACGTGATGTATGAAGGCAAACACATACACTTCTCAGAGGTGGACAATAAGCCGTTGTGCTCATACAGCCCAAAGCTCTGCAAGCAACGCAGACTAAATGGCTACGCTTTCTGTATCCGGCACGTTCTGGAGGATAAGACGGCTCCCTTTAAACAATGTGAATATGTGGCGAAGTACAACAGTCAGCGATGTACTAACCCCATCCCCAAGTCTGAAGACCGCAGGTATATATGTATGCCAGAGCCACTCTTAAATACTGAACACACAAAGATTCAGTTATTTATCTGTACTTCATGCTGAGCATGTATTTTGTTTTTCAGATACTGTAACAGTCACCTGCAGGTTTTGGGCTTTATCCCCAAGAAGGAGCGGAAAAAGAAACATGATGCTTTGGAAGAAATGCGCTCACGGGCTCACCTAGAGTCAGTGGCTCTAAACATAACTGTGCCCTCTCTTGCTATGAAACCTCCCAATGGTCTAGATGAACTTCCACCATCCCCGCCCTGTTCACGCCTGCTACCCCTTCCAGACGGGGAACTATTGGACCCTTTTGCCTTTTATGAGGATGACACAGATGGGGAGGAGGTCGGTGCTCCTCGGAAGGGCAGTGCCATCAAGAAGAAACTTCAGAGTCGGCTGGTGCTCAACCAGAAACTCTGCCATGACACGGACCTCTTCCAATCCCCTCCTGAGCACTTTAGTCCTTCCCCTGTCCCACGTGTCCATTCCTCTTCACCGCTCAATGCTCATCTCCCACGGCAGCAGTCAGGTCTTCTCCAACCACCCCAGCACTCCAGTGTCACTTCGTTTATCTTCCCAGGACAGCAGCAGGGTTTATTATGCAATCCACCACCACCTCAGACGGTCAACTTTCTGCCTCCAGGGATGCCCAGTAATGCAGCCCCCAGTTCAGTTCAACCTTCATCACTCAGCAGGAAAATGCCTTTCACCACCACCCACTTGCCTGTCAGCTGCAAGGATAGTGGTAGTAACAGTCAGCGGCACGTGGCTGTCATGCATCCTGCTGCCTTCTCACCTTCTGCCACTTGCCTGGCCAGGTTGCAACATCTGGTGCAACTCTGTGCCAAGAGACATCTAGAACATGGAGACCTCTTTCCTCATTTAGGTGCTTCACAGAAATTCATTAGTTTTTGATATGCATATATGCTTTAAATGTTTTCATAAATTCATATGCATTTTTTTTAAAGATTGTAAGATTTATATTGTTTTTTGTCCACCAAACAGCTTGTTCTAACAAGTTCTTTTTCAGGATTGGACTGGTCAGAGGACAGTGATGAGGATGATGAAGACGATGAAGAGTCAGAAAGAATTTTTCCTTTTCAGAGCTCTTGGAGACCACAGAATGGGTTGGTGTCTTAAGATTTAAAGTTACAGCATTAAAGGTGAGCCGACATGTATTATCTTGACATTTGCGTATTTCTTTTTTTTTCTTTTTTTTTAAAGGCTAGAAGATGAGAGTGGATCCTCCAGGAGAACACGGCTACTTAGGATTTGCTCGTACCTCCAGGAGAAATACAAGCACATGTGCAGGCAGGAGAGGGCGAGTATCCGCCAAAAGAGATACCGCTATGCCTTCCGCAAAGCCCTGCTGCACGCTGCCAGTAATAACCCTGACTGTGCTGGTCAGCTGATACAGGAGTTACGTGGTGCCTCTCAGAGTTCTTCAAGGTACGCAACAAATGCTACTTGTTTATAAGTCAAGATTAGTGTAAATAGAGTGTGATCATACACTGCTTTAAAAAAAAAAAAAAATGGATTGGAAACAGTGTATTTGTCTAGTGACACTGAATGTTCCACTAATATTCCTGCTGTTTACATGCAACCATTTGCTCATCTGCCCTAATACTTTGTTTATCATATGGCATGCAGCTGTTTGGAAGATTTGCCTATTGGGATCAAAGCTGGTTTAGAATAGAGGTTTTTCCACCATTACCACCCTTGTTCTTGAAAAGCACAACTTTACATTATTTGCACATTTCCAAAGGCCTGTTGACATCCAAGTATTTTATAATGTTTGAAATTTTGGTTTTCCCTTCTGACTAGAAATTTGGGTCTTCATTTGTGTGTCTGTATATATCTATACCCCACCTTTTGAAATGAGTGGCTAGTTGTGTGTGTACAACGCATAGAACCAAACTGCCAAAAACCCAAATGCGATGCATATTCCAATAGTACTGCTTATCTTTCGTGTCTTAAATGGAAAAAGCTACACTTGGAGACTGGCTTAATTTCCAATATCAAATTAAATACAATGGAATGTTAGTTTGTGTGAACGCTATGTAAACATTGTCATTTTGGCATACTTGCTGTCATCCATCTGTGACCTCCAAGAAAGAAAATATTCTTTAAAAATCTATATATATGCTTTCCAAAAGACTCAGTCCACTGTCATAGCAGTAGCTATGTTGCACATATTTGTGTGGATTGTATTGCAGAGTCATTCAGTGTTCACTCAGTTCCTGGTTTTGATTCTTAACAGTGTGGCTCCAGCAAAGCTGCAGAATACAGATACAGGGATCTGCACCGGCAGCACAAAGGGACAGGCCTGCAACAACAGAGCTCTGCCCTTCACTCGACACTGCTTTCAGCGTATCTTTTGCCCAACTTCACTTACTGTATTGTTGCATTGTTGTACTGTTTCAGGATTGCTGTTTTCTAATTGGAAAAAATGTTTTTTCTGTCGAAGTGGGATGCCTCACTCAGTATCACATACCCTCTGTGTTGAGTGTTACTTCCTTTACTGTTGTGTGCAGACATTCTGTTAAACCGTTCCCAACAGCTCTTTGCTAGTTGCACAGCCAAATTTGCAGATGGTCAGCAGTGCTCCATCCCTGTGTTTGATATCACACACCAGACACCACTCTGTGAAGAACATGCCAAAAAGATGGTGAGATCCATGTTTAATGTTCTCCTTATTGTTCTGTTTTGATTTAATATTGTATTTGTTTGTGTTGTTACATATGACTCAAAGAAAATGCTCCTCCACACAACCCACACAGGATAATTTTCTGCGTGGGGATGGTAACAGACGAGTGCAGCACCAGCAGCAGCAACAGCGCAAGCCACGTAAAAAGACCAAGCCACCGGCGCTCACCAAAAAACATAAGAAGAAGAGGAGGAGAGGGCCTCGGAGGCCTCAGAAACCCATCCCTCCAGCATTGCCACAGGGGAACCTGGGAATGCCTTCTACAAGCCTAGCAATGCCTTCGCAGGCCAGCATCAGGTTTGCTCCACTCATCCCTTAGCAACTGAGTGTTGAGATCCAGTTACATCAACGATACCTTCACTCACAGTCTCTGGTGTCACACATTTGAAGGGTTTCTTTTTCACCACTAGGTGTTACTGCCTTCCGTCTCAACAGTTCTTCTTCTCATCTCTTTGGCAGGAGCCCTTCAACTCCAGATCTGAGTACAGATGAGCTTCCTGATGATATCACCAATGAAATGGCAGACATTCCAAATGACCTTGAACTAAACCAGGAGGATTTCTCTGACGTGTTACCCAGAATCCCTGACGACCTGCAGGACTTTGACTTATTTGAAGGTTGTGAATTTTTTGGTGACTTAATTTTATTCAGTTATTACATGTGATGCAATAAGTAAAACACTGTAGACAGTATGAACAGAGTCTCTATGTATAAATTACACAGATCTACAAATTTCTTGGAACGTATCTGCTTCAGAGATAAAATTTAATAAATCTTGCATACGTTGATGAGTTGAAAGGGAAAATGATTAAAGTACTGGTTGGCTCATGTTTTCAAGATATATGATAAAGTGTTATTACTTATATACAGAAATTTGCATACATTTATATGATTTATAAATCTTACATTAGAAAGAATCTGAAAAGTGAATGCATTCTGATGTGCCGACAGTGTTTTGAATTAGAACTGGTACTTCAGAGACAAATATTCATTTTAAATAAAACAAATATAGGTGATATATACTCAGTGTATTGTGACTTGTAGATGGGATGAAGTAAAAAACTATATTGCGAATATCAAGTACAAGGTAGCCTTAGACTCTTGGTGTTTTGCATCTCATATTTGCTTATTCTCAGATTCATATTCATTTAAAGTGTTCAGAGTTCGAGGCTAAGATGGCACCTTACAGAGAGTGTATGATCATTTTCTGCAGTATGAAAGTTAGACTAGCCAGTGTATTTAAGTCTGTTCATAGTGCCAGTATCTTTCAGCACTCAAATGTTCAGTTAGTCCATTTGAATTTGCAACGGGCTCTGTGCACAGCCCCACTGTTTCCTGAACTTAAGGCAGCTCCTTCATTTCCTGTCTTTCATTATTGGACACACTGATTAATCTAGGCGTGCCTTCTACTTCGTGTTGTGACTACTATGGTCAGGCACACGTGGATTAATCAGTTTATTTACAGTTTATTACATTTCATAGCATCAGAGGATTGGATAAGATATGACTATAGAGCCTTATTAATATGCATGGTGAATGTCAGTGTTGAACTTTCTGAAGCCTGTGTGTGTTTGTGTGTAGGTAAGAACGGGGAGCTCCTGCCGACCACAGAGGAGGCTGAGGAGCTGGTTCGTGCACTGCAGGCAATGGGGTCCTACACGGATTCTTTGGTGTGCCTGACCTCCATGGGTGAACTAGCCCCCTCTGAAGGAGTGGACCAACGAGCCATGACTGTGTTTTCTGGTCCGGTCCAGCCGGGGGGCATGGGGGACCTGCTCAACAGCCGCATCCCTACGGAAAACTTCACCAGCCTCGAGCTGGAGGACAATCTACTGCAGTCCACTGGGGGACACTTTCCTCCCTCACCACCATCTCAGCCCTCAAACCAGCCCCCAACATCATGCTCCAACCTGACCTCATCTTCTTCCCCAGCAGCCCCCTCCACCACCTCCCTGCTCACTCAGACCTCCCTATCAGAGCGAACGTTTTCACGGACACACACATCCAACGTTCTGTCAAAGTCAGATGCACCCACATCGTCTTCCCAAGGCAGCCACTACAACAGTGACCACGTGCCATCCCCGTACAGTGACCACATATCTTCACCCCATGCCACATCTTTCCCAACAGATACCCCTCTGCTACTGGAAGTCCCTCTCAGTGGGGTACCAGGACCCCCACGCTCATCATGGAACAATCTCCCGCTCCCTCTCACTGATCCCACACAGTTTGGCAATCTCATAGGTTCAGAGAGTCATCTCATATCCACCTCCCTGTCCACTCCCCCAGCCACCACCCACTCTGTGACGCTGCAGCCCATGGCTGCGCTCTCAGCAATGCCTCAGAGTGGCCTGACGGGTTTAGCGACCCCACCTGCTCCTTCGTCCTCCCTTCCATCTTCTTCACATGATCTTCTGACCTCCACACAGCCCAAGCAGCAGCTCCCTCAGTTCAGCGCGGCCTTTGGCCATCAATTGGCCTCCCACAGTGGCATCCCGAAAGACGTGCAGCCTAGCCACAGCTCCACAGCGCCCCCCGCTGGCTTCTCTATAGTTAGTGCCACCGCTGCAAGTGCCAATAGCGCCACACCACCCTTCACGCAAAGTAAATGAGGGCAGCCTGCAGCAGCTGCGAGATGGTCTGTGGACTGACTTTACTCACTTACAATCCACCCTGCTGGCCTCTCATTGACCACCTTTCTTTATCTGCTATGTGTGCAATGTGAAATATAGTGCACTATTTGATAATGAATTTGCACAACCTCAGAATTTCCTCAATATTTTCTGTTGTCGTTCTTTTAATCAGTAGCCAGATGGTGTCTGGGGTTGTAAGTCAGTGTGAGTCCACGTTTGATGCCTTGTGGTTACGTCACCCGGGGGGTTACAGTCAGAAGGCAGATTTTGTGGTGAAATAAACGGGTGAAATTTGCAGAAGGACCTTAGCAGAGATTATCTCAGAATTCATTGACGTAGATGCCTCAATCAGTGGTTGGTTTTGTTTGCTTTGCCAGTTAAGTCCTGTCTTCAAATGATCAACTGTACCCTGCCTTGCTCAGATGGCCATTGCATTTCGTTTTTTCTACCTGTTTCATACACTGCTTCTGTCACCCCTTTGAAAAACAAGAGTACAGCTTTTGATGTTTGTGATCCATTATGTTTGAAGCTATTTAACTGTTGTCATGATATAGAATCTTATTGAGTCGGATTTCACAGTCATATGAATTTACCAAAATACTTTTAAACAGCTGTTTTTATATTGTGTATACTGTATATGTGCTCATTTATCAGTTTGCTCAGACGTCAAAATATCTGACCTCACCATTGGTTGTGGGACTCTGAGTGGCATAGTAGACACTTGAAGGTAAATATAGTTTCTTAAAGCAATAAACACATTAACATAACTTTAGCATTGTTAAAGTATTTTATTGGTCTCATTACATGTAGCTTCACTTGGTGAATCCAGGCCGACATGGATCAGGACTATTTTGGCCTCCATAACTGTTGTAAACCTTTTATTTTTTTTTTACAACAGTTTCACTCAGAACTAGAGAGTCTGAAAGAGACCAGCGATCAGGTTAGTTCAGCTTCTTTTCTCGGGTCATACTTCGTGGATTTTAGAGATTAATAGACGAGCTTCAGTGTTATGGTTAGGACGACGACGGTGTAAATCCAGGGACTTTAAGTGTCTACTCTCAAAGGTGCTCTCTGGTCCCCATATACAATGGTCTTTAGTGACTTGCATGTAACACTCATACAAGACAAATTCAGTTTCAGGACTCTTAAGGAAACCCACTGTATGATGTCATGGCCGGGGTAGAGGCCCAGTGAAAGCTTTTAGGCAGTAAATTGATTTTGGAATATTTTACTCATTGGCTCAGTGTAACATGATGGTATATTATAATTGGTGTGCTGAGCATGTCTGAGGTATAGCACTGTTTGTTTTTAACCGGAACACAAAATGTAATGCTTTTACGGTAAATGATGCAAACCTGATTAGAATTACCCCTCTCCCGTCTGTTATCGACTCATACAGCAGAACAACCATGGCTTTTGATAGATATTATATTAGACATTGACAGATTGTCAGACATTGTTGAGTATTAGGTATATAGAGTAGCATTCTCTATTTTGGGGTTTGTTGGTGATTATTGAGTAGCAATGGATTGAAATTGTTCTTTGCAATGTATTCAGTGGAACCTGTGTTTTGTAGAGTTGAGTCTCTGGTTTTTAATGGCTATCAAAATGCTTGTAAGTTCTTTTGAAGTTGGAGGGATCAGTGTTTGCGTGTATGCCGTCATTCTGGTTTTAATAATATTCCAGTAAAGAATATTTTTGATAGCTATTAAACTGCAGGAAGCAGTCAGATTGCATGGGGCAGCAACCTTTTATCACTGATATCAATAATGAAAACTGAATCATGGTCGCTGGCTTGATTGGTGGTGGGATAAAACATAGGGACATATGCATTGGCGTTTCTTTTCATGGAGAAAAACAGATCACGTCACCTTTTAACATAGATTTGCACAGGAGTGGAGGACGCTGGTGTTGCCTCACAAACCCCGTGTCTGTTTTTTTTTTTGCCTTTTTTGCTCGGACGCCCATTAAACGAACAGCTGCCGTCATTAACAGCTCTGAGCCTGAACCAGAACCCCATCCAGCTGTGAGAAGGCCCAGTTCTGTCTCTCGCTCCCAAAGAGACGACACATCACCAAGCGTAAAAACCCCGTAGCGACTGGGAGAGACGACTGGGCTCCACAGTTGACTGTAGTGTTGTCGCGTAGTCATGAACACAGTGTCCGTTGAAAATGTTTAAAACTAGGTTGGATGAAAATGTTTGAAATAAGCTGCTGTATCCACAAAGCATGAGATTAGTCGCTGCACCCGTTTCACTCTCCAAACAACCACGTAGAACAAAATTAACAGGGCTCGTAGGCACATGTAACTGCTTGAATTCAGAGATGGCTGACAAATTCCTATACTCATTGAATGTACTGTATTACTGTTTTTAAAGATAGGATGAGCTAATCTAGTCACCTTTTGTTATTGGTCCTTGTTTTAATTTGTCTAAGGTATTTTTTGTATACAAAGGTTTACATTTTTATGTATATTTTTCTTGTGTACAAATTATGTAATATGTGTACAAACACTGTATGTAATATCTGTATATAGTGTGAGAAATTTGATCTTTTGTTTTTGGATGTATAAATAAAACTTGCTGTGAGGTATTTACTGACGTAGTTTGCAGTGTTTTATTTTTTTTCCCCATACTTTGTGTATTTGGAGAAGCGAATCATACAAAACCTCCCTCTCGGGTACAACTCAATGTCCACACCTCAAATGTGAACGAAAGAGTGAGTTGCTAATCCAAGTTTTTTAGTAGAATATAGAACAAATATAACAAGTGGGCGGGAGGAGAGGGCTTGCTCCGCCTCCTCATCAGTAAGATAAAACACATTAAGGTGTGTATGTTTACACCAACCTAAACAGAAATGTATATCATGTAAATGTTGTCACATAACTGATATATTCAATTCACAACAATTACAGGTTTTACATAGTTTGTCCATTTTGACCAAATTTCCCACTTATTTTAACAAAAACATTTTCCTGACATATTAGCTGCTTGCAAACACGTTTGGATAATGTTTAAGCCTAAATGCACAATTTAATGGCTACATTCAAAACAAATGAAAACTTCATACAATTAATCTTTGACACTGAGAAGGCGTTTCTTATTTGTTGAAACTGTACTGGCACTCCAATTCCATCATCTCACTCCCTTTATTACTAAGATCACCCTCTTATTTGCAGGATCACTCGTTCTGAAGCGACACCTTCAATGTTTTATGCTCCTGGGCCGGGATTTGAATAATTCAGTAAACTGATACAGCTCAGATGCAGCAATATACATTGTATGGACAAAAGTATTAGGACACAGGAGTTTCATGGCTAATAAGAGGCTGGACAACAACATGATAAT
>JAPQRP010000016.1:25262463-25278816 GCA_037367295.1 Apogon hyalosoma | reverse complement strand
ATCTTAGTTTTGTGTACATTGTCACTTAAAATGCTTACAATAGTTGCTCTATTTTAGTCGATGCTGATATTTTTTTAGTCATAATTGTTCTAAATGATCGTCTACATTTAAAAAAAAAAAATTGTCACATTCTCACCATAAAAATCAAAGTAATCGGTTTAGTCAACACATAACAAATACTTATATAATTAATATTATTATATAAATTATACAAATTATATTTTTTATATATAAATATATAAAAAATATAATTTGTATGGTATAATAGATTAGAGGTAGACCGATATATCGGGCTTATGTATATACGTTTTTTTCAATATTGGCCTTCAGCCTTAATTTTTTTTTGAAAGCCAATATTTGATCAGTAGTAAAAATATTGTAAGATACTTGATCAGGCACCTGTGTGGGCAGCACTTGAAGTTCAATACATGTTAAAAGAGTACTATGTGTACATGTATTAATAATTTCATTTATATTGCTGTATAAAAATCTTTAAGTGTTTCGATTGTATTTTACGGTCAATGTGCTTTAAAAAAAAGAAATTGGCCTTAAATATTGGCTTAAAAAAATTGGCTGTTGATATTGGCCGTTGGCTGACCAAATGTTAAAAAAATCAGCATCAGCATTAGAAAAATCCACATTTGTCGACTTCGATTAATATATATTGACCACAACTCACATTTTTTTTTTTTTTTATCATGTTGAGGTGTCCTCATTTTTTTTGGTCATTTACTGAATATACATAGTGCAGAATGAAGTAGAAAATAAAATTTAAGGAGCTGGAATTTAAGAATTTTAACTTTATTTAAAAATGACAAGCTGATTATCAAAATAGATTCATAATTAGTTGTCTGCAATTGAATTAATCATTACAGGTCTACTTCTAGGTAACGGCTATAATGCCTAATAATGTAATGATTTACTTTTTTTTTTTGAAAATCTGTATTTAAAAACACATACATGAGGCCATCAACCACATGACAGTAAAACTTGGAAGAAACGATCATTGAGGTATTTGGTTTTATTATATCGAGGGAAAGTCCACAGACCAGCTAATAATGCATAAAAGTAAAACAAGGGCAAATATGTACTGATTTTCTTTTATTTTTTGCGTAATCATGTGACAAATTCCAATAAGTCCAACAGCACTGTCCTGAATTAGCAAACATGAATAGTGGACTATAAACTGTCTGCGTATCACACAAAATGAAAAGTACATTTTAGGTGATTGCTATCCAGAGTTTACTGATACATTAACACATCACAAAACCAAACTTTACTCCCTCTATTAAGTAATACTGCTCTTTTGGGTTATAAAAATAGTTTCATAGAATATACGCCTACTTGTGCTAAGAAATGACTCCTGGCGATCATACTGCTTTATTGCCATACAACACACACAAGGAGGGGAAAGTAATAAATGTAATGTAATTGCAACACAATATTGTAGCCTTGTTAAGGACATTTTTTAACCAAAAGAACTCTACAAAGTGCAACAAATAAAGACATTAGATCATGTAAAAGGTGCAAATTATATGAAACTTGTATCCGTTTGGAGGAGAGGGTTTACATGGCACATTTCACATGTAAAGTTTGATTTTTTTTTCCCCAAAGAGCAGAAAACATAAACAATATCAAACAATAACAGAGTAAAAGAATGGAAATAACTGATGCAGCACTGTTTGATACAAGTCCGGTACCTTTTTTTTTGATTCAGCAAATATTCTGCCTATTCATTTGAACAACTTCTCATATAATTACACTGTGTATTCTATCATAAGCAGCAATGCATTACAGAAAAATGAGTAAAAGAAGAGTATTCCAACATGTCCAAAATCCAAATGTGCTCTGTGTGTTGTATAGCGAGACAAAAAAAAAAATCTGTACCCTGGAAACTCCTCTCTTCTGAGACAATTGTTCATGTATTCATTGTTCTGGCGAGGAATGAAAGGAAAAGAAGTATTTTTTTTTGTTTTCCAAGTATTGCTGCATATGCATTTCAATGCCAAAAATGAAAAGGAAATCATAAAAAAAAAAAAAACACACATCTGATCAAACATTTTAAAGCTGATACCATTCATACCATTCATCACAAATACTCTAAGGCTGATTCAACTCTGCTCAGGACTCCACATTCTTCCAGGCCTGTAGGGGTATGCTAAAACACATACTCCCCCCTCAGGCCGACCCATAGGTTTTATACTGTTCTATCAAGCACATTTCGTTTCAACTACAGTCAGAAGTAGTAGCAGTGCTGCCGGACTCGTGTAACACCTCCTGGCTTTATGTTAGTATGTACATCTGAGAGCAGTGTCGTCTACGCATTCACTGTACAGCTGAAAAACTTCTCGCCTGCATCTTAAATCGCAAAAATGTTAAAACGCAGCCAGGCAAACATTACACTGCATGACCAAACTCCAGAGTCCAAGACGTGAGACTTCAGATGGATATTTTATTTTTTTCTTTTCCTTGTCTCAGATAGCGGGTGCATACCTGCGAAATAAGTCTCGTGCTACTGTTTTATGGCTACTTTGTTTTATAGTCAAAGGCATTTATACTTGAAGTGCAATTAAAGCTGTTGGTACGCTGAGGAGATAGATAGTACCACTGCAGCTCCTAGGAAGACTAAGAGAGTCTGCCGATTTACAAAGTAGATGATGGCACTGCCCTGTTAACGGAATGAATGGACAAAACCTCAGTTTATCTCACAAATCAAAAGCACACGTTCAAAAAAAAAAAAAAAAGATCAAGATGAGGCCAAGTCCAACACACCATCCCAACTTGAAGCCGTGTGGAATCAGGGCTGGCATCGGAGGATCCAGTGTCTCAAACTGGTAGGGGCTTGATTGATCCAGCCATTATTATTATTTTTTTTTACATTCTCCAACATAACTAAAGTCACAGCACAAAGTGAAACTAACAAGTCAGAGAGAATTAAGAGATACATTATTAATCAAATGTAAAACATGATAGAGGGCAGCCATTCTCATTCCCTAGAGAGTACTTAAAATTTTTTACAACTGTTGAAATCAAAGACTGATATACAAAAGAAGTACAAAGGCAAGGCAATCTCATTTATGGCCATTTTTGTCTCAAAATATTTACCGCACAACCATTATCTACAGTTTGCATTTGGCCATTTGTACACAGTGGTTCCATTACAAACGCTTAATTTGTTCATGAATCTGTAGAAATTAACTTATTTACAAGTCTGTACAACCACCCAAAAGAGCTCCTTCCATCTCCCAGAGGACTCAATCCACATAAAGCAGGATACCTGAGTTTTCAATAGAACGCTTCAACCCACGTCTCACTCTTCACACATCTGACACAGCCACGCACGCATTCACACGATTAATAAGCAAGGTACTTTCTCCAAAAGGATGCTGAGTGTAAACCTTTGCAAATAAGCCACAATCCAACCAAAGCCAAAGATTGTGAGTCCTTGCAGAAAAATAGCAAACTTCACCCTCAAAATTAAAACAGCTGTGAAGGAGGTACTGAGAAGGGACATCTTACAGCAGGTGGCAGCCGTGGTGTCAGCTGACCGACTGACCACTGACTGTCCTGAACAGGACCCTCTGGTGGTGTGCTAGCGTATAAACAGACAATAAGTAGGCCAGGATTTGCTTCAGGCAAATGAGTGATGGAGACATTCCTGGGAGACTTCATCCCAGCTGTGGAGGTCAGAGCGAAAGATCCGACTACTGCCACCAGGGTGGAAAATGAGTCCAGAGCTGGATCTGGATCTTCTCACTGAGTAGCTGCAGTGTGAGGCAGAGAAAACCTGGTGAACATAAAGACAAAAGCACCGGGTTAATGTTGAGCTGTTCTGAAGTTGCTTCAAAAAAAGAACACAACACTTTTTTTTTATCATCACTCATAGCTTTGTTGTTTGGATTGGTATGATGATCAGAGGGATCTAGTCTCTGTGATGTGGTCATTTATGTGCCTACGTGACTCGGCATGTCTGGCTCAGCTCTACGTGGAGCTGGATTGTAGTTGGACTGTGCTGCATTTAAGCTCATCTCTGCTTTTCAGCTACATGCTCAGTTTATGATCATACATGGGTTGAACAGATGAAAAACCTCACACAGTTCAAGCCCTCCTTCATGCTGTGAAGATATTTTTCTACGCACTACTGAACCTGGGAAGTCATGGAGAACATTTTTAGATTTAAGCAGCAAAGTAAGAAGTTAAAACACAGGAGGTCATCAAAAACTGGTGCTTTCATTGTAAAGAAGAAATGATACATATGAACTTGTGTTACCTCTGAAGCCTCTGCACTAGTTCAGCTACCAGGGAGTCACAGATCCCTGGGTGTGTCTCCTCTGCCAGGAAAAGGGCCTCCCGCAGCCTCTCCGCAGTCTCTGGCTTGCCATTACTTGTCTCACCTTTTTCTTTCAGCTACAACAAAAATATCATCATCACAAATGTTGTAAAGGGCATCAATGCTCATTTACAACAGTTTTTAGTATGCTCAAAAACAAAGCCTTTTTTTTTTTTGAATAGGACAAATAATAATCTGTGTTTGCACCTGGACCTGCTCCTAATATTACTACTATATTACTACTAATAGGCCTACTACTAATGGCACCTGTGTTGAGAAATTAACAGTTTATTTCAGAGCAGATAACTTCCATTGTTACCTTGTTTTCATCAGTAATTTCTTTGTATAGTTTGATAACAATAACAGGCTTTGTACAATTATTCATTTTCTGAACCCGCTTTATCCTCACTAGGGTCACGGGGGTCGCTGGAGCCTATCCCAGCTACTTCTGGGCAAAGGTGGGGTACACCCTGGACATGTTGCCAGTTCATCGTAGGGCTGACGCTTTGTACATTTAAGTTAATGATAATGTCAGATTTACCAATGAGCACTATTATAACTTAATTTTATCAAGCAATGTAGAGTAAATAATGCATTTACCTCTGAAAACACTGGTGAAAAGATGGCGGATAAGCTCTGAGACAAAGGCCTCTTTGGACTCTCTTGCACCTGGAAAATAGAACAATGGAATTTAATTCTGAAATCCGTCAGACCGCTGTTTCATCTTTACCTCGTCCGACAGTCGGCGGTCTCACCTGATTTTTTTCCAGCTCAGCAGGCTGGGCTGCCCCGTTCTGAACCTTTTTCAGGTCCTTCTCCCTGATGGTGTAGAAGATCCAGTCTTCATTGCTAGTGTCATTGCCTCCAGATGCCTGTCCATCGGGCTCCCTGTAGTGACACATCGTTTCATCATCATCAGCAGGCCCAGAGCTGCTACTGTAACTTTACAAAGACAAAAAACTGCTATGCTTTTCTCCCTGGATGTTGACGAGGCAGCCACTTACTCATCAGATTCACCAGAGCTGGACTCATCTCTGGACTGCTCAGCTTTCCACCTCTTGTATCTGTCGATCAGCTCCGTCAGATAGGACGTCTTTTTGGCATGCCTTACAATGAACTTGTGTTTTAACAGCTCTTTGGCAGTAGGCCTCTGAGGAAAACACACAAAAACCTAACAGTGAATATTAACAGCAAAACCTTTTTTGTCTTTATAGTCCAGTTCATTTACTCATAATGGTACAAACAAGGATTTCTTTACACTTACAAAGCTAGGCTCCTTATTTAAACAGGCTTCAACAAATTCTTTAAGTGGTTTACTGAAGTTTCCTTCCAGTGTGGGTGGATTGTTCTTTGGGATAAGGAACAAGACCTTCATAGGATGAAGTTCAGAGTGGGGCGGTTCTCCTTTAGCCAGTTCTATTGCTGTTATTCCTAATGACCAGATGTCAGCCTATAAAACACAAACATGAATACGCGCTGAAACAGAGCACTGTAAGAACAGACATTTCAACAGCTGACTTCACCACCACGGCTGTGTTTGAGGAAGCGCACTGTCTAATACTGAGTCATATTGTGGTTACTCCGAAAATATGAACCTGGTCATTACTAGTCGAGTTTACCAACCCAGACTCAAAAATAAATTACAGACAAAAACAAGAAGGCACTGGTCAAAAGAAAAGGTGTACAGATTACAGAATAATCAGTAAACAAAAACTGTTCTTTAGAAATGTTCCTAACCACCACTGACACACATTAACCACAAATATAAACCCTGGTTGTTAATGTACACAGAATCCACTGCACTAAACAATATGTATAAAAACCAGCAGCCAATCACAAAAACTTTATTGTTGTTAGCGTACACAGTGACTAACAGATGACTTAGTGTAGTTGGTGACAGCAGCTAAAGAATAAACATCTTAAGTCACGGATTTGTTTTCAAAGCAACTTCTCTAAGAACTCTGGTATTAGCTCAGCTTTTCTTCAATGCCACACAAGGCTGCACTAAAAAACAAACATAAATAAATTAAATGAATAAAAAACAGACAATTCTGACCTTTGAATCATAGGCAGATTGCTTAATGACTTCAGGTGCCATCCAGAATGGAGTACCAACAAATGTGTTCCTTTTTATCTGAGTGTCCGTCAGCTGGCCTGCCACGCCGAAGTCTGCCAGCTTAACATCGCCTTGTTCTGACAGCAGCACATTGGCGGCTGGAAAGCAGAAAGGTAAAAAATACACATTTAACAGTAACACCATATACATATAAACATTCAGCATTGAGCAACATTAAATGAACATTTTTAGGGTGATTTATTAGATTTAACCCAGATACATCATTATAATTCAAACCAGAATTTTGCATTCATTTGGACAAATGATGCAACAAAGTTGTATAATATGGAGAGTATTTTATCCACTTGTTAAGTCTGACATCATGGTGCCATAAAACTCACTTCCAGGTGCTCAGAGTGAGGCACCAGTTAGAGTTCAGGGGGATAAAAGTCATAAGTCAAATACAGTGATCAGTGTAATATTTCTTAGTTAATGTTTTACCTGCAGTAGATTGTAATTGAAAGTATCTTAAATGCTGCTCATGCGCCTGGTGTTTACAGCAGTGTATTGCTTCACTTTGTCCTTAACTGTGTGTTGATGTAAATCATTACTTTATTTGCCCTAAACTGGACACCACAAATAAAGGGCTCGTAAACGAATCATGAAGATGTGAAACATCTTATTTTGTATCAGGGTAATCCAAGAGGATCCTGTTTGACAGATGCAATGGAAACTAACATTAGTTAGGCTAGCTAACATGCCAATATTAGGTCAGGCCAAACCACTATCACAAAGGTTTTTTGTTTTTTTTCCCTCTCATTTGTTTACTTCTCAACTCCATACTTTTCCCCTGCTCTTTATGATCACATGGAAAGCAATAGAATGACAACTGTATGCATTTTCTGGACTCAGGGACACACTGCTGCAGCAGATTTAACACAGGCTAATATAATGTGAAAGAGATCATGTCTTAACAAGTGGATAATTTACAGGTTTCAAAGTCAAAACTCAAACAATGGCATGCAAGGGTCTTACCTTTTATATCTCTGTGGATTTTCTTTTCAGAGTGCAAGTACTCAAGCCCCTTCAGAATCTCTCTCAAGATTGTGGCAATCTGTGTTTCATCAAGGGCACCTGGTTCCAACTAGAACACCAAATAAATTAAAGGTTAAAAGTTTTGGTGACATAAAAGGCAATACATTTGACACTGCATTTCCAGATCAGGAAACTGTCACATTGACTCATATGTTAACAGAATGGAGTGGTATTTCCATTACAAAGTTCATATTACTCATTTTGATTTAGACTTACCAAATCAAGAGCTGATCCTCCACCCAAATATTCCATAATGATCCATAACTTTGTACCCTGAAAAACACATAAGTTACTCTAAATAGTGCTCACACTTACAGCAGTTATTTCTGACTGTACAGTTATTAAATGTCATTTAGTGTAAGTAGTTAGAAAAGAGCATAAAAAAACATAAAGGTTGAAAATTATGTGTAACAGAAAAATCTGATTGTATCACACTTATGTGGCTGATTCAGACATGCTGATAGATATAACACTTGACCTGGGTAATTTAATCAACAAGATGTTGAAGATGAAGTAGGTATTGATGTGGGATGTCTGCACTCTTCAGACTGACTCTTGTGTAAATGTACTCTAGGCTGTCTGATCCCGTGAGAGTGAGGCCTTGAGAAGCAGCCACTGTCGGCAGTGCAGTATTCTCATATATCAATAAATGAAACGTGTACGATACCAGCTCAGCCAGACACTTTAACTCTTATTGTAACATCAGATAAGAATCAGTGATGTTTGAGAGTGTGTGTGTTGCAAGTGTGTGTGTTGCACTCAACCCATTTAAGATGGAAGATTTACTTTGTGTTTACTGCTGCAGCCCATACAAACACCAGGGCAGCTTGCATCCAACAACCAACCACAACACCCACCAGTGGGCTGTTTTGGCATGTTGCCCTTTAGGGAATGCAAGTAGGGATGCACCGATTTAATTATAACAGCCCTAATTCGCCCTTTCTACTAAATTTGGCCCTTTGGCAAACAGATGACATTCATCTATGGCAATACCCAGTGTTTACTTGTTGCTGTGCCAAGTTACAGCATTTGAGCATAGTTGCAATGTGTTAATAAGTAGCTGGTCAAGTAAATTTTAAGTACTTCAGAACACTAACAAAATCCAAGCAGTATTAGTAACACCATTAGATTTCTAAGTAATCTCTTCCAACGCAAACACCTTAAAAATACGCCTGCATTAAATAAGTATGGAATTACAGTCTACTATCTTTATAACACACTTACAAACACTCAGAACAAATACCAGACTTACATATTACACATGTAACATGCCTTAATTCTCTCCTTCAGCTAGTGGCATAACTTCAGCTAATGGACCACCACTTCTCTGGTTACTGCTACTAAGTACTACTCTCTACAATGTTGTGAAAGGCACTTAAGGCACTGTCACATGTACAGTTGTATGAAATCTGTTGGTTAGAAAACATAATTTGTAAAACCCTGATTCAAAAGGACCATATGATGACCTTTTTTGTCATTACAGTTCCAACAAAATGATACTTATCATCTTTTTGTTGTAGATGAGCTTGGGTAAAGAGCATTCTGACAGGTTGTATTTGCTCTTTCTTTGACATGATAGTTTAATTTCCTTGAATCAATTTAACTTGAGGATGACATTCTTCTGTAAGTGTATGTGAGGGTGTTCATCAGAGTAACATAGCAGAATTTAGAACTTAGTAACTGTCACGCTGCACTTTTTCATATTTACCAAGAGCTATTATTCCTATACTGTTCACATAATATACCATCCAGCCTGTCAACACCATGATAATGAGGCTGAAAGCCATTATACTGGACTTGTAGTTTTATGGAAACTCAATCCACTGAAAGGCAGGGCAAAACATTCAATAGTTTCTCTAAGCACTTAAAGGCTATAAAATCACATGTGCCAGGTACCACTGCAGTACTGGCCTATTTCTTTTTGTTCTACAGCAATTTCTGCCTTAGTACATTCACATTATTTGTTCCATTTTGCATATGCATTATTTATTGACCTACATTGCTTACATTTGCTTGAAGGAACACACTACTGACATATGCATTATGTCTATCATGGAATAATTATAAATTGCCTTCATAGTACTCTACTTGAGGTAAAAGCTTACCTTAAGATAGGATCCAAAATACTTGGTGATAAAGGGACTGTCACACTGGCTGAGAACTGTTATTTCCTGTTGAATGTCTTCTATTTCATCCTCTGCCTCTTCCAGATCAATAATTTTAATGGCCACAACTTTCTGAGTCCGATTGTCGATGCCTTTAAAAACTTCTCCAAAAGAGCCTTTGCCTATCCTCTCCAGCTTCGTAAAAAGCTCCTCTGGATCTGCTCGGAAATTCTGGGCAGAGATAGGACAATAAAAATGGTTAGTAAGGTACACCAACAGGAGACTGTCGAGCTCAACAAACTTTGATATGCATAGATGAAACCACATTTTTAACATTAAGAGCCACAGGGGATACAATTACTACACAGGATAATAATAAAACACAGTAAGTTTGATTATAGGGGTCATTCTAAGGATACTTTTCAACACAGTTTGATGACAGTGAAAAACATTTAATTTATCCCTGGCAACAACTGAACAAGAAGAAAAAGTTAAAAAAGTGTGGGGTAACTTTAATTCTTTGGTAAAAATGTTGGCCTGCGATTGTTGGAGACAGACCAGATAAGGACAACATCTTTCAGTTTTAACATAAAAAGTTTACAAGAATCTAGTTTTCATACTGTAGTGGTCATGGTTCACTTTCACAAAACAGTCAAAACCTGTGTAATCTGGATAATACCAGGCACAGCAACTGCACTGAATTTTAATTACACGACAGAGAATACATACGTTTTAATAAAGCTGCTGTTGAAGCCGCTATTTTGTAAAGTTACCTATTTACAAAAATGACTCAGGATTCAGTAGCAAAGAGAACAAGTAAATTTCAAAATTGTCACATAGACCATTGAGTTCCAAATTACAGCATCAAACCCAAATCCAATAACATTATCACTTTATGAAAACTTAATTCCAACAAGATATGTGCCTTTTTAACTTATGACAAATAATATCATTGACTTTAAAGTATTCAACAGAATGTAAATGAGATTTTTTTTTTTTCTTGACAAACACAAGAGTGTTTAACCAACTTCTCAACCACAGTGGCCTCGACCTGAAAACTTTTCAGATTAAATTCTGTGGCTGTGAATAACACTTCTATCATAAGACAGTGCAACACAAACATAACCGAGGCTTAATGACCTCCACCACAAAGGCTTAAAAGAAAATGAGGGACTACACCCTGATTTATTGATTGAATGTAATGGCTTATTTCCCCAAGGAGCACAAGGAAGGGAATAATGGCCTTCAAGTTGGCCAGTTCAATTTCCCTCCATGCATGGCAAACATCAGCCTAAACATTCTGTAATGTCAGTCGTTCAACACTTTTCATGTCAACAATAAGTTTATACTGAAAATTTTTTACTGTGTTGCATTGACATTAAATATAAAACTAATCTGAAAAGAAAATGCTACAAATAATATTCTGTCTAAAGCTTTCATGTTAAGGAACTGAAACAATTATCCACAATTGCTTAATTTATCAGGTACCTCAGCCCTAAGATCATAATTTGTTGGCTGCCGCACCATATCACTGCTCTCCCTAGAGAACCGTTTCCCGTAAAAGTGCTAATGCATGGTGGTTAAACTTATATGGAGGGGGAGATGAGCAGAAGCTGCCGCACTTTCAAAAACTGGCAAAGAGTG
This sequence comes from Apogon hyalosoma, assembly GCA_037367295.1. Taxonomy (NCBI): domain Eukaryota; kingdom Metazoa; phylum Chordata; class Actinopteri; order Kurtiformes; family Apogonidae; genus Apogon; species Apogon hyalosoma. Next base: position 25,267,586 of record JAPQRP010000016.1, on the reverse strand, counting down.
GGCTGGTGAATTTGATAGCCAAGGGACTTAACAACAAAGACAAAGAGACAGAGCAGTGCAGAATAAAGCAGAGTCGAAACAGCACGACCAAAAGGCTATCATAACATTGGTGTGATCAGTCATCCAGGTGAAAATTTTAATGTCAAGTCTGTCCTCTGTAAAAACACTTTGAAAAACAACAAGGGCACTATGACCACAGGCCACACATTATGGGAATATACTCACCATATCCACAGTCAGCAGATTCATTGCGACAACTAAAGCTGCCTGAACCTCCCTTTAAAAAGCATGTGTTTGATGCTCTCCCATCTGCACTCCACAGTTTTGTAGTTCAGTGCCATCAACACACCACACCCTCAGGAATGAAGACTTACTGCCAGCACACTTCTGCTAACATTACATTTGTAAAATAATATTCAACAACCTGCAGGTCAGGGCTTAGATTTCAGCTGACCTCCTTTTCTGCAAGTTTGCGTATGTCACAAGAACTAAAATGTATATTTTATGCAGCTAAACGTAGAGTAATTGCCTCAAGCCATGCACTAAAAACAATGTAATTACAATTGACATATTGTTATAACTGGGTTTAGACTGTTGATGAAGCAAAATAAAACATTTTAAGAATTCTACAAACCAGTCAAGAAAATACATGAGTGAGTGTCGAACACAGGACAAGTCAAAACTGATGGTGAATTTGTGTGTGAGTGCATTATTTTGGATACTTCAAATGACAAACAGATTCATAACATACCATTTCATCAGCAGGTGGAAGCAGGTAACACAGAGAGTTGCTGCATGTAGACCAGCTCAGGTCGTCCTAACTATTAAAGCACGGTTTCTTCCCTTTACATTTAAACATGACAACTTACAAGAAAGAACCAGTGAACTGTGAATGCTGTACACGAAGGAGGAAGCTTGGTGAAGAAATAATGAATGACTTTACAGCCTACTGGTGTAAACTTAATGTCGTTAATTTAGCAACCTGAAGGACAAACAAGACGACAAACCTCTTCAGATATCTTATCTCACACACCATGCAAAGCTTCGAAAATAAGTACAGGTATCAGTAAACTGCAAAGGTGATACTGTTAACTGCGTGAAGGAGATAAAAGTTATTTACGGGACACTAGATAAACTTTATTACGACCAGGAAACGTCAACTAACGTTAAATGCCTAATAGTTCTTATCCTAACCATCCCTCTAACATTTAGCTAAAGTTGTAATAAAATAAACATGTTATTTACCTGAATCCCCGGCAGTCCACTCTGAATAGGGGAATGAGCCATGGCGTCAAATCAGCAAAGATGACGCCTTTCCTCGTCTTTTTCAGCCTTCCTTATCAGAGATCTAGTTGCCTCACGGGTCTCTAGTTTAGGTGACTTGTTGTGGCCTGCAAACTGCGCGGCTAACTGAAGTATTTCAAAGAGATGTCGCTAGTTTCTGACGACTCCGCTTGACTTGTCGGCTTGTACTTCGAGCTGCCTGCTTACCTTCTCGCCTTCCGCAGTTAGCTAACGTTAGCCACGCTAGCTACTTTAGCAGCTAGTTAGCAAACAGTACGCCGGATAATTACTTCTTCGTAGACCAACGTGGGCTCTTAGCGGTTGTTTTAAATCTACCCGGTGGTAAGATAGACGCCCGGGTGGAATAATTGCACACAGAAAGCAAGTGCGCACTGTTATGTAGTTGTATCGCTTGTTGTTCTATTCTCCCATCACTTTTCTCTGTCGACCAGCGCCATCTTGGTTAATGTCATTTTCAATTTCCGGAGAGCCAATCAGAATCAAGAAAAGGTGGACGTACATGTTACGTCAAAGGTAATACAAATAGACATCACGTGGTTGGAAAGTAGTTTACAGTAGGAACAGATATGGGACTAAATAATACATGGATAGAAATTTGATAGAAAATGAATGAAGGAACGTTAAAATACCAGCCTTAATATTTTATGTCATTCTGCTCAATACATTTAAAGAAGTAGGAGATAGAGCTGGGTGATATGTATCAAATTCATTCCATTAATCATGTTCTCGCTTCCTAATAGATATGATAAATGCTTAAATTGCAAATGGAGATTTATCCCTCATTTTTCAATGTGCAACCTCTTTGTCTGTTGTAATATATTAATAGTAAACATGTTTCTCTAATCATTTCAGTGTTTTTTTTGTTTTGTTTTGTTTTTTAAATTGTGACCCATGCAAGTGAGTTTTGGTTATTGTTTGATGATACTTTACATACAAAGTGTATAGGTTTAATAAAGAACATTTCTGAATCATGTTTTATCTTGAGTTCATGTAGACAAAGAAGTACAATTATAAATAATACTGAAAACATTTCCAAGATATATATTAAAAATCTATGAACATTTGTTTTCGTTTTGCAAATATGACCCTCATGCCAGGTAAAGAATGTATTATATGTTTCAGATTCTGCATAACATCTAAAGAAATACCTCTGAAATGTCATATAAAATAAATCCAACAAACATGTTTCAGGATTTCTAGGTGTTGAGGAATGTACATTGAATTAGGTATACATTGTGTATATCAAATATAATTTCAGAGAAAATATTGTCACTTATTTTGAATATAAAGATAACATGTTTTATGCATTATTGTTGACTTTTTTTTTTTTTTTTTTAAATCTTTGTTAGGAAACTTCCTATTCATAAAGCTATGCTTAGCCATAAAGCTTTTAATTCCCACCCTTAGCCCATTTGAAGTGAATGATATTGAAATCTATTAAATTTGTAACAAACAGGAACTACCCTACAAATTATTTTGTTCTTACCAAGAAAAAAAAACAACTTAGATTTAGAAGTGTCAGATAATTTATCTTGTTTTAAGAGTTAATTTCTTATTGTAAATGGTCATACATCTGTAGACATGCATTTCAAGAAATTTTGTCAAGTGAAATTATCTTGTTGCATGGACAGATATTTCACTTGTTTTGAGTGCCTTTTTCCTCAGATTTAATGTTTTTATCTCGTAAAAACACTAGTTTTTAGACACCCCTTTTTTGCAGTGTGTCAGCAGCTGAAGGTTTTTTTTTTTTTTTTTTTTTTATAAATTTTTGTATTAAGAAGCCTATAAAAATTTAATTTTTGTTTTTTTAAATTAGATTATATGGCTGCTTGTTTTCACATTCCTATAAATAAAAAATACCATAGGGACAGTGCTGCATGGGAGTATTGATTCTCCTATTCATTATTATGCACTATACAATTGAACTACTTTTGATGGATGCCTGGTATTGTTACAGTACCACAGTTATGTATCTAACAATGTTCTTTAATCCAGTAGAAACCAGTTTTAGCAGCAGTATCAAGTTGTCATGTTGCCTTCATACTTTATGCTCTACTTACGTGATACTCCGATGCTGTGGTGTAAAATACACATACTGTTTATTGGTTCACAGGAGTTAATACTGAGTGATTATTTTATGACATAAAGACATTATTTTATCCAAAACAGAGGGCTATAACAACAGAAAAATAATAGAGATGCAGAAAAAAGAAAAATGATCACAGTGTACACATAAATATAAGATAGCAATTAAACCCAGTATGTGTAAATGTAACAAAACAATTGTATTCACCTGCTTTTGTATGTCACGTGGATTTATGAAAGTAAATACAAAATTTAATAACTCCATCCACTACAACTATATTGTTCCTGTATTAATAATAATACAAACTATTTCAACACACGAACACATGCACACATTGGTTTTTAGATTCTTCACATTTTGGTTTGTTTAGCAGTAGAGTCTTGGGATGTATCTGAGTTTCTCTTCACCATCTCAATTGATGCTTTCTTGTTTTTGTCATCATCATCATAATCATCATCATCTTTCTTCTTGAACTGGGCCTCAATTTCTGCTGGGTCGATGTAGGTGTAAAAATATGCCATGATGGAGAAAATGACGCAAACTGCCACCAGGAGAGAGGCGAAAAGGATGTACTCTGCCCACTTTGGAAAAGAAGGGAAACAATTATTAACCAATCACACAATACATGGAAATCACTGGCATATTATAAACCTTTGGGTCTTTGAATATAAGATTAATGTTCCATTTTATGGGCACATTTTTTGTACCTGTTTGGGAATTTTTGCAAGCTCAGCCACAATGAGCACAATGAAGTTTCCAACAGCAACAGTAAGCAGCCATCCTGCTTGTAGCACTGCTTTCATGTTACTAGGTGCCTTAAAGACACAAAAAGGACAAAGAAATTCAGACTAATGCATCATGCACTGTCTCATCTGAAATAAGCTGTGGATCATGTGCTGGCACTTTTATTCTATCTTTACCTGTGAGTAAGAGAATTCCAGACCAGTAACAGAAAACATGACTTCACCAGCAGTTATGAAGAAGTACTGTGGGATCTGAAGAGCCATGTGAACTGTGTTGGGTTTGATGTTCTCTATTGCAGTGATAGACTCCTGACACTAAATCAAAAAGAAGAAATAAATATGGTAGTTTAATTAGGTTTTAATCAGCCACTGTGACTTGAAATAAAAGAATAGATTTTTATTTTACTGTCCAACAACACCAAACCAAACTGTTTGCAGTTTCCCTACCCTATAAAATGTGGGTTTTGAGAGATAACCCTGATGCAAACTCCTATTTTCAAGTTTAACACCAGAACAGAGAGGAGTTGCTGTATAACTAAAATCACTAAACAAGTCAAATTTACCTAAAAAAACTACCACTTGTTGCCCCAAAAATCATTCTAGGTCATCATGAAGTAAGTCATTGTTGTTATAGTCAGCTAATAACAGGACTTCGATTCATCATTACCTGTGTTTAGGTTGCTTGGTTCTAAAGTTAAAGCATCTTTAAGAATAGTAACAGCCAGTGTAAATCAGTGTAAAATGACAGTGAAAATGATTAATAGGAGAAAATATTTGTATATTTGTTTGTTTCATAAATCTCCATCTGTTATCCATTGTTATAAATGACACATCTTTTAGATCACACGCAAGCAAATGCTGCTGCAAAAATAAAACCTTAAAATGTGTAAAAATACACTATGTTTAACAATTGTTAGTGTAACACAATACAATTTAAGAAAATGTCAATAACTGGGGGATGAAAAAATTATTACCACTGAAAAACTGCT
>JAPQRP010000016.1:25244325-25261437 GCA_037367295.1 Apogon hyalosoma | reverse complement strand
TGTCTGTCTGTCTGTCTGTCTGTCTGTCTGTCTGTCTGTCTGTCTGTCTGTCTGTCTGTCTGTCTGTCTGTCTGTATGTGCAATGATATGACATAAATGACGTTTTTCTCTTTATTTATCAGTGTTTAAATCAGTCCACAGGGTTTTCCTAAGCATGTTGATTTTATCACCTAAACCTAAAGCTTTTCTACTCAACTGGTGAAATCCTTCTGCTCTTCTATCTATTAAGGAAAGAACCAGATCCTTCAGTGATACCCTCTAGATTGTACATATCTGTGGTTTTCAGAGATGTTAATACGAGACCATTTTATTCTTATCATTACCATTCTGTGTGTTCAAACAAACAAACAAATCTAGATGTCTGTACAATCATAATCTGTTCTCTTTCACATACTGGAACAAAGCCTCATCTGCTGAGCTGATGGATTTATCTATCTCTGACCTGTAAAAAAACATGAGTAATACTTAAAATTTTACTTGGCTTTTTTTCTGCCTTGTGGTGGTTATGTCTACATAATAATAATTATTATTATTATTTATTTGCATAAGAGGAAAAAGAAATACACTAAAAACATACAATTTACATACAGTTAACATCATCGTGCAGGTGAGGATGGAAGCCAGAAGAGGCTTATGTAAATACCTCCCCAGAAAATGAACAATACACCAAAGAAAAAGAAAAAGTTAAAATACAATATGACTAAAATACCAATCTAAAATAAAACAATAAAATACAAATACAAATTACAAGTCATCAAATGCAAATAATATGACAAAATACAAATCCAATTACAAATAATTATTCTTTTAATAAGTTTTTTAAAGTCATTTATTTAACTAAACGACATTTCTCGCATTTCTTGTCCAAAGGTTTTAGTGGGCTGCAAAGCTATGCACTCAAAGTAGTTCCCCCCAACACTGCTAAAAACTACAAGTACAGCAACAATTTAGAAAGTACAACTAATCATGTCTTTCTACATCTTTTAAATGACATAAAAAAGAACTGTCCGCAAACTCACCTGTCATGATTGTCAGCTTTTGCTTTGACGCTCCAGAAAAGTTGACACTCAAGAAAAGTTACTAATCCTCCACTGCTACAGAGTGGGAGTGCTACACTAGTAAGGTTGCTTATTAGCCCTTGATCAGCCTGGCAGTGCTGACTGTGTTGCTTTTATGATGGGAGGGAACACGAGATATGCAGTCAGATATGTAAAGTGAATCCTGATAAAAAAGATACAAATTTTAAACATTTCTGTCAAGTAACCTCATCAATGTTTACAACTGTTTTTAATGATGGAAAAAAATAGAATAAGAACTCTTGAGTACAAGTGCAGAGAGTTGGTGTATTTTATTTAAAAGAAAAGCATTAGGGAACATATCTGTTTACAGCAGAACAGTGACATTTATGTTAAATAAAAAAAAAACAAAAAACAAAAAACATTGCTGCCCCAAATATAAAACAATTTTTGAACATTTCAATGAACACTAAAATGGTAAAAGCTTCATATTACTTCCACAGTAGGTGTAGTGTCTGGTTCCACACCTCATCGCTTTGGCAAAAAGGTGAACATCATCTATACAGTGTATGAGCCCCCACACAGCAAGATACTTTGCAAATATTGCACGCACTCCTTTGTATATACATTAATAAACAACAAGGAATATACTTCTTGTATGCAATGGCTTTAAATATTTCAAAAACTCTCCCGCTCTAAGACATTGAAGTGATTAAGTTTGAATGCTAACATGAGTCAAAGGAGGGACTGTGTATTTTTGTAGAAATATAACACCATGTACAGGGAGATGAGCATCAATGTATGCAGCATATACTTTTTTTTAATCAATAAAGTGGTTTATAAAAGTGGAATACTGTACATATAAAACACAATGTGACACATTATCAAATAAAAAAAACTATTAGGAGGGCGGTGGTTGTGATGTAATGACATGCATATTAAAGATCCCAACAGGACGAACACTACTCAGTCTTTTCAGGTAGAAACAGGTGAAGCGACATGTCTTAAGTCTGTGTCCTGTCATGTTTCCTGTGCAGCTCCATCACCAAACTGTCACCCATAATATTCAATTGGCTTCACCCACCGCAGTTATCATGCTGTGTGTTTACATAAAAAAAGTCCAGTGCTTTTGTCGCAGCCTAATAAAGACGCCAAAATGCAACTTTAAGGGTAAGAGGTGGCCGGAGCTGTCTGCGTTTTTGTCAGATTCCCTCTAAGCTGACTGCAGAAAAGCAGGATGGGGTTTACATATGGCATCGCTGGCATGCCCAGTTGGCAAGTATGGAGGGCGCAGAAGTCGAGGCTAATCCTGGCTAGCATCATACCACAGAGGAGGAGCTAGGGATGCCCTGGATGGTGGTACTTGTTGGCGTGCCGCTGATGGCGTTAAAGATGTGAAGCGAGTCTGGAAGAACGCTCTTCATGCCATCTTCCACCGGACTGATCTGGAAAGAGAAAAGAAGATTTAACAGATTACTGGGTTAAATATAGTAGAAAATCAATTAGCAGTACTTTTGATACTTGAATCCATTTAAAATTAAAAGATGATATTTTTACAGTTTTATGAAGTTTTGAAAGAATTGATTCATAACAATGTGGAAAATTAAAACAAAAGAAACATACTGGAAGGAAATGCAAGTAAACAGAAAACAATAAAACAGTAACCTCTAGTATTATATGTATGCACAATTACATATAAGTTCATAAGCATACATATAAAAATGAGTGTACAAACAAATACATACTTTTTATACACAAATGTAAGTATATGTATATGTGCATATCTTGAGCATATGCAAACATAACATGCAAGCAAACAAAGATCCTCCTGTAATATAGGAATAATAATCATAAACACACAAATAAAAAAAACATAAGCCCCCAAAAGATTGTTGATCTAGCCAGATGGTTCAGGAGGTAACAGCAGAATACATTTGTAGATTTTTTTGATAACTAAATAGATTAGCTGTCCTATTGGGTAGTGGACGTAGACCTCGGTGTGGGGACACTACGTCAGGCTCTTTCTTTTATTTACTGTAGGTATATAAAGATAAGGCTATTTAGCGTCAGATCAGATAAAGGTGACATTATCAGGCTAGTCAGTAATTTACAGGATCATGATACAGACCTTAGCAAAACCAGAAAAGTTCGTCAAGATTCTGTTTTTGCAGTAGAACACATTTTCTAGAAATTTTAAAGAGGTTTAATACTGTAATTTCTGGTTTATCTATACTATGGGAATAAAAAACAAATATCTGATAAAATTACTAAAAATCAGGGTGTCTTCAAATTTGACCATGAGCCTTCAAGATATAGGAAAATATTTAACAATAAGTTTAAATCTGGCTGGACCAACAAATAACTCTTTTTTTTTTATTGCATACTGTTTCTTCTTGCTTTACCATCCAATCTGCTCATGTCAGCACAAGGAAAAAACAGAGAACGGCGTTATCAAGGAGTGCGTTATCAATCACAGTATCAAACATTTTATGAATTGACAGTCCGTTTACTTCACTGGCTAAATTCCGATCACAGTTATAACAGTAATTCAGAAAGTAATAACACTTTAGTTGTGTAACATGCCCTTACTTGCTCGTGCATGATGATGGACAGCTCTCTGGCCAAGTCTCGATAGTTGGCTTTCATCTCATCATGGTACTCCTGCTGATCCTCTTTAATCAGTCTTTCATTAATGCCCAAACCATGGCCACATGCCTCCACAAAATGCCTGTCCACATACATAGATGTGAGATTATTACACAAAGAAATAAATCCTGAATAGGTTTGGAAACTCACTGTAAAACATCCTCACCTGAAGACCTCCTTCAGCTGTTTGACTTTGTTATCAGGATATTTCTTGGCGCTTGCATCGTCCAGAAAAGCACGAGCATATGCAAGTGGTCCTGCATTTACCTGAGGATGGGAAGGCATTTGGTTATTTTTATCCGCAAAATTCAGTAAATCATATTCTGTGTGTGTATAAGAAAATTCAATGCACCTGGACACTGATGCTTCCCTGCAGTTTGAGCTGCAGGCGTATCATGTCCACTTCACTGGAGGAGCAGAGCTGTTTGATCTCAGCCACCTTTTTGCTCATTTCATCGATGGCCACCTCAATGGGGCTCAGGTCAGTGTGGTGCTGATACATCACTGCGATACGCTTCTTTACATAGGGGAAACAATGTGTGGCTGCAGGAGACAAACATAGTGAAAAGAGTGAAGAACAGCTGTGTAGAATTGCATGTGCTTTTTTGACATTCACAGCTGTTCCATGTTCCATGTATGTATGCACTGTACATCCGTTAAAACTGAGATAATAAAGATAAGAAGACAAGAATGAACTTTTGGAACTATGAGTCATAAAACACTATGGCATGTGATTAGGATTAAGAAAGGTCCTTGACAAATAGCTGACACTTTCAGAATATAATCAAGATATCCATTCATGCAACTCATGCTTCTGCTGAGTAATGCATTGCCGGGACACCTATGTGACAGCCCTTCACACAAGGTGTTTTTAAAGCATGCTTTAGTGTAAAAGAAGATATCCACGGTGGAAGAAGTATCCGACATTTAAGGGACAGTAAAGTATTGCACATACCACAATAAAATAAAAGTTCTACCTAAGTAAAACGTATGCTTAAGGTATGAAAGGTAAAAATAGTCATTATGCAATAAAATGATCTCTGTCTGTGTTTTACTATATATATGATACTTTTGGACTCATATTGCTGCTGTATCATTATGTATGTTGCATTCTGCTGCTGTAGATGTTTATGACTGAGCTCGGACCACCTTAAGTTTCAGTTACATCAGGTATTTGCACTGGCATCGATAATCAATAAGCTTATGCTACGTCACATTTATTTACATTACTTTTTGGACACATAATGTTGTTGAACCTAGACCTGACGGACCAAAGCAACACCAGATCATAACACTGCCCCCACAGGCTTGTATTGAAGGCACTAGGCATGATGGGTAATCACTTCATCCACCTCTCTTCTCATTCTGATGTGTCAACACAGTCCAGTCTTCATGCTCTCTAAAAACTGATGTTCAAGAAATTAAAAGCTCCTACATCAGTTAGGGTTGATTTTTAACAGTGCATTGTCTGGCTAATCCAAGAAGGTTTTATGGAGTTCATTTAATGCAAGAAATAAAGAGTTTTTTCCACCCATAACGAAACACTTGATCCCTCAGTTTCATCACAAACATCCAAAAATCACAGTTTACACATAGTGTACGTAACAAATAAAAGAACTGTATTCTATAAAGTAACTAAAGCTGTCAGACAAATGTACTTGTAGGAGTGAAAAGTACAATATTTGCCTCTGAGATGTAGTGGAATGCTAGTATAAAGTACATTGTGAAGAACTATATAAATAAACTTTATTATTATTAATTATTATTATTATTGTTATTATGATCATTATTATTATTATTATGTTGTATAAAGAGGAAATACCTACAATTTTTACTGGTAAATATACAAAAAAAAGTAACAGCCAAATATAAAAATGCAAGAGAAGGTAATACAGAGGATGTTCAACATTTTATACCATGAGATTATTTGATGCATAAAATACCAACCAATCTCATCAGCTGAATTTCCCTTTTTGCTCCTTCTTTATGTGTAATTATCACACTTCGCACACATGTTACTTACTTGTTAGTATTGTCCTGCGCTTACACTGCTCCTCCACACCGCCTTGCCTCTTCCCTGAGATGGTAAAAGGCATCTCAAACACAAATCGGCGTATATTGTGGCTCTTTTCAAAGTCTGTCTTCCTGTCTGTCAGCTCCTTCTCATCCAGGTAAGGGGTCACATGTGTCACTTGGATGTACGCATACTTAGAGTCAAGATCTTTGGGGTTAATCTGGAAGAAAAAAAAAAGAAGCCATTATTATACGAGATCAGTGCTATCAAATGTTGAATGTATCTCACTGGATAAGTCTGGAGTCTGGGAAAATTAAAACTCACCCTCCCAGAGTCCTGAATCATCTTCACATTCTCCTGCCCAAACTTGTCTGAGTATAACTTAAGGAGCCGTTGCGAGATCTCTGACAGGGGGGTGAATTTGGGTTCTTTGTAGATGTATTCCTTACCATCCTCATCCTCAAAGAAGCCCTGAGAAAGATAGAAAATCCAGTAAATGATCAGGACAAACAAAATCTTATCATGTGTTTTTCTAAGATGACATAAAAAGAAAATGTAGGCTGTGATTAGGAGTCAATCCAACAATTTTGTTAAAATACAATAATAAAATAACACAACTTCACAAATCCACCACCTGCTATCTAATGCCCAACACAGACACACTAACTAGTGTCAGTTCCGTGATGTGAGACGGACCAAACCACAGAGGTAGGGGTGCAGATTTCACACTGTCAGTGGGTGTCCATTTTAGTCAATTGCCTAGCATGGAAATGGTCGAAAGATGAGTTAAGCCATGCATTTACCCAGTGAGAGATGAATCCTGCTACAGTATTAGCCTCTCAGGGGGTTCCTACTATAGTATGATTGGGGCAACACAGAGGCTGGTGTACATAGAGGAGGAGTTAGAGGTCCAGAGGTAGGCAACACATGTGAAAACAGCACTCAGTGCATTAGCAGAGGATCACAGACACAGCCTAAAACATCACTGCAGTCCAACCGCAATGTCAGCTCTCAAATTGATTTACCTCCGCCTCTGAATCAGTAAACTGGTACTGCTACAAGGGTGTGGACAACAGAGAATGAAGTCAATGTTATTCCATTTATGAACTGACTAAATGTTATAGTGAAATGTTTGACACACTCCTATTTATACTACGACTCTGCCATAAAAACAACCATGTCAGTACAGGCATGGTTTGGGGGATATTTATGTACAGGGTGCGATTTGTCAAAAAAATAAGGGGGGGGGTTAAATCGTGAAAAAACAAGCAATCAACAGGTCTAATTCTTTTTTTAAGTTAATGGTAGGCCCTATTACATGTTTGAACAGTTGAGCATTCATCTTTAATGCAGAATAAAAATACATGAAAGATTAAATTTTCTGTGACGGCCACACCTGTGATGCGGGAGATGGCCTCATTAAGTTTCAGGACCATGGATAAGGGCCGATCATGTGAACATGGTAGAGGATTTATGGAGAACGGGCAATTCAATCAGACAGACTGAGAGAGAGAGAGAGAGAGAGAGAGAGAGAGAGTGTGTGTACTTATGGAGAACTCCCTCCCCCCGTTTACAAATTATCCCTCCGTTTTATTCATCTCCCGCACACCCCCCCGGTCTGTGGATCCATGCATACCTCTGAATTCAGGTCTGCTGATATATACAGAGAGAGATAGGAAAGGTATACAATGTATTTATGTGCATGGGGACGTTCACGAATTCCAAGACTGCCGACAGTTCGGTTCAGGTGAAAGTTAGTGCCAACAATGTAGGTGATACGTGTAAGAAAACTCAGTTACAACCTGCCTGTTATTTCAATTGGTTTGTAATCATTGATGGGCTTGTTACCCCCCCCGCGAGAATGACATTTGTTCAGCAGAAGTAGGGATATAAAAACCAGAGGGGGGGGGGGTTTGATCTCCCCCACCCCTCCCTAATAAATCGCACCCTGTTTATCTACAACAAAGCACACCGGTAGAGTTAACCACACCCAAATCAGTTATCCAGCCAACACTGAAACACTTTATAAGGGTTCAGCAAATAACAGAAGGATTTAATAAACTTCAGTTTCTAAAACAAAAGCAGAAACACTGAACGTAGCGTCAATGAGCACCATGCAACACAGTCCCAAACAACAGAAAACAGCAGTCGTGACTGATTGTTACTGTGACGTGAAGCAGTGAGTTATAATTGAGGAGTGCAATGGATTACAGCAGCAGCAGCACCAACACCACACAAAGACTTAGGCTGCTCAGAAAAAAAACTAGCAAAGTCTACTGCACAACTTACCGCTGCCTTCAAAGAGGATAAAAAGCAGAAAAGGGTATTAGAGTGGATTATAAAATGCCAGTGCATGTGGTTATGCTCTTAAAAAAACAAAAAAAACAAACAAACAAAAAACCAAAACACCTCCAGCAGCCCTCATGCTTTGTGTTAATTACTTTAAAACACCAGAAAATAAATTAATACTTGTGCTTTTTGGTGAAATTAAGTCTGAATAATTTAAAATTGTAAAGAAAATTGCTTTATTGAAAGAATAAGGTGCTATTGTTACCGTGCAGATAAACTCACCTGACCAAAGAATGCCACTCTGAAGTAGGTTCCCAGCAGTCTTTTGCCTGTATGCATGACCTCTGTCACTTTACTGTATGCACGGTGCAGTGTGTCATACAAGTGGGCCAGTTTCTGTGCAAAGGAGTGTTTGACATAAGAATTTGCAGATTGATGAAGGGAATAACATTTGCACTGAAGCAGCCTTGTACCTCAAAGTCCCTGCGCTTCTCATAAATGGGGATTATGAGCTTGTAGATGTCAGAGATGAGCTCGTAACGTTCAGCTTTCCATAGTCCATCTGCACACTCCTCTAACAGCTCCATTAGGACATCCTGAGGGAACAAGAGGGCGGGAATTTTGATGATAAACAGTGCATCAAAATGTAGCTTTAACATAAAGGGCTTGATGAAGCGTCGCATCTTATTATGAATAATTCTGATAAGCACATGAAGTACATGAAGAAAGTTCCTCCATTCTACTGAGGCACAAGGGGAACACAGCATGAAGTGAAATCTACATAGACTTTTATCTCTAGGAATAAAAATAGAAAAGGGAAAAAAATGACACCTGACAAATGTCTTTCTCACTCTCTCCTACTTATGCAAACTGATGAATGGTAGTGATATTGAGATACTAATAACAAGTCAATCAACCTTAATTTAGACATGAGAGCATCACTTATTGACAGTCAAGTAAGGTAAAGCACATATGTACTTATGATGTAGAATTATATATGGGTGCTTCTATGAAACTGGTACCTAAAAACAGGACATGGGGGCTAAAAATTCAAACAATACGTAGATGAGGCAAGTTTGGGTCTATTTTAAAAATAAATAATTACTGAGATAAAACGGAAACTATTTTTCAGATAAAACACATTTTAATATAATTTTTATACAAAAATCTGCATGTAACACGGTAAAAAGGGCATGAAAATTACACGCCAATATTTTTGAGAATATCTTTTTATTCTCTCACAGGTACATTTTGGACATCAAACTAATTATGCAAGGCAGAGCGTTTCACAAAAACGACCACTGTTGCAAAATCACACGATTTATTTGTGTTTAAATTGGCAGGTTCTGCATGTAACGCGAGCGGACACGATGGGTTACACACGACACCTGATTAATGAAAAACCTGCATGTCTGGATTAGAGAAACCACTAGGATCATCAGATTTAACACAGTGTTTTTATATATGTACATAAGACCATTTCAAGCCATGTTTTCCAGATAAAATGCACTGACACCTAGGTAGCTTTTCCTGTCCCAATTTCGGTCCTATTTTTGGCCCAAATATTTTATTACAAATTAATTAATTTTGGGATGGCTCAGAGCAAGAATATAATTTTTTTGCATTTATTTGAGGTCATCATTAGGTACATCCTGGGAGGAAATATGTCTAAATTTTTCTTTTATTATTGGGTCTAAAAAAGCTGGCAAAGTGCCAGGTACCAAAATGAACCCAGTTTCATAGAGGCACCCATATATCCTCCTGAGAGGACAGTTACTTTAGTTTAGATACTTTACATTAAAGAATTACCTTGATGGAAAACAGCATAATGCAACAGTTTTTTTTTTCAGGTACATTTTAACGTTTTTTATGGAATGTCCTTTTTAGAGGAGAGCATTTATTTATTTATTTTCAAGTAAAGCTGTACAACTTGTCCCCTACAGAGGACAAAAATGCATTGTTGGGTTTCAAGAGGATATGATAATTATCATATGCAGTAGATTGATATAGACATACATACAGGTGGTCTGAATAGAGACAGAAACAGTTTCAAAGAGAATGGAAGGATGAAATTAACTATTAGAGCTACTAAGGACTTTTTTATTACAGTAGAAACTGTGATAGATATTTATGGTCATTTCACTTATAATAGAATCAAAGTAGATAATAAATTGAAATTATACAAAAATAAAATACAGTTAAGTAGCAGTCAACTAACAGTCATAATTAAAGTGAGTATTACCTCATTGAAGTGGACATCTTGCATGCCGACATCCTCCATCATTGCTGCTTCCTCATCGATGTTTGGGGTGACAACACGGAAAGCTGAGCAGCCCTGCTTGAACATCCCTGCACAAAGTATGACAGGAAATTACAAAAATCTGAAATAATCAGACTATGCAGACAAGAGAAAAAAATTCTATCGCTGATTAGTACCTTTTCTACGGAGGTATTCTGCCACAAGTGCTGCAACATGCACATAACACATGGCTGCCTGTAAACAACAGACACAACAAAGGCCAGATTAACAAAATTATATTCATAGGAATGTATATGTCACAGTACAGAGAGACCGTTATCTCACAAAGAAATGAGAAGACAAATCTAGTCAGTATTTAATATTTAAACACATCCAAATCCATCACTGGACAGAACTCAAAGGCGGCCTATCACATATTAAACTGCCTTCAGTCATGCTTAAATCTGTCCTATTCAACCTTAAACACTGAGTGGATATTTTAGCCCAGACCTCGGACAGGTCTCCATTCTTCACATGGATTCGAGCCATGCTGTCCAGCCAGGTCTTACGCAGCTCAGGGGTGCTGGCGTAGGATTTGGCCAGGCTGTACTGCAGATCCACCAGCATCTCTGGGTCCCTCTCATGCTCTTTCATCTGAGCCGTAGCCATCAGCACTGTTCTGATTCGTTTGGTCAGGTCCTTCACGTCTGATGGGAAAGCTGTGTTCTGTTGAAGAGGATGCAGAAATTAAGTATCGAGTTTTGACGGATTGTTAAAGTGGAACCAAAGGAAATTCATGAACATTAATGAGTTTCTGACCTTAATAGTTTTGTCACTATTGGCACAGTTGTTGATTATTGACAGAGACTGTTGGAAGCGTGTACTTCCTATACCAATGACATCAGCTATCAACTGACTAACAGCAATCACCACCTTAGGAAAAGACAAAACAGACAAAACATTAGAAACATAACATTATATATTTAACCCATAAAGACCCAAACATCCATCACCGACCAAAACCATCTACTGATGTAACTGTTTAATACCTGTTGATCCATTAATCCTATCGATACATGTAAAGGATTGGTGTAAAATGCAGTTTATAATCTTTTCATAGTCATCAGATATGGCCTGTTTGGGTGTTCACAGGCGCCATAGTTACCATGGAAACACCATCATCTTCTACAACATTTATTCACCAGTAAAACCCATATAGTTGGATCAATGACAGTGGATGTATACACTGGGTTTATGTTTTAGTTAATGATAGATTAGACTGAAAAAGTCACTTTTTCCTCAGTTTTATCTGTTTCTGATATAATAACCCTCAACTTTAATCTGAGCTTTTGTGAACATCTACATGATCAGTGAATTGAACACAGGAAAATAACTGATTTATACTGATAAAATACAAAATACAGAGGATAACATTATAAATAATAGTGATAAATCACTTAAGAAAGGTTAGATATAGAGAAAATTTAATTTGGGAATTGACACAAAAGGAATGCTGGGTCTTTATGGGTTAATTATTTGAGGGAAAAGTTAAGCCCACGGAGGGGCTTTCTCACCTGTAAGTGCGTTCGGACAAAGGATTTGCGACCTGTGTAGTCGAAGTTACTCTTCATGAGGAAGTACAGCAGATGGGCTGCATCGTTGCGTATGGAGCTCAGCTTGGAGTTACAACACTTCAAGATCTCATAGCAGAATGCAGCGCACATGTCTGCACGGCCTTCGAAAAATGTGCAGGGAAACTGGAAGGTAAAGAAGACAGACGAGTCATCAGCAACGGTTCACTGGTGATTGTAGTTATAACTGATTACACCGCCTTCACTCATACCTTGTATATGAAGGTCCGTAGGGAGGTGAAGACCTGCTTGAGAGCTGTTTCTGATTGGTTGATCTTCAAGAAACAGAGATGGACCTCAAATACCTTCTTCATGAGTGGACTGTGGCCGTGGTCAGAACACAGCTGTGTCTATGGAGAGAGAAATCATCTTTAAAACTGACAGAATCTAATTAAGTGACTACAAACAGAACTCTCTGACATAACACACCTAAATCAAATATACCTACCTTGAATCCCATGATGAAGATACTGAGTGTGTCCAGGACGGTTAAGCAAACTTCTGTAGCGATGTTGGCTTCCAGCAGTGACTGATTTAACACGTCTGCATCGGAGTGACTGTAAGCTACAAAGGATAAAATGGAGAGCTGTAACTATTTTACCGCCACTATTATATGATATGATACAAGATGTGAGATGATGAAAAGAGATGCAGAAAATGATGTGATGAGATGAATTATATCATCATCAGAAGTTTCATTCCAAATAAAAATCATTCAAAAGCATAAGAATATCTTTAAAATGAAGCAGCGATTTTTTTAAATAGCAGCAAAAATAGCTCTTATTTCCATTTTTTTAAATTGCAAAAACACAGGTAAATCAAATCCATTTTTTTTATAGCTGATGTTTTGGAATGAATGGGATCATATTCGTTATGGATGGCGTCAGTTTTCAGAGAATGAAATGTGAGGTCAAGTCAAGTACAAATAAAGTTCAGAGGAGATGAGCTGTACAGAGGGACCAGAGGGTTTTACAAGATAATGTCCAGTATAAAATGGGCATGCTCGTAATTCAGCTACATGAAAGAGCCACTAACAGTCTGCAAGCTGCCTGCCAACCTGATACACTCTTACCATGGTCTACAGATATTCCAAGAATACTTGAAATCTTTCTTACACTGAAAAAACAAAGACACTTCATTAAATGATACCATTTAACAGACTGATTACATAACTTAACCTTTACAAAAGCTGCTTCAGCCTCAAGTTTAATTCAATTTACTGATCTTGGATCTGTGTCTCCTGCAGCATTTTCTGCTTGACAGTGGGCTGGGTGTAAACATAGGATGAGGAAGAGTATGATGATGATGATGATGTTGGAGAGCATGAGGAGTCAGATTAGGGTGAAGCGGAGGAGGGCGGGGGCTCCTCTTGTAAACAGAGGATGTTTGGATGAATGGTACAGTATGGGGGGGACTTACTGTGGTTAAATGTGTATGAATTATCCAGGCTGCTGAGCTGCTGTAAGCGGGCATGCATCATTCCCGCCCTGTTACGGGACACAGGCAGAGTCTGAGACTTCCGCTCATGTGCTACGGGTCCTGCCCCATCCTGGTTCCTGATGAGGAAACAGCTTAATGTTAGATGAATGGCTGGCAACCAGCAGAGCCAGAGTTAGTGAAGCAGATTAGGGTGAACAATACTCCAGTTTACAAGCTTGAAACGTGGACATATCACTCAAATGTACTTTCCAGGTTGACGCGATTATATGAACATTTGGGTGACTTTAACAAATTACAGTTTCACTCCTATATTACACATTTAGCATGCAGAATAATACAATCAGAGCAACCATAGCATTGAAGCTAGTTAATGTTCAAGCCATGCAGGTAAGAATAAGAGAAGAAAATGATTTAGAGAGTGGTCACAACAAGTTATCATGCACTTAGTTTGTCAGTTCCATCTTCTGTCTTACCCAAGCAGGAGAGGGCAGGAGCCAGGTTTTATTTCAATAATGTTAAACTTGCCAGCATTTAGGTGAACAGAAATGAAACAGTGGTGGGAGGTTAGAGAGAATGAACACCCAAAGCCCTCTGGGAGTCAAGGCCAGAGCCCCCACACACAGTGGAGAAAAAGGACAGCTTGTTCGGACAACCTTTAATTATTGATCAAATATTTGTCATGATTAAGGTCAGGAATCAGTGGTTACATAACTGTTGCACTCAGTATGAAGTAACAGTCAAATAACAGTCTAGAATTATTTTGTGATAACATGAATAGGCCTGGTTAAACTATCAAAAGCCACAAAAACATCTCTGTAATGTAAAATCCAAATTGATACACACTGGTAAATCATTGTAAAACAGTGAAATTCATGCAAATCGCAAAGACACTGACAACATTACCTTGCAATGTATCGCTTTCCCATGTATCTGAACTGATGGAGGCACACTCTGACAGAAACGCAAGTGGAAAAAAAAATAGTCACCATAAATTTCTCATTATTATTTGTGTCATTAGTCGGGGCATTCTCAGTAGCAGCCTAAGATGTCTTACTCCACTAGAGTGAAGAAATCCATTAGCTCAGCAGATGAGGCCTTGTTCCAGTATGTGAACAGGGCATCTGAAAAAGAACAGATTATAATTATATAGACTGTTCGAGATTTGTTTTGTTTGGACACACAGAATGGTAATGATCAGAATAAAATGGTCTCGTAGTACATCTCAGAAAACCACAGATATGTACAATCTAGAAGGTATCACTGAAGAATTTGGTTCTTTCCTCAACAGACAGAAGAACAGAAGAATTTCACCAGTTGAGTAGAAAAGCTTTAGGTTTAGGTGATAAAATCAACACGTTTAGGAAAACCCTGTGGATTGATTTAAACACTGATAAATAGAGAGGAAAAAGTAAGTTGCATCACATCTTTGCAGGCTTTTTCTGTATTAAAGGAGTGATATTTAGCTTTTTTTTTTTTTAAATGGAATTATGCATTTTAAAACATTTCCCTGTGGTCTATATAAACTGTAAATGCTGTGCTTGGGTCTGAATTCTTCATTAATTCAACTCCACAGGTCCATCTTTAACCCTATTCCTGAGTAGTTACAACAGAAAGGTCATTTTAAGCGCTGGCCCTTTAAATGCACATCACACCCCGCCCCCTCCAGGTTGTTGGCTGTGCTGCTCTGTCCCGTTCAACCAACAACTGAACATTTTAGGTGATCAGCTCGAAGTTTGGACATATTTTCAGCATAGACTACAACTGCTGCTGCTGATAAACAATTATGTCATACTCGGAGAAATGTCTGTTTGAAGTCTTGACCTTATATGTGCAAATGTTGTGACGTAACTAGTTATAGACGCAACAAATTAAGCAAAAATTAAAACAGGTTGTAGAAATCCACTAAATTTTTGCCAAAATAAACATAAAGGTAGCTTTGCGGCACCTGGAAGGTTCAAATTCAAACTTCTGGAACTATTAGCATCCAAAAATACACAAATAAATATACCAAAGACTAATTAAAGTGGGTTTAGCAAAATATGACCCCTTTAAAACAAAACATGGCAGCTTTTTTAAAACCTAACAAATGTCAGTGCCTAAACTGAACTGCATAAAGTTTAATAAAGCTGTTGATCTCAAAGACAGTTATTATTATATCCCATTCCATAGACAGATAGATAATACAAAATGATAATCAAACAGTAAGGTGCATCAATAAACTGTAACGTGCAAAGTAAACTGTAATTTTCCAGTAGGATGAAGAATCTAAGCAATATTAGCTGTTAGGTCACTGTACACATCCAGATCATATAAAAATATATTTGGTTTTAAAAATGCTGAGATGATACATATGTGTGGTTTGCAGAAATGCCAGCTGAGCAGTGGAGATAAAGTAAAATCTTACCTTCAGACATGCTTTTGAGTACATGGAGGAAACACATGAGGAGGCTTTTGATCTCAGCCTGGTCCAGTTTGTCACATCGCAGCAGGGTGCTGCCCAGAGTGGACGCCGGCTGGATGTGAGGGACAAAGACACAGACAGCAACAACTTATAATCCTGTCAGGGGTCTTGGCCTGGTTTAGCTCCATTTGCTGCCTCAGATAAATCACTTTCTATACACTTTATCTTTGTGCCACTAAAGGGAAAATACTTGTAAATTCTGCTTGATTTAGAGCTAGGTTTGTGTCCTTGGTTCTAAATCTATTCACAGTATGTCATGATCATCAGTGTAGGTTTTGTTGCACCCAAGGCTTTGGTGTCATGATATTCTAGTGGATTCATTCACTCAGATGATGCAGGGCTCTATGCGTAGAGGAGAAACCACCAGTTTGCAACCATCATCATTTCTCTCCACTGATGAGGAGAGCAGAGAAAAAAAGCAATAGCTCTACCACAGCAAGGGGTTGGCAATACACCAAGCACGTTCCTTTGCCAGCAGTTCGTCTAGACCATGAAAACTGGCTGGGGATGACTTCATGGAAAGCATGATGCTATGACTTTGGCCTCTTAAAGGGCAGTTTGCAAAGTGGAGAGTATCAAGGCCAAAGTTATTTTCCCTGAAAAGGTGGTGAAAAGCTGTGGCGCTGTGGTATAGTTATTTTAATGCAGTTTTATTTGCTAGCCTAAAATAGAAATATTTCTGGGGTTTGTAAAATAAAATGCCTGATTTTTCTTTCATTTCTTGCTGTTTTACACAACACTCTACCAGTGGTGGAAAAGTATTCAGACCTTTTACTTAAGTAAAATTGCAAATACCACTGGGTAAACACTTAGCTACAAGTTCTGCATTCAAAACCTTACTTATCAAAAGGTGTGACATTATTGCCAACAATATGTACTTAACATAAACATAAACGTAGTCACTGAGCACTAAAATGGCCCGTCAGAAATTTCCTATCATATACGATGTTTTCAGATTCATATTCCTCTTGTATTCATGATTATGTTGTATTTTACTGCTGATGGGTAATTAAATATACAGCAATGCATCATATTCCATTAAATGATCATAAGATTATAATATGAAAAACAAATAGAGATGTCAAACAAATGTAGTGCAGTAAAAATTACAATATGTACCTCCAATTTGAGTTTCAGTACATTTTACTTAAACGGAAAGACCGAAATCCACTGAAATTCAGCCTCTGGATTAAAGAATTTATGAACTATCTGACATTAGAGAAAATAAAATATACCACAAGAGGCAATGCAGCCAAATTCTATGGAATGTGCCAGCCTGTTTGATCATCCATCCATTTCCTGAACCCGCTTCATCCTCACTAGGGTCACGGGGGTCGCTGGAGCCTATCCCAGCCACTTAAGGGCGAAGGCGGGGT
>JAPQRP010000016.1:25229019-25242388 GCA_037367295.1 Apogon hyalosoma | reverse complement strand
TCAGCTCTGAAATTAAACTACTATGAGCTATTTTTCTTGTTATCATTATATTTGTCCAAACAAATGTACCTTTAGTTGTACCAGGCATTAAAATTAACAAAAAATTGAACAAAACAAAGGTGGTCTAATAATTTTTTCCACGGCTGTATGCTTTTTTATGCCATTGTACAGATTGTAAAGCATTTTTTGGGGAATTTCTGATTTGTAATATTACACAATATGAAAAAAATGTAATTGTGAAAGATGAATTTGTGAAAAATAACCAAAACTAAACAAACGTACAGACTAAACACAAGCAAAACTATTGAAAATATGTTTTTTTTTTTCCACTCTGTGCTCACCAGTGCCAGAAATGGCTCCAAAAACATCTTTGTGTAAACTGGTGTCCAAAAATGTGCTGGATCTGGGGGGTGTCATCAAAGCATTGGTGATGAGTGAATCTTCTCTCCCATTCTAAGAAGAAACAGAGGACTCAGCATCATACGGTGAAGAAAAGCTGTGTGTTCTCATCTATAACCACAAGATGGCTCCCTTACATTGTTGGAGTGGTTGACGGTGAACGGGGAAACTTCCTTCACATTCACCCTGTTGACGTTTTCTTGGAGCAGACCAAACAAGGGCAGGTACAGCGTGGCCAACCGGGCCTGCTGGCTCTGGAAACACAATGAATCTCTCAGCAGAAAGGCCAAACACTGATGTGAAGTGAAAATGTGAAACAATCCACGAAGACGGGTCTTACTTTAGAGGTGTAACGGTCATCAAATGTGTGCTTTATCATCAGGTTCTTCAGCACGTGGATGGATATCTGACGAATTTCCCTGAACTCCTGCAAAGCCGCACTCACCTCCCTGAGGAGCAGCCCGACCAGGAAGTGGTTTTTGCAGAAGTCGTCTGTCAGCGAATAATCCAGCTGGAGATCTGAGGGGAGACGAGGACGATGAAGAGATTAACAGAGGTTGACAGAAGAGCAAGGAGGAGAAATGACAACAATACTTCTGCTTGATGGAAATCTGGCACAATTATATTACGTACAACAAAACACAATAGCTCCAAACGCTGCTTTAATGTGTTCATCAACTAACAAATGCACATAAAGACAAGCTTAGTGTTTAATGTTTGACAGATCCAGGCTGTGTCAGAGCTGCTGTTTTACATCAGCGGTGATTACTGTGGACAAATAGGATTAAAGCTAGTGATTGAACATAGGCAGCTGTCCACGGAAGCGTTTTACTTGCATTAAAACCTAGTAAAGTAGTCACACACAAAGGATTCACATAAAAAAATTTTGAAATAACAGTTGTCTTTTTAAATCTGACTTTACAACAAGGCACACTTTAAAAAGACATTGAAATTGACAGAAAATGATGTGCTCTTCTTTCACTTTATCAATCACTTGTAAAAAAAAAAAAACAAAACTCCAAACTGCGGGGAAAAAACATTAAAACACATTATTAGTCAGACATTTACAAAAGAGCAGGTTTCCTCCTATAAAAATATGACTACAAGATAGACAATCATTCGACGTCAGCTATTATTCAGCAAAAATCGATTACAGCTGATTAAGATTTGATTGCAAAGGAATTATTTGACCCTTTCTGGTTGGGGGTCAGTGATTAGATTGAGGTCTGCTGTGTTTTTTACACATGACATACAAGCGGCACACCTTTCACCTACCTACTGGAGTATCGTAAGACTCCATCGTATCATATGGAGATAATAAAGCTAATTGAGGAACACAAAAACAGAAAGATGCTGTAAAATCAGTGATTTGGGAAACAACACAATACATTTTTGAAATTATTAAACACTTCATGTATGTCATTTTGGTCATAATATAAAGATTTGGACTAGCACTTTAGGCTTGATACTTGAACTAAAGGTAAGAAATGAATGAATGAATATTTATTTTGGTCATGTACAGAACACATACATATAAGGAACATACAAATTACACAGTTGATAACTGAAAAAGGAAGAAGCGGAAGCCAGAGGAATATTTCTGCTTCTCTTACTCCCATCTTTTGAATTACCTGAAGTTGCAGCAAATAAGACATTAACACAAATTAGTCTACATTCAGTTTCTTAAGTCACTTAGAGATTATTTTACTTTCATAGCCCTTGATAATTTGACAAATTAAAGCTTTTTTAAAACTCCATAACAAGCTACACAATTTCACTTCATCATTCAACTGATTCCTTAACAGAAACACAGTGATATTGAACATTTGTTCTTACTTTACACATTTCAAACCCAAACAACCATCTTAAATTATAATTCCCTTCTCTTAACTTAAACATTTTTTAAAATACAAACTTTTGTTCTTTACACGAAAATTAATTTCCATTGTTTTTAAATATATAACATCATGAAATTTTAATATACCAGATCGCACAAAAAATTGATTACTTGATTGAAGATAAGTAGCTTTATTTATTACTCTAATAGATTTTTTGGAGTTTAATTATAGGGTCTATGTTAGCTTTATACACATTGCCCCAAATTTCCCTTTCTTACCTTGAAATCTCAGTATCCTTCCCTTTCCAAACGGCATGGGCAGGTTTAAGGGGACGTAGTGCTCGTGGTTACACACAACACGCAGGAACTCAAACTTGAACTCGAACAGTGTCTGCATTTAAAGAACATAATGTTTCAACATAATGCCACACAGTCCTACAATGTCTTCAAACACAGCAGGATTTGTACTTGATATTAACTGTTCATAGTTGTGTACCTTTGGGTCTCCAGGCATAAAACAGTTGATGTAGTTGTTGATCTGTTTGAATGCGAAGCCTCTGTCCATCAGGTTGAAACAGCGCTGCACAATGAGCAGGAAAAACAACCCCGTCATTACTCCCACTGTTACTGACAATGATATAGTGTTTACTGCAAAGGATTCTATTAATGTGCTCATATTCATCATTGAATAAGTATGTTTTATTAGCATATTGGTCCTTCATCAGTCATTATACAGCATTTAATATTCCCTAATCCTACATCCTCTTGACGCCCAGGAAAGCAGTTTTGTTTTCTACAAGGGACATGAGTTACACAGCTTTATTAAAATAAATGAATGAATGAATGAATGAATGAATGAATGAATGAATAAATAAATACATTCTACTGTAAAGGACATGAAATTATTATATTATAAAAATTACAAAAAAAAAGTGTTGAAAATGGCTGTGGTACGCTTTTTTGACCCAAGACAAATATTTAATGCACAAAGCAGGAATACTTACTTTCCTGGGTTTCATTTTTATTTATTTTTTGTCTATTAGGACATTAATTTACAGTTTTCCTTAATAACCTTGTCATTTTGGTTTATTGATATTAAGTAATGAAGATGTTCTACATGATTTACATCATGGTAATATTGCCACAATAATTTTTATCTTTATAGCACTTAATAAAAGTGTTCATATAACTCTAAATTATAGCTGCAGTGCTTGATAGTTTGTTTAGTTTTGTAGGCCAAAACGCCCATAATTCCTTTTAGCATATTGTAATTCAGGTGGTCTGAGAGGATATGAGACTTCGACCTCTACTCTTTACCTGTGCTTCCAGGTTGGAGAAAATCTAACCTGTGACAGACAGTTAAATATGGGACTGACAGATATAATTACAGATCACTGTCCAGAGTTTGTAACATGTTACCTGTATCTGATTGTACTGTTATGTGTTTCAATACGAAACATGGAAAAGTAGCTTTGGTTTTCCATAAAAGTACGGAATAATGTTTGGGTTTTCTATCTCTATATTTAGTTATGTGATTTGGAGCAAGAGCTGCAAGAGAAAGGATTTAAATTTCACATTCTGCTATTTTTTTTTTTCCATTTTGGCTTCTGCAAATTTAAACTCCGTCTTATTCCAGAATAGGTCCCCGGTTCTATAGTGGCATCTAGCTTGTATCTAATTTACTAGTATTTAAAAACTATCAAACATAGAGCTTATTAATGGTGAATATGAGCACTTTAAGCCTTATTTACATTTCTTTAGCCTGAACATTGATGACTTTCCCTGCAGTGACTAAAAATACACAAAAAAGACATATCTAAAAAATGTACACCTCATGCAGATGTGCTTTAAATGTCATTCGCAGTAAATGTGAAACAAATAGATAATGTCAATCATTTAACTAGAAATTTTAAACATTAAATAGCAACAATTTACATCCAAATAATGTACTATATAATGGCTGTGAATGACAACAATGATTAATGTCTTGGGTAAAATATGACATAATATTGCCTGTTTTTATCTTTATAAAACAATGGTGCAAAAGCTAAAAAACACACTGTTCTTGTTTTCTGAAATATTCATGAAAGCTTAATCCAAAATGTATTACTGTTAGAATGATCCATTTTTATTTCTACATTTCTAAATAAATAGACGTGGTTTGGAAGTTGGACATTTGGACATTTGTTTTGAGGAGATTCTTGAGTCTTTTCATCACACATGGAAACTAAAAATATTGCAAAGTATGTACAGGTGAATATAAAGTAACATTAACAGTTAATGCTGACTTTGATGAAGACCGCCAGGCTGTGGTTGGCGTTCCTGGCAGCATCCAGGTTGTCTTTGTATTTCTGAGTGATGTGAGGCATCATCATGTTGACCAGAGTCTCCACAGTGTGATGGAAGGAGGCAGAGAAACGCTGGTTCCTGGAGAGCTGAAAAACACCAGCAGCATGTGGACACACAACATAATACGACCAGGTTTACATATAAGTCTGACACGCTTGTAGCCACAGTGGAGGCCAAACACACAGATGCATGAAAAAAATGCAACCCATTTAACTGTGCACCAGACTGTTCCAGAATGCAGATGTATAATAATGTGTAGCTCTTACCTGGGATACTTTATTATAATGTAGTCTTAATGATTTAATGAATAAGTGGTTTTAGCCTTGTTTTTCTTTAATTTTCAAGTATTATGAATAAAGCATTGACTTATAGAAGCTGAAAAAGATAGAATGAACATTCATTTATTCATTTTCTGAACCCGCTTTATCCTCACTAGGGTATAGAATGAACAAATATGATTTATACAACTGTTGTTTATTAAATGTATTAAATGTTTTATCAAAAGTACTTAAGAAGATTTGGCTAGTTTTAGTTTATTTTTCATTTAGTTTTAGTGTTATTTTGAGTTTTTCAGGAGTATAAGGAAAACTTTACTTCATAGAGGTTTGAAAATGCTAAAATAATGGATGATATATTTCTTTTTGTTTAAAATAAAACTATGCAATTTTCACTTTTATCTCCTTTTTTCCATTTTATTAGCACAAAAATAGCACAGTAATGGAAAAATAAGCAGATTTAACATGTAATTTAATTTCATTTTACTTCAAGTAGTATACTTCAATGTTGTTTTCCATCTTTTTTTTTTTAAATTTAAGACAGGTAATTATTTTTCACTACTTTCATTGTTTAGGTTCAGCATTGGTAACTTAAATACTTATTCTTCTGGCAAGAACCTGAGCCGCAATAAAACAGACATGAACAGACGCCGTGAAGCCAAATGCACATGTTATTGTGGATTTACCTTCACTTTACAGCTCTCAATCAAGTACTGAGCCATGGATTTGACAAGAGCTTCAAAGAAATACCAGGAGTACTGTAGAGAAAACAAACATAAATCAGCAAACAGTAGAGGAAACCATAATAACACCACCTGTAGTCAGTAATTCAACAAGATGTACATATGCATTACCTTGAGCAGCTTGTTACTGGTGAGGAAGTCAGTGGAAGGCTTCAGGATGGCCGTCATGGCTTTCGCCAGCTCCTCGTGGACTGTTCGGGTGGTGGCGGACGTGTACGGCTCAGTCTTAAACACAAACTGTATCAGACACAATCAAAGGCAGATATGTCAGCTCGCCGATGCCAATACAATGTACAGACGGTATGTTGTGGTATGAGGTGTGAGAGTTTCACCTTCACATATGATCTCAGGTAATGCTCCAAACCCTCCTCATGGCACTGGGCAACGATGTGAATCATGACTCTGCAGAAAAAAACAAAAACGTAAAGCAGAGCTAAAAAAAAAAAAAAAAAGAGCCATGTTTTTTATGACGCTTCTCTATTTTAGTCTATAAAAGAATTACAACTCACATAAAAAGTCATTTGGGTCACACTGGTTTTCTTGTAAATTGTAAAATTGTCTTCTATATTATTAAGTTTTGGATTGTTCTATGTGTATAGTATATTCAGGACTATTGTTGATTACTCTACATTTTAATATTCTTTTTTTCTAGATCATTTGCTGCTAATTTGTTTTAGATGTTTCCTTTTCTTTGCAGCTTATTCTATTTTTTTTGTTGTTTGGTACCAAAAGCATCTACTGACCTAAAACGATAAATAATTTTGCAACAGTAATCCTATGAATACATTTAAGTAGTTCAGGTAAAATGCAGCTTTTTAGCAGCATTAGATATGTGTTATTGTTACATTCAGAGTTGCTGTTGTGAATGTGGAAATGTGGTCATTATCTCTAAAGCTGATTCAATAGTAAAACACATGTACCTTGACAAATGTCAGTAGTTGAAGAAACTTGTTTTTCTGTTCAATTAATGACATATTTTGCTGAAAAAGTCACTTTATCTTTCTGTTTTTTTTTTCTATTTTCGTATAACAACATTTGAATTTATTGTGAGCTTTTGTGAACATCTACTGTATGTGGTCAGTAAATCAAATATAGGAAAAAACAGATTTTTACTGAAGAATGTAAAATGTAGAGGATACTATTATAATAAATGGTGCTAAATCACTTTACGAAGGTTATAAAATAGAGGTTATAGATGGAGGTCACAAAAACAGTTCTTGGTTTTTAAGGGTTGATGAGCCCCGTCTCCTATAAATCCACTGTAAATATTATATACATACACATATATTTTTAATAGACCGGTTCTCTGAACACATCTACCCAGTTATTCATATTTATCTTAACTATTCTCAACCCATTGTTGTCCTTGTCGCTAGTCAAATGTTTGTTTATATTAGGTCTATGTTTAAGTGCGTTTGGGTTTATGTTGAAATTGTAATTCATGAGCAAAGTAAAACCAAAGCCAATTCCTTGTATGTGTTCACATACTTGGCCAATAAAGCTAATTCTGATTCTGTTAACTAGAGCAAGGAATGAAAATAAATCGTACATATTTCCCTTTCTTGCGTTAATATTAAAAAACTCTAAATTTTAAAGGCTACTTGCCTGGTGACATTTACCGCCACATCCTCTTGGGTGGCGCTGGTTAACACTCGAAAAAGCTGATTCAAGGTGGTGGGCAGGAACTTGATCATCACGTGACTCTCCATGGCATGAAGACTCTGAAGGTATAACAACAAACAGATACATTCATCAATAATTCATTTGATTAGCTCTGTAACAAGGAGAATATATGGAAAATTACATTTCCCATTAACTGAACAAAGGGCACAGAGGGCTGATAAAGTATGACGTATGTGGAAACTAATCTAATAACAATGACAGGAGGACATGAGTGAACAACATTGTGCTAATAAGCCACGCCGTATGCCTCAGCGGCTGGGACATGGCAGAGTCTACGCACTGATGCATCATTGCCTTTGTACAGGAAACTAACACGAGTCCTGCCAAGTCATGTGGCAAGCCGCCACTCGACATGGCTGACCTGCTGTTTGACCCTCTGGCTATTGTTAATGTGCACTACAGTGTTTACATTAGAGAGACTCATTGGACCAGGTGTTACTCTCCATTTTAGTGTTTTTTTTTTTTTTTTTTTCAGGAGAACAGTGTATGTTCCCATACAGGACACGAATGTAAAAGTGTAAACGATATTACTAGGTAAGTCAATCATTGAATCTGCCAAAACTGGCAAAAAAGTAGCTTGGAATTGACATTTACAAGAACTATTAATGATAATCTGTTAAGGAATGCATAAATTGTGTGTAAAATTTGGTGATTTGAATCTAGCACTGATTATGCAGAAGAATGCACCGTTTGCTAACCACAACTTGAGGCGAAAAAGAAAAAAAAAAAGACCAAAACCACATCAATCTCCTTGTGAATCAACTCAAACAAGGTGTAAATACCTGCGGTTTTATGGTGAATATGAGATAAAAGTTAGCTTTAAAGTTAATACTGAGAGGAAAATAGCTCAAATGCCATCCTGCTGAGACTCCCCAACTTAAATCCTTTAAACTGATAAGAGTTAAACAGTTTAAAGCCTCTTTCTGATTGAACTGATTTGACAGAAATATAAAAGTTTAACTACATATACATAAAATATCCCAATTAATAGAAAAACTTGGAATATGAAGAAGCTCGGACACAAGTCTTTGACGCCTGTGCACTTAAACCTCCACAGGTGGTCGTACCTTCAGGTATTTGACCAGTTCTCCTCCTGACACTTGGGACGCAGATGCCAGGTTCTGACAGTGATGAAAGAAATTGTGCAAATGTTGATCCTGTAAATGGCCCAAAAAAGCAGCAGGTTATTTTATTAAACTGACTCGTACTAAATTCCCAGTATAGGATGTAGATGAATCTGCCTTTGTACAAACCTGAGTGTAGACAGTGGACACCAGGTGAGTGGACACCTTGAATAAAGGCTTGCCTCCATCCACCCATTTGATCTCAGGACTTGAATGCTGTAACAAAAGAACCATGATGAATGTAGCCTTTAATATTGTGAAAACAGCCTACGTTACTTGATTATTTTTGGGTTACAAAACGTTTAATGTTATGCCTTCCATTTAATCTCAGAATCTACTGAGGTGAAGGCTTCATTTGCAATGTAACTGAGAAAACACAGGACATTAGTGATGCTAGAAAACGATTGATTCTGGAAACAAAAAAGCAAAAAATCCATCAAATACAACAAGTGGTGCCAGGCACAACAAGCCCCGCCCCTCACACATATTTTGCCCGTTATAAGTAAATGGGAAGATTTTAAAAATTCATACAAAATTTGAACTTTGGCCTACTGTTCCCAAAATGTAATGAGATCTATTCTGGGTAACTTGCAAACTATAAACCAAATTTTGTATGAATTCAACCAATAGTTTTGCTACTAGAGTATTAACAAACAAACAGACAAACAAATCAAACCAAAAACAATACCTCTTGCCTCGCCTTTGGGAGGCGGGGTAATTAAAAAGTTATTACACACAGAACATGGGTAATCAGTGAAGATAACAAACAATAAAACAATTAAAATATGAATCTTTTAAATCAGGTAAAATAAGAACAATTATTATTAAAATATGTTAAAATTAAAAACTGAATTGCTTTGAAATGCCAAATGATGCGGTCTTATTTTTTTCCTGCTTACTGCTCCATGTTGCAGGTGCACAATGAGTAAAGTTAGATTTTCCAAGATCAGCAAAAGCAAGTGGTAATTGGAACATTTGAGCATGTTGTAAGGGTGCTCATATTAAAAGGAAGTAATACAACAATGTATGGAGGCAAAAGACCAAAAAGTGCTTTATAAATGAATAAAATGCAGTGTTTACCGTGTCTTAAAGATAGAGTGCCACCCAACTTTCGCATATAATTCTCAACGCTAAGTACTGTTGTCTTCAGCAGTAATAAATCTTAAAGCAGAGTTATAAACAGCATCCATTTGTTTGAAAGTAGCTAAAGAGTGCATGCATGCAACATTTCACTGCAATAACTATATTACTGCTAGAAATGTATTATATAGTTAAGTCAATGCTCTCTTTGAATATGCTCCCCACTATTACCTTTTGTTTTGGCTTTAATATTGTGTTTATAGGAGCTATAGCTATTATCTGGTAATACTCTGGTAGGTGCAATACTAATACTTAATTACTATCTATTTATTAATGAGCTACTGCTACTATACCTATGTTACTTCTGTTACTTCTGAGCTGTAATGTAAAGTGCTACCCAGCTTTAAAGTGTTGCTTTTTTAATTGTAAGTTTTGACTCTACCTTGCTAGCACCTTCCTGACAGCTAAGGTATCCAGCGGGCAGGTTGGCAGCCACGGGGATGTGACTTTCATTCATGATCACCCGGCCATCCTTTAGCAAGGGAAGCCAAGCATAACCCACTGAGAGAAGAGACAGAGGAGAGGATTGTCAGTTGCACGCGTGACAGGAAGAGAAATGACAGGAAACATAAAATACAGACAATATAATCCAAACGACTGGGTCTTTATGGACGTTTATCGTTGAACGCGTTACCTTGCGTCTCAACCAGTTCTCTCTTTTTAGTGCTGGCCTTGCTGTTGCTGTCGCAGCTGACGTGGTAGAAGGTGAAGAGCAGATGGTGTTTCTCATGGAGTTGTGTTGGCAGCTCAATCTTAAACTGAGCAATTAGAGCAAAAACAGAAAGTCAGGCAACGACTGTAGGCGACCCAGGCTTTCTGAATAAAACGCATTCGTCTCGCGGGGGTCTTACCTCATCGTAAAACTCAGGGTTGTGCTGGTGATGTAATACTGCAGCGAAGGCATTTTTGGTAAACAAAGGTCCTCCAGGTCGACCATAGATGCACTGTGAAAGATGACAGTAGCTGCTCGGTTCATGTGGCTGTTAACCTCAGCGTTTCCAGACTTAAGACACCTTTTTAAGCCCTACTCGTACAGAACTAGTATAACCTTTGGACCTCTGGTGATTTGGAAATGAACCCCATACATCTGTGTTTCATGTAGAGTATTCATTCCCACAGGATAGTAAAGTCTGTTTTTTACTTGAATTTACTGACATAACTCCACAGTTCTGAGCGTCAAAGGCAGGGTCACCGTTTACAGATAGTGGTTGAAAAATGGAAAAATGTTCTATACTTTTGCTGCCATGCGTCTTAACCATCCATGCTTTCAGATGCTGCTCTTCTTATAGACCAGGGGTGTCAAACATGAATTTGTGAAATTCACAAATCATACTGAAGATATTAACAATCAATCACTTTAGTATATAAAGCCCTCTTGTTTCAAGTGAGTTGGACTAGTAAAATATTACCATAATATCCTACTAATAATGATGACTCCAAAATTTTCCTTTGTTTTTTAATATCGGTGGCACAATATTGTTAAAATTGCACCTATTTTTCCCAAGAATTTTGAGGTTGTTCATAGTTGTTCATATTATTCACATTTTTTAAAAGGATAGTTTGTAGATGTAAACATTTTCATCAAGTAATTTTACTTTTTTTCACTGTTATTATTTTATTGGTCTGGTCCGCATGAGATTATATTGGACTGTATGTGGCCCCTGAACTAAAATGAGTTTGAGACCCCTATAACACACTTAAGAACATCCGTGCTATATCGTGACATAAACCTCCTGAATTTCCACCCAAAATACATTTAAAACTTTAATTTATCATCACCAGAGCAGCCTCCATCATCCTCAACCCATAGGCAGGATAAATCCACAGAGGAGACAAAAAATGTTGCAAATGCAAACCAACAGACATGTTGATTTGCATGGAACTATCACAGGGCCTCTGTGTTTAATGATATAGTGCAGGTAAACTGTGGTGGAACTTCTATTTTACAAATTACAGATATGGCAGATTCACATGGGACAGATAATCTCTGCAATTATTACAAATTACCAGAGGTTCACAGGTAATGTTAGTCCTGTGAAAACAGTGCTTTAATCATGTTTCATTTTACCTTCAGTGAAACAGCCTCGTCTTCATCCGAGTCCTTGAACTCAATGCAGACAGCTATGTTTCTAGCCTGAGGACACAATGAGTAAAAGTGATCCAGTTATCCAGACAATGAGAAAAGTTCTGCAACATCACATCATAACACAAAGGTGTCAGATGAAAAATGTCGGTGAATAATCTCCCCAGGAACTATATTTACAACATAGGACTATAAGTTTATAATACCTTTGCAAATGACTTTTGGCTGTCGTACTTCAAGTGCTTTGGGTAGACATAGAGGTGATTGTTGTAGATGGTGAAAGGCTGAGAACATTTGGCTATGCACGGCACAAACTCCTCCACTTCGAAGAAGATGTTGGTCTTCTCACTGACATCAAACTGCTTCACAGGAATGTAGGATGAGGTAACACAATCTATATACAGAAGCAGGAGGGAGACCAAATAAACAGCCTGCAGACAAAGTGACTCATCTGGATTGACCACGAACAGCTTTAACTCTCATGTTGGCTCTAGGAGTGAATTCAGAGGGCTTACTTGTCAAGTCAGGGGCTACACTGTCGATGGTAACATCGAGGTTTCCTAGGATTACAGGCAGTTTGGCCATCTTCTCTGGCCTGAGGAAAGGAAAATAAACGTACCACGTACCAAAGAGTGAATATAAAACAAGTGGACAGGCTATAAATGAACAAATGTATATGCCACTTTCCCAGATGTGAGCAAACATATTTTTTCCTCAACTAAACCAGAACTTTATAAAGTATAGGCAGATATTTTCCTCATTTTCCTTTCCTGTTCATCTGCAAGAAAGAATGAGTACTGAGACAATTCACAACAGAGTGCACTTCACTGTTTATAATCACTAACTTTCTGAAGTCGGCCAGCAGTTTGAGCATATCTTCATTTGACAGCTTGTTGCTATCCTGCCTGTACAGAGCCGAGAAACGAGCACTTTTGTCAAGCGTCCCTGAAGCGTCTTTAAACAAAGGCCTGCAACAGAGAAACAAACAGTCAGGAACATTTCTATTGTTACACAAACACCAGCCTTTCTGTTTGAATGCTTAGAAAGATAAAGTATATTTTTACTTTGTTGATCATTTTTTGTAATATTTGTATTTGTATTATCTTTTGTGTTTTAACATGTTTTAGTGAAAATCTAGTATTTTCCTATATTTAATTTACTGACCATGTAGATTAAAGTTGAGGGTTATTATATCAAAAACAGAGCAAAGTGAAGAAAAAGTGACTTCTTCAGCAAAATCTATCATTAACTGGACATAAACCCAGTGTGTCCATCCACTGTCATTGAACAAACTTCATGAGTTTTACTGGTGAATCAATGTTGTAGAAGATAACAGTGTTTTCATTTTCACTACGGAGCCTTTGAACGTCCAAAGGGTGATGATCATGAAAAGATGACAAATTGTATTTTACACTAATTATTTACATGTATTGATAGGAATAGTGGATCAACAAGTATTCAGCAGATGGTTTTGGTCCGTGATAGATGTTTGGGTGTTTATGGGTTAAAATAATAATATATAATGTTATGTTTCATCTGTTTTGTCTTTTCCTGAGGTGGTGATTGCTGTTTTTCAGTTGATAGTTGATGTCATTGGTACAGGAAGTACACGCTTCCAACAATCTCTGTCAATAATCAATAATTGTGCCAATAATGACTCAACTACACTGCGTTCCAAATTATTATGCAAATTGTATTTAAGTGTCATAAAGATTAAATTTTGTGTTTTTCAGTTA
>JAPQRP010000016.1:25218093-25228919 GCA_037367295.1 Apogon hyalosoma | reverse complement strand
CTGATCGTCATTTGCATCAAGTATTTTGGAAAATTAAACAAAAACATCATTTGCATAATAATTTGGAACGCAGTGTATTAAGGTCAGCAACTCATTTATGTTCATGATTTTGGTTGTCAGTGAATGTTTGGATCTATGATTTAATTATTACTTGCTCAAAATCTCAATATATTAACTTTGCTATGATGTAAACTAAAGAAAAGCATCAGTATTTCAAATTTTAGAAAATGGGAACAAATAGAGACAAACACAAAGTCTTTTGTGAATATCACCAAGGAAAACATTTAATTTCCTTGTCTGTTAGAGACAAAAAGTACCTTGCTGCCCAGGCAAAAGGCATCCTGTACTGTCCTAACCGACTACATGCCAGCTTGGCGTTTTTCAGGACCTTCTGTGCCACCTAGTGGAAAACAGGAACACAGTGATTTAGCAAAAAGCTGTTTCAGCACTTACAGCAGTGGAATATACTGTACAGTACATTTATAACGTCTTGAAAACATGCCCTACACGCAGACTCCCCCAGAAATGTGCACATACACACATAGATATGTTTTACATTTTGCCCCGCCTGAATTAAATTACTACCCTCTATACACTCAAATGCATTCGTCCAGCCAAAGTCAATGCTTTCATTGAGAGTCGGCGCAAGTGGTCAGCACTTACAACAGGAATGATTATTGGTGTATAATGTAGAATAATGTGTTGGAATCTGCTGAGCGCTGGTGAACACACTGCTTTGTGAGCACACTGCTGATCAGGTTGTGTCAGTACCTTTGTGGAGTCTGAACTCTTCATATACGGCTCGGCACAGTGGTTGATTCCTCCCTGAAGCACCTTTTCTATGCGAGCCACCAGGAAGATATCAGGATGTGGGCAAGTTACTGAAAACACTCCCTGGGGTGAAAATAAAAACATCAGAATTAAAAATATGTACACCGCATTCCTGTATAGATTTATAGATGAAACCAAGACAATGGTAAGGGTTAAGTACTTGCACAGAAACAGAAAGGCATGCATAATGTTTTCTAAACATATCTTTTTGCATTTATTTGTGACATTTTAGGATTTAGTAAACATTTGTCTGTCAGGAGATATTACTGTATGGATGTATACTGCTGCCAGACCAGAAAAAGACTTAAAGCATTAAGTAGGTTATTGTTTTTCACATTATAATAACATATTTTCACATCATAACAAGACATTTTCAGTTTCCAGTTATAACAATAAAGATTTCACAGTTTGGCATAAAACTAATCAATTTTTCCTTTTCTAGCCTGGCAGCAGTATGCTTTTTTATATTTAAAAGAAAAAGTAAAATATGATGCAGTTTACTTTATTGCCCCCCTGAGGAAATTTGTTTTGGTAGTAGTGCTGCATACATATATTCATTCACACACACGCACACATATATTGCCACGAATAACACTTTGATTCATAGTAAAAGCAACAGGGAGCACCAGTAAAAAGGAACTAACAATAAATAAATAGAAACTGACAGTGAGTAATAAAAATGTACAAACCATGTTTCTATCAATAAGTAAGACTAATACTGATTATGCACGTGTACCATCATTACTAAGGCTCAGTTGATATTGTACAGGATTTAGTGTAGTGTCACATTGCACATGATCCATTAAGAAGACTAATACAAAGTGTAATGAACTAGCTTTTGAGATGATTGAGTCACATTTAAAGAACACCAGAAACAACATGAGACAATGTGGTATGTCAGGTTTACACCAAGGACGTTACATTTATGGTGTGTGCCTTGAGCGACAACCCAACAAATCACCTTGGACAGTATTTATTTTAAATTATTCACCTGTCTGGGATACTGCATGGCTGCTTCAGGCACCCCGTGGACTAGTCGTGGCCCCTCTGGGTGGGTGTCCCCACCTCCGTTCATGTACTGGCTGATAGTGCTGGGCACCATCCCTCTGACTGACGGTTGATTTAAGTCCACGTGGAAATCAGAGGCAATCTTTCTGCCGTTCTGGATGTCAAACAGTGACAGGGTGATGTAGAATGGCTCCACCTGGGAAAGGGTTCAAACAAATGTTGGATTAAACACATTGGTGATAATTATTTAAACTTTATTTTTGTCAGTTAGTTTACATGATGTCTGGATAAAAAACAGTAATGGTGCAGTGATTAATTTATGACCGGTGGCTATTCTGGTAAAATTTCAGTGGAGGGAGCTGGTTGAACGCAGCATCGACTGCATTTGTTTGTCTTTGTATGTCGAGTTAGTGTCTCTGTGGAGACAGAGCATGTCTCCGAGTCTTTAATAAGTGGCTTCTGCTGGGAGGGACAGCAGGATATCAGACTCTATTATACAGACTGTTCGCCGTTACTGAGCCTGTATCCCGGTTGCTATGTCAACCAAAGTCCTTCAACTGCTCCAATAATGAGGGGAGTCCATCCGGCCGATATAACAAACCATCACTTCCGTCTTTAGTCAGGCACATAATGATATTTCTGTTATTTACGGCCCACTGAGGCCAAATCAGTCTTACATTGGTTGTTGGTCCTTCCTCATTCTCAGCGACACAGCTTTGCAGATTAAATGAGAGGTCAAAGCAGTTCACCAGAACACGCTTGCCAAACTTCTCCTCAAACTGCTTCACGTCTGGTTCAATTCCTGAGAAATCTAGTTTCTGAAAGGAAAGGAGTAAAATAGAGGCTGTTATATTTTATAGGACATTGTTGGATCTCATATCCACATGGGAATAATTGAAATTCACTGTGCTTTACACTGAAATACCTGGGTGTCGGGGTCCAGGGTGAAGAGCTTCAATCTGGTTTCACTCCTCATCCTTGACTCTATATCTCTTGTGCTCTGAGGAAAAGAGAAAGTATTTTCTACACTGATTTAAACCACAAGCTGTCTGAAATGTCAGAAACACTGTAAGAGAGATTTTCACTCAAGTGGTTTTATCATTAAGACTTTTTTTTTGTCATTTGCACCATCTGGAAATGAGGCTTCATATTTTACAGGCTGATCCTGCTGCACAGACAGGCTCAGTGGTGAGAGTCAGGTGGTACCATCATACATTTCAGTGCAGCACACTGTAACCTGTCAAACTGTTTTCCATCTAAGTGTTGCCACCACTTTCCATGCACATATGGCTTAACTATTGCCTGTCATTTAGCACCAGCAGCATTTTTTTTAACACTACAAATGTTTGCAGCCCATAAACTATATACTGAGGCAGATGTTTCCATGGGTAAATGTATGTATTATATTCTTTATGCGCTTATGGGAAGAGTTATGCTAAACAAAGTGTTAGCTTTTTCCACTATTAGATATCTAATGTCGGAATTAACACTTGCTGTTTAGAGGCCTGAAGCTTATTTTCCATTTCTGGTTGGTCTGTTGGAACAAAGCAGCATTTTACATTACAGCATGGCAAGAGTGGTTTTCACTACTACTACTTATACCTCTATTAACATGCTGTTGTACATTACATGAGATAATATTTGGTGTATTTCATGTTTTTACAGGGATTTCCCTCTGTGATGATGTACCAAATATACTGAACAAAAGAATCTAAGAGCGGTAGACCTACCTGAAAGCTGTCCATACTGCCAGAGGAACTGTCTGACTTTCCAAGATCATCATCTAGAAAAAAATGGATTTATGGCAGATATGTAAAGGATGAACAAAACTTTTTTGTTAAGCCCATTTAATCATTTAATTACTTACTGACTTGTAAAGTTCTGTAAATATTGTACAGGAATCAGTCAGGAAAGAGATCCTGTAGGTCTGAATGTCATATTTCACAAAACTTCCCAGATCTACTCAAGCAGAAGTGTTTTTTCTCTTTCACATGCACAGCGTGATTAATAAAAGCTGCAGACTTAGGAAGATTAGTGGAGCGTTTTGTGCAGAAGCGTTCAGCCTCTTCCCTCCACAGCTAAGCCTCCAATAAGACAGGAGGTGGGTATTAAAAGCCTGGGTGGTCCGGTATCACTAACTCTGCAGACTATGTGTAAAAAGCCAAGACAAAATAGGTAAAAACTGATCCACGACGAGTGGATGATGGTGTGAATGAACACGTTCTCTTTTCTAAACATCCTCAGGCACGTACAGTATCCCAATGCAAATAAACGAATGATGATAAGTGGATTTACGCATTCTTCAAGTACAGTTAATTATTATTTTTATGGATGAAATAGCTAAAGCCGCTTTCAATCTTGGGATTTTAGCAGTTATTAATTTAAAATAAATCCACAGCAAACTTTATATTACACAGTTCTACATATAGTATATCAACGTTATCATTATCAAAATGCAAACAGTGCATCATGCATGTTATGCTGTAGACTATTCCAGACAAAGTTGGAGGAAAAAACTATTTGTGTGACCATGTACAGGCTGATTTACACTTGTGTTGCTAATCTACATCAATCAGAAACTCCAAAAACAGGGAGATAAAGTCATCTGAACACACCGTCATGGATGTCTCCATTCCTCTTCTCCTGCATGGCAATCTCAAAACTACTGTGCAAGATCTTGTTGAGGGTGTTGATCCATTCCTCCATCTCTGCTTCACCGTCTGCAGCCAGCAGGTAGGTGCTCTTATCCTGCATCTTCAGCTCGAAGGCAAACCGCCGAACTTTGTTGTTCTAGAGCAAAAAAGATAGGACAAGATCAGATATGACCACAAAGAAGAGAGCAGTGGGATGATTATTAAAACTAAAAAATAATGGAGTCAGGTGCTAACGACAGAAATATTGTAATAGTACAAAAACTGAGAACAA
This sequence comes from Apogon hyalosoma, assembly GCA_037367295.1. Classification (NCBI taxonomy): domain Eukaryota; kingdom Metazoa; phylum Chordata; class Actinopteri; order Kurtiformes; family Apogonidae; genus Apogon; species Apogon hyalosoma. Next base: position 25,224,155 of record JAPQRP010000016.1, on the reverse strand, counting down.
GTGTTTTTATTATTCAACATTTTTGCTTGTATAGTGTGTTTGATATTGAATTATTGACTAAATATGTTTAGTTTTTGACTGCAGAGATGGCAGGGCTGAAGGAATGTTTTATTCACAATCCAAAGCTAACATGCACGCATTGCCAGCTCACTAGAAGTAGATGCTCAAGTATTTTGATTTAAACCATACTTTGCTGGATTTTAATCCTAACCTAACCCTCCAAATCCTTTTATTATGCAGTTCGAGCTTGCAATAACATGATATGCAAAGTAAATATTCAGTCTCAGAGCACAGGACACTAAAAATGACACTATCTTTCTGCAGGAAATCTACAAAAAGTGAATCATTGTTTCAGAGAGAGGTGGCTAGTCCAGATTTAACCGCCACAAAAAGCAAATGAGCACACTGAGTTAGGGAGGGATGGAGTATTTCCATCTGCGTAACAAAGCCTCCAGCTCTGCCAGGACCGCAGGCTCAGATGCAGAGTGGAGTCAACAGAAAATGAACTGGATTTGCAGAACTGAACTATGACCTCTAATCAGCCACGAAAACTGACGTCATTATTTTATTTTTATTATTGCCATTACTGACTCTTCAAACCAATAATGTGTGATTCAGCTGCAGTTTATTTCCAGCTGCTACTTTTACTTTAACAGCTCCATTAAGTATTCAACTGGTACTTATTTTGAGGAATATGAAGAGATCTCATTATTGTCAGCAGTCAGTGGATTGTCAGGCTTTAGTTCCCACTGTTGCTTGGCCAAAATGTTGACACGGCAGAGTGGGAGTGATTGGGAGGGATTGTCATTATCTGCAGACTAGCTGAGTAAACACAGAGAGGGGTGTTTAGGACAGAAATAAAGCTGGGGGACTTGATAAACAGACCTAATAACCTGAAAGACAAGAGGCTCTCACTATTTTGTGGACTAGCACTGCTGTACACATACACATCCTCCAGGAAATGAATACAAAAAACAAAACAATATGGCAAACTATACACACAACGTTCTTAAAATCCCCGTTCTAGTCAGAGAAGACAATAGACAAGAGAACTGCAGCCTCTTTTTGGTGCTTGCAGGTTTGGTGGTCACCTAATTAGTACGTGACAAATGCTTTGAGGATTTGATCATACGTTGGCGACTTAACAAAGTGCAGGAGCAGTTTGAGGCTTAGTATGATGTCACTCCACACGCCATTACAGCTGCAGAGTTAAACGTCTACAGTTGCACATACAAAGCAGTTTCGGCTGTTTAAATCATTTTAACAAAAAGACGACTATATATGGTATAAGAGTAGCTCTGCAATAGTACTGAACATCGTCAGAAGAGATTAGCAGTAGGATTAAACAATGAAAAAAGAAAAGGTTTTACATCAGAGAGTAATTCATTCAGTCATGTCCCTAATTTGGTGTTTCCATTTGTTAGACAGGGGCATAGACAGTGTATAAGGTTGGACATCATGAAAACCAAAATGTCAAATGTCAAAATCATCGCTGGCTACAGTATAGGTCATAAATCACACCCATTAAATGTTATTCAGTGGAATTAATACCAGATGCAAAACTCAAAGTACCTGTCTATTCATTTTTTCCTAATGGTGATTTCAGACTTTTTGGGAAAAATTATCATGAGACTCATCTGACTTTCTGAAGTTTTTTTTTGAAGTTAACGGTATAAAAGTTAGAAAAGGAGAGAAAAAAAGAGCAGAAATTTAGCAGCATAGACTATTCAAGATAGCATTGCCTTAATTGTTGAAGGGTATCAACACAAAGCCTAACCACAGCTGGACATAAAGAGGAGGGAATTAATAAATGAATTAATAAAAGCAATCCTTATTGTCCAATCAAAGACAGGAGTTTAACAAGACACATAGAACAAATAAAATATGGTTAAAAAAAACTAGAAAACAAAAAAAATCCGAAAGGAAAGCTTAACTCTTATTGCCGCATTTTCTCCTTTTAATAAAGACCAAAAAGACCCTACATATCATCAAATATGTCTTTTGCAATTTTGTAATTTAGCAATCAGTGGTTTATATAATGTTCTGTCATCCAGTTAACCCATTCTCTATATTCAGGTCTAACTGGTTTTCCAGTAACGAGGAATCCAAGGAAAACAAGATTTATCTGCCACAAGACACATCTTAGCTGATTCAGGTACAAGTATATGTAAACAATGTTTCCTAAAGTTATTGATAATATTAAAACGGGTCATTAACCAGTCGTGTTGCTGAATCTGTTCGACAAGCAGCCAAGAACAAATCAGGTAGGTAGGTGACAGACGGACACAGTGCCCCACATCTCAGCTGCACAGATTTTGGCTCCAAATTACCATAGAAACCACTTGTAACGGAATAAGCTAACGTCAACAAACTACCTACTGTACTTCCAGCTCAAAACAGACTGACATAAATCGCAATTAAGCACAGACAAATCCTGTGTAGTGGACCTTTAAAGGATCTTTGTGAGACAGCGGTTTAAGGGGCAGACTGCATCAGTTCAATTCAGTTCAATTCAATTCAACTCAACATACTTTATTTGTCCCTGAGGGGCATTTTAGAAAGAGTGTGAAAGTAGCTTTAAAAGGCAACACTTGTCACAAACTTAAAAAACACACAGTCTGGGGTCGACACACACAAAAACAAAGAAAACACACACGGGTGAAGTGCTTAGTGTGGTGTAATTGTAAACTGCTAAGTACTCAGGGCTTTCCTCCGCTGTGTCCTGCAGCCAGGACAGCGGAGTCTGCATCTAGAGGGGAGCCACTGAAATTCTGAGGGTTAGACTGTGAGTGGGTTCTGGTACAATCCCGTGAGCTGATTTTAGAGTCAGTCGATCACATAAGGTGGTGAGACTTCGAATCGGCTGCTCGATGATCTTTGAGCAGACTGACTGTTCAACAGACGATGGAGAGAAACTAGCAGGTGAAGGAAAAAGTTATGACATTTTCACCCAACCTCATAGTAGCCACTAGAAAGATGAAAGAAATAAAATTAGACCCAGTATTTTTTAGTTAAGGACATATTCACTGTGGGAAACGCTTAAACATAATAGGCACCACACCACTGAATGCCACCCAAAGAAGAAATCCAAGAAGTGAATAGATGGAGTGATATTTGGCTTTTTAAAAATGGAATTATGTATTTTAAAACATTTCCCTGTGGCCTACATAAACTATAAATGCTCTGCTTGGGTCTGAGTTCTTCATTAATTCAACTCCACAGGTCCATTTTCAACCCTATTTCTGAGTAATGACACCAGAAATGCAAATGAACCACTTCAGGCCCTGCCCCCTCCAGGTTATTGGCTGTGCTGCTCTGTCCCGTTAAACCAACAGCTGAACATTTTAAGTAATCGGCTCAAAGTTTGGACATATTTTCAGTATGAACTACAACCGCTGCTGCTGATAAACAATTATGTCGTACTTGGAGAAATGTTCGTCAGAAGTCTTGACCTTATATGTGCAAATGCTGTGACATAACTAGTTATAGGCGTAACAAATTAAGAAGGAATTAAAACAGGTTGTAGAAATCCACTTGATTTTTGCCAAAATTAATATAAAGATAGCTTTGCAGCACCTGGAGGGTTCAAACTTTTTGAACTATTAGGATCCAAATACACAAATAAATGAACCAAAGACTAATAAAAGTGGGTTTAGCAAAAATATGACCCCTTTCAGTAAAAAAAAAAAAAATTCCCAAAAATAATGAATATTAAATTCCATTTCAGCCATACCTCTAAAAGAAGTAAAATACATCATTATAGAATGGTCCTACATAAACAGGAGGAGAGAAATCAGCTCATCTCCAGACCGCATTGAACTTGGAAGAACGTTTTTATTTCCCTCCCTCCTTCACTGTGGAATGTAACCGAGATGTGGCCTGTGGTTAAAGGCCGGGTGGTTTGGTGAACTGTGGGTCAGCGCACACACCTTAACCTGCCCCGGTAAATCCCGCACACATCTTAAAGTTTTCATATGCCAAATGCAATCCTCTTCTCCGTTTACATTTTGGGCTTGACTCTAGTCACATGATATGAATCAGACGGCCCTGGCCAAACACTCCCACTCATAATGCATTCCACAGTAAATATGTGATTAATGCCAGCTGGGTGCCTCGTCGGTAAATCTGGTTGCTTCTAAGTATGGAGATGATAGACAGATAATAATGCACCCTGTGAGCCTCGGCCTGCGGACAGATGCTAACACGTGGCATTGATTGCGAGGCCGGTGTAAAGTGCATGGAAGTGAGACCTCAGCATTCACCTTGTTTCATCAGCTGAGCGTCAGCAGTAAAGCTAGAACCTTGGGGAACAGGGAGCTCAGGTTTCAGGGAAATGGACCGGAGAGGGTTTCACAGATACTTGATGAAATGTTTTGGCAACCGTCCTTTATGTTCAGTCCAATTTTGTGTTGTCTATAGATTTTGTTTTACCCCCAGCAATAAAAAAAAAAAAACAAAACACATTTATATAGACAATAAGTGCAGTGAGGAAGCTGCTATGTCCCTTTTCACGGTTCATTCCTGGCAGATGGTATTTTAACTTCCTTTAGTGACCTGATTACATTCTGTGCTACCATGGCGCCAGCTGGGATATCCCGTTTGGCAAAGCAGGTGATGGGTCATCCAGGGTCACAGAGAGTAACAATAACCGCCTTTGAGCCAGTGGCCATTTTTAACAGCGTACCTGCACCACGCCCATGCAGGAGTCCAAGAAAATAGTTCCTTTAGGCTCCTTGGAGATTTTCTCGTCCTTGTAGAAGTTTAAGTTGTAAGAGCCGTCTCCCAGCTGAGTTAGATGGAAATACCTCCGCTTGAATGACTGAAACAAAAAAGTGGAAAAGCAAAACTCAGCACTTTAGTGACAAGTTACAAGTCATCCGCAGCCTTATTATTAATCATTAATTCACTAAAACGAGTCTCGTGCTTTTCACAGGCTGTAAAAAGGCAATAACTGAGAAGTATTAAAATTGGACCACAGCTTCACCAGAAACTGCTTATCTTCTTGTTTTTTTTTTAAATTAAATTTTACATGAGACTGTGCATTTTTTCACTACTTCATCAGATTTGTATACGTCACACATATATACTAGGACCGCACAATATTGAGAAAACTGGCATTACATTTTTTTGCCGCAACAAATATTGTGATAAATAATGTGGAATTTTCAGTAGATGACTTGAATGGGTTTATATGAAAAGAAATAACCTTTGCACAATAACTGGAGGGTTTTTTTCAAGGTGAGTGCACATAAAAAATAAAAGCCATCCTTCCCTTTAACTATAATGTGACAGTTTCATTCATTTTAAAGACAAATGTAAATTGCAAATGTACCTTTTTTATGAAGCAGCAGTATGATTTGTTTGTCTTTTGAGTCGACAGTAAGTGATCATAGTTCATGATAATTAGTGATTCATTTAATGTTAAAATATACTACAGTTAATACATTCACAGATAAGACATATAAAAGATAAGATATATGACATTACCTTGACCTTTACATAGAAATGTTTTTGAGACATGCTATGCATTATGGGATAGGAAAGTCCACTGGTAAAATATGTGGAGAGAGATGCAAATGTGTGTATGGCTTAAGTTTCTCTCATATTTTACACTTTTCCTAAGAATTTCAGAGCAACGGCTTTTCACTCACTGATTTTCACCTGTATTACACGGAAACCGTCAATAAAGGAGCAATGCGCTTGCTTCTTGCTTGTGAAAACTGGATTTTGCTGGCTATTCAACATTAACATGCCACACTATTGCACATAAAGTTGGAATAAAATATGTTTTCCTGCACTGGAAAATAATCAAAATCTTACCAAGTGTATTTTTCTTATTTCTAGTCAAAATATCTCATCACACTTAAAATAAGGCATAATCACCTAAAGAGTAACTTTTCAGTGAGATATAATAACTTATTTTTAGACAATAGATCTGGAAAGTCTTATTTCAAGAAATTTTACCCACATAATTTTCACTTGTTCCATTGGCAGATTTTTTGCTTCAATTAAGCAAAAAAAATAAAATAAATAAAATAAAATCTGCCAATGGAACAAGTGAA
>JAPQRP010000016.1:25169012-25195041 GCA_037367295.1 Apogon hyalosoma | reverse complement strand
TATATATATATTTTTTTTTTTTAATTTTTTTTTTTTTTGTTTTACTAATATATACATATATATTGCCCGATCAAAATAAACTCCTCACTTAGATTTAACAAAGCAAATAGGACTGAATAATTACTGCAGTGATTAGCCTAATATGTTTAATCTGCAACAAGTTATTTAATGCAAATGGATGCAGTAGCTTTTTATTTCTTAAACAAGCATCGATTTGCTAGAGAGTATAAAGATTGGACTCATTTTGAAAGAGTGATTCTGGAGCTTGTCCATGTGTGAAAATGAAGACATCCTTTTCACACATGGATTGGCCACCACATGTGAGATGTACTGGAGAGGACTCCATTCAGTGGTCTGACTCGCTGATGATCAATACATGATCTTAGACAATAATCGGTGTAACTATGCGCGGCAATAAATGTTGTGACCTTTATTGTGACACTGCAGCAGTAGTGATGATGCCAAGGTGAATGTGTCCTGTAATCCAATCTAAAGAAATCTCTTATATGGGACTTTTTTTTGGCCAGACTGTGAAAAGTACTCAGCAAAATTATATCCATAGACATCTCCAGTTTTCACCCACATTCTAGCTGGTCTAAAACTGAAGCCTTCAGGGTTAGATATTTAAAAGTTCACCCTGATAACAGCAGCTTAAGCAGAGAGTGAGACTGTGAATGTTCCTCTATGAGTTTATTATACCTTAATATGTGCAGGGACTGCGTGTGTTTTAAAGCAATATTAGCTCAACCTTCACACCAAGTGGAAGTGAGTTAATGAATTGAGCTAATAATTAGTGTCTTCCTGGGGGCATAATGAGCTCTTTATGAGTTTAAGAGGCTCACTTCCTGGCTTAGATGACTCTGTTGTTTACAGTCACTTTAACACTATCAGTAAAAAAATGACATCTTAAAGTGAATCTTGTTATTGGGGCGCATACTTGAAGTCATTTTGTAGTCTCACAGAATGTGGTTTGTCTGGATTATTTGGGTCCATCATACTGCAGACAATAGGTCATGATGAAAACCCTCAGGGATAGTGGGATACGTCCTTGGATAACTTTGTTTTCTTTCATTCAATCAGTATTGCAACATAATATCTATATTCTTTAGTTTCATCCCACAAAGAAAGCTTTCCCTTTATCCATATCTGTGGCCAAAAGAATAACTCATTACAACATTTCAGCTATTGTGCTTCATTTCATTGAGCTTCAAGTCTAACATAGCTCCTCATCAGCAGCGTTCACTTTTTTGCGACTGTGCTTAAATCAAATCTATTCCTTGCAACATTATGCAAATCTTTCCCAGGAAATCAATACAAATGTATTTCTTTGGGGTGAGTTGGCAATTGATCAAAAACCCACTGAGCCCTTTTAAAGACACAAAATACATATATATGTCTAAAGCAGCAGTGGAGGGAGATTTGGAGAAAGTGCAGTCTGTTCAAATGCAGTTTAATATCCATCCCAATTAGCTTGTGCCAAGTACATATGTACAAAGAAGAAGGGCCATTGATAGTGTCTGTGATGCTGCAAAATAATACAGTAAATAATCGGGCCTGATGATCAGAGTGAATCATGGACTGGAAACATGGAGTCATTCCGGTTTAGAGCATATTTTTAAATATGATTCATTAAAAAGCTTCGGCTGATTCACTGCAGATCAATGCATGACATGGTGGTGTTTCACAAAGCTGTTATATTCTGCTGTATCTAGCAGGGATCAACACCTGTACTTGTGTGGATCTAACTGAATATAAAGCAGCTGAATCATTGGTCTTCATTCACACCCACAGTCCAAGTCTGTCTATATGTATGTGACACAAAAGGAACAGCACATTTCAGATGAAAAACTTTACACAATAGATCTGTCCCTTTTCCAGATCTAGATTAGGATCCGGATATTAGAACTTTTCAAAGGGTTCTACCTCACTGGGATGTAGAGGACTTTTTGACATTTTTGTGGTTTTCTCAGAAATTAAGACGGTTATTGCCACTGAAAAAGGAAAAAAACATGCACAGAAGCTGCATAACAATGTCTATCAACACCATCTATTTCATGCTGAGCCAGAGGATCTTGAACTGAGAACATATTTTCATTTAATTTCTAAATCCACTATATTCATGGTGTTCCTGACTTCAATTTTGAGTGAGAAACTTTGCATTTGGTATTAATGCATTCTCCTTTTTCATATGACTAGTTCATAATTAATCTGATAAATGAACTGACACTGAAACTGCATCTACTTCACTTCAAGCCACTTGAAAACAACAAATGACAGAAACTTCTAAGTCTTTGGAGTATGTTTCAAGGGTCAAGGAATTGATCTGCCTTAATATAAATGTTTCTTTAAGTAAATTCACAATTATTCAGTGTGGTAGATACGACTGAAGGAGGCAAGGGTCTGCAATTTGATGTCATTCATTAACAGGTTATGTTATTACTTATGTACTACTGAATCAAGTGAGTCCACAGCTGTAGTTGATGGCTCTGCAGGTGAAAGTAGTTGAATAAAGGTTCTTTGTTTGCTCTCACTTCCATTTGTTTAGCAGTCATTGTGTAATTTGCGTAATTGTAGTTATTGTGTTGAGTTCAAAAGAGACGTGAGAGAACGGCCAATAACCAGGAAATTGTTAAAGTGATTATCTCCATAAATATAACTTGGAAAAAATAACATTAGATGATGAGTTTTCAGTTACATAACAAGGGCTTGATGCAATCACTGGTCCTTCCCAGTTGGAGCCAAAGCAAAACAGGGTGTAACCTGGAATGTAACAAAAACACAGCCCACCCGGCGCTGCCCCTCCACTGCAGCAGCGGCAGATAGACCCACCACCACCACCACCACCACCACCCAGCAGCCTATTTCCAGTTCCTCCTGCAGAGAGCTTGGAGAGAACAATTTTAACATGGGGGTAATAATAATAATAATGCCATATCTACACCCTGTGCTAATAACATCACTGTATAGGATGTGGGATACAATGGCATCAAAATAACAGGATGTAATCATGAGGCTCACACAGTCATCGAAGCAGCAGATTTAAATACGGCAGTCATAACACGTATCACTATTACGATCCTAAAGTCAGGGGAAAAAAAAAATTAAGGCTGCTTTATTGATTAATGGAAAATATAAATGTAAGTAAGAGTATTGAACATGAATTATGATGCCATTGAATCTGTGGGAAAATCAAAGTGCTGCTGCCAGAATGTTTTAGGAGCCTGAGTGCTGGAGATAATGTTTCTATGTATCAGTCAGCAAACACACACACTCTTTACGGCATCTCTGATCTTATGTGACGTCTGCAAATTTCAAGAGGGCTAAAGCATCTCAAAAGTAGGAAGCAATCGCGAAGATAAAGGGGTCCCAAATGCTGCTGTTTTACTGTAAACCCATTAGGCCTGTGTGTGAAAGCTGAAGGGGGGGGGCTCTTATTGGCTGCCTGTATCCTCTGGGATATGCTGGTGTACACAGTGTATATGCAACAGTGTCTCTATAGGTAATATCAGCAAAACAAAGACCTAATGCAGACGAATCAGGCAGTGATAAAAATAGCCTCATTGGTAGTCAGAGGAAATTGCCACATTAACACACACTTAAATTGGCAGCTTGCATTTAGGCCTGAAGCCAGTAAGACAATGTAATAAGAGAGTTAGTCATTAAATCTGTTAAATAGGCTTAATCTGTGGAGAGTTTCAAGTTGATGGCATGCAGACTGACTTAGGAATTTCTTTAACTCCCCCCAAAAAAACTTAGACATAAACACAGAATAATTGACTCATTAGATTTGATTCTCTGAAAGTTAAAGCGCCACAGGCTTTAGTGTGAAGCATTACTCCCAAAACATCAGTGGATAAAAGGCTCTTTTATCTTTGACCATGCTGATATCACCGCTTTCTCTTTCTTTCCTTGCAACAACATTTCCCTGATAAACTATAGCAGATACTTCAGAGCTTCTGTTGCAGAATGACCATTGGCCTCGAACATTTCACAGAAACTCAGGAAGAAAGCTGAACCTTTGTGAAAGCAAAGCCTGAAAATGCATGAATACTGGAGGGTTTTCTTGATAACTTTTCTTGTGTTTATAAAGAAAACAAGCATGAAACAAGAAACCTTTGGATTGCAAAAGTATACACGCTGCTGTATTATCTCAAATCAGTGGCTTTTTATTTTTGAGGCTGTGAAGCCTCCTGAGGAAAATGAGATGCAAGCTTTCACAAGGAAGGAAATGGGTGATGTTTTGTAATCAGTGAGTGAAATAACAGAGTGGGAAAACAGCCAAAGCACGTCATTTAATTACTTACTCCATGCTTACAGCCTGTAGATGGTTTGTTCTGTTATTGCATGTATGAAAGTGAAAGTGTTTGACCATTAACCCCATTAACTCTGGTGAAAAATCTAAAAATAATGACCTGCTTCAATTGAAAGTAGGGGTATGTATTGGCAAGAATCTGCCGATACAATACAAATCACAACACTAGGATCACGATACAATATACTGCAATATATTACGATACTGTTAACAATACGATATTTTTCTTGTTTTAAGAAGATTATTTCCTGGAGAAATTGAATTACACCAGAAATATGCACAAATACTAAACAATTTTTTTATTGGATCAGAACAGGAACTAATGCTGTATCACAAAACATTCCTCTGTAAAAACCTAAAGTACAGGATTTGGATAAATAATGTTTTAACATCTGGCTTTACCAACACAGAAAACACACACAATAAATAAATAAATAAAATTATGTTTTACAGACATTACAGTTTAAAATCCTGCTCAAATGTTCATATTCTATTAGCTGTGAAAAGAAGTAGTTTACATTCTTTGATGCTTGAAATAATTTTTAACAAAACACACTGTCATCAATTTAAAAAAACTACATGCATGACCTGCAGTATCACAATGCTACTTTATTACAGCTTTTTAGTAAACAAACAACAGAGCAAAATACCCATGTGAAAACTATAAAAAAAATGTCGATATAGTACTTTTTAATATTGATACAGTGTCGTGAAATGAAATATCGCGATATACTGTGGAACCGATGTTTTCTTATACCCCTAATCAAAAGGGGCTAAAAGGGCAAATATAATGGTTTGTGTCTTTTTAAAACCAGCCCATATGAACGGAATGTGCTTTTTGTGCTCATTTTAGACTTTCTTGTACTGTAATAAAAATCTACGAGGTAAAACCAATTCCCTGCACAGTTTTTACTATCGATTTATATGACTGCTAAACGCTGACAGAGGATTAATTGACCCCGTCTGGTTGATAAGACCATCCCTGAGCCAAGGGGAGCAAGCATGCCCTTGACCTAATTCCCTGCCTTCAACGGCCACTGTCAACTCAGCCTCTGCTGCCAATCTGATGAAGCAGTGACGGGAAGAAGACATCACAAACACACACATATACACACATTAGTAAGTAAACACAAACAAGAAGGGCAAGACAAGCTGGTACGGAGCAGCAGAAGCCCTGCCAAGCCCGACGGTTCGCAGATGAAGAGCGGTGATTGATTTCCAGCAGACACAGAGCTCACTGTTCCCCCCCTCACCCCAGCCTTTCCCACAGAGGATTTAACCCATTGCAGTGCTTTGCGAGAGCAAGGATCCAGCCCTCCTACTGCCCTACATTTTATACAGTCAACAACTGCGGATATGCAGTGTACTGGCATCACAAGAGCGAGGGTGGTTAATATTACTGAATATTATTGCTCTTGTTGCATATACACACCTTTCAATTATGCACAAGTCAAATTAAACTATTGGGTTATTTCCCTGACAGAGCAAAAAAGCTGCACTCATCCACCCAGTGCATGCATACTCTAATATTTCCAAAATATGAATATTTTATTGTCCTCATGTTCTGCATTTTGCCCTCTTAATAGAAGAAATCAGGGAAGGAATGCAGCATTAATAATTTGTTTTAAGACATTTTCCACTAAACAACCCATTTAGTAGAAATTTTAAGTGGTTTTCCTATATTTTAAGATTGGACTCAAGACAGTATTCTATAAACTTTGTAGACAAGTGCAGGAATATTTAGTTCAAGGTTTGTTCAGTCCAACATCAAATCAAGAAGCAAAAAAGTCTAATATTATTGGTTTTGTCTTCTAAAAATAAAGGGGTTTTCTGCTTTTCTCTGCTGTTTTTAATATATGTTTATTCAAATTACTTAGGGAATTTGTAATATTTTCTGTCATTTTACAGTTTATGCATAAAACACTGAAAAATTCAACAGATTGATTGAAAGGTATTTGAAGATGCATTCATTTTAGCCTTAAAATTGACACTATAGGATCTATTGTTCTGTCTATGTGAATGGAATTTGAACTGTAGTGGCACACTTACTGTACAAGCTACACATGCACACACACACCTTAAGTACTCGCGGAGTTGGCACAGCACGCGACTCTCTCCGACTCAGTGCTCGTTCAGCCTCAGATGGCCCAATGGGCTCAGCTGCTCCCTTACAGATGTAGCCACTACAGTTTCTCTCTAAGACAGTACGCAGTCCGTCAAACACAACGGTGCTGGTGGTGCACCCCATCACTCCAGGTCCAAACAGGCATCAGTCAGGAGAGCCTGCCAGTGACCCAGTTTCCTTGGTCATCTCCCGTTCCTTCACGTTCCATTATCTAACTCTGACCCGCAAATCCACAGCGTCTGACCCGGGCAGAGCTCGCTGGTGTCCAGGCTAAAGGATCCTGAGAGAAGAGCCAAGGAGAACAGACAGCTGGGAGAATGGAAATGTATAAAACACAGAGAACGGCCTCACTGTAATTCCTAGCTGCCCCAGTCTGTGCTTATAGGAATACCTCAGTCAGCAGACGAGATACAGTGAGTGAGAGAGTGAGTGAGTGAGGTAGAGCAGAGGACGAGGGATGGGGGATGAAGGATGCTGTGAGAGCTCTGCTGCTGCTACAACCAATGCAGAGCTCCGATGCAACGTAAGCTTGTATGAGCATCTGTCTCACTTAGTCTTTTCTGTGTGCATTTTCACACTCTTTCCTATCTTCTCTTTTCATTTCCACATTTGCATACTGCTGCTTGACTACACATTAAATGAATTATGCATTTTGGATTTTACTACACAAGATTAGACTTTTGGGAGTCGGATAAATGGGTTACACTAAATACCGTCTTATATCCAGAGGGAGAGTCTGATTCCATGGTCAGGCAAACAGCAATATGGCTGAATGCTTATTTAGTTCAACTGAGAATCCACAGGCACAACAAGAGGATGAATCACACTGAATAGATGGCATATAATCTGCAGAATGCACAATCTTCTATGAAAACACTGAGAAAAGCCCATGAAAACAATGCACATAATTATACGTAATGTCACATATTTACTAAAATAGTCTAAAATGTAAGAAAGCTGGTGGAAAACCTAATGACCCCAGAAATCTCTGTTTAGAAAACATACCAAGAACAGGGAGGATTTTGAACCATTTTAGCCAAGACATGAAATACAGAATGTTTTTGCTACAAAAGATTAGCTGCTGCTTGTTCACATGCTGGTTGTTTTGCCAAGTACGCAGATATATTGGGAGTGGAACGACAAAATTTGATCATACACAAGCTTTGGAAATGCCAGGGAGTGATTCATCTGCTAACATGGCCTTTGATCAAAATGCCTCAGGAGTGTAAGGAGGAAGAAAAATATAAAAACAGGAAAAAAGAAAATATGATGTAAAAACTATTGGAAAATCCCTTTTGTTTCTTAACAGTTTGTCTTTCTTTGTGCAAATGTTAGAATTGCTGCTTCACCATAATTTCCACTTTTTGTGTTTAAGCACTTTGACAGGTGAATACAGATGGATGCACCATGTCTACCTGCTGTTTTAGTCCACAATTCACTTCCTGATTAGGTGCTGTAGACAAAAAAAAAAAAAAACAAGTAGTGCTCATCTTGGTTTATTTATCTCTGTCATATCTCTTCCTGCAGCTGTAGGTCACACACTCAGAGACCCCAAAGACCTCAAAAAAAAAAAAAAAAAAAAAGATCATGCTTGCTAAAGTGAGTCATGCACATGCTCCCACTCCTGCATGTCTGTATGTTCTCCTGGCAGCAGCTGTGCTTACTCACATAACTCTTAATTCTGTGACTACACACCAGTGTCCAAAAAGCATCTGTATAGACACTGACTGGCAGGGGGAAAATCTTTATTTACATTAAGTCACATTAAAGCTGCTAACAACCACCCATACATACACGCACATTAAAAACACATACTTGCCTGCCTGAAGAAAGTACAGGCCTCCCTTACATCATGATGGTGTACTACGCTATTGCACACATTCCTGCCTGCTGCTGTGTTAATATTTCAGTAGTGCTTGACACAGTGAACTACATTCGACTGTGATGAGTTGAGCTGCAGAGGAAAGCAGCTGAGCCCATAAATGAAGGGATTCAGATAGAGATAGATAAAGAGAGAGAGAGGGTTTGGGGAAAGGCAAGACTTTGATTATACCCATTGATCTGTTAGGAATGCATCTCCTCTTCAGTTTATCCTGTTTCTCACACTTTTCATCCAGTCCCCATCCCCTTGTCGCTGTAAAGAGGGATTTAGGAGCTTACTATATGTAATAACAAGAAGAAGTCTGGTGTAAAACTGGCAAAACTGCACACTCATAAATCCCCTAGCTGAAGCTATTTAGGTGAGAAGTGACACAGATTTTCTTGAACTTGAGCTCTGCTTTGAATGCAGTTTCGGTATTTTTGCCATAAGGCTGTGCAGCACAAATGTTTACGTTTCACTTAGTATCAGCAAAATGTGCAATTAAAATGTCTGTGGTGTAATAACTATAAATGTGTCGGATATAAAAAAGTTTGATTTCAAAGGAATTTTATTTGGTCTTCTTTCCCAATCTGGAAAATCACACCCCCTTCATTATTGTTTTGCTAAGTGATTATCACCATAAAAAGGAGCAAAACAGTATGGAGTAAGATACATAGCTGCAAGAAGACACTGTGGGAAGTGTGACAGCTGGTGATTGTAAATCTTGAGCCTTGAGGACATAGATTCTTTTTGTGTGTGTAAAGACCTGTCTGCAGCAGTGTAATGAGGCACTGACATAAAGGCATTATCCGGGACTATTTAACTTTGCACAGTAAGTAATGAATCATCAAGAGTTTGTTTGGAATGATTATTGTTTTTTGTTTGACTTGCATTTTGCTTCACAGTGAGTGTCAGCATAGGCCTCCAGAAATCACACTACGGACATTGAAGTTATATGGTGCATGACTCTGAAGGTGTTCAGTTTTAAGTCTTGCATTAAGATGTACTGCAAATACAGTGCATGCAAATGATCCAGTTGCTCCTCTTAAATCAGCCCACCTGTAACCGTGCACCAGCCTAAAATGTTACCAGCTAAATAACCCTGCCCGCATCATGTTGACCCCTTTGTTTCTTAAATCTATGGGTTAACAAACTCTGCAGAAGGTTTACAGTTTACAGTGAAAAATGACTAAGGTCAGACAGGAAAGTGCTGAGTCATTTTGCAGCAGGTTCATTTGCTGCCTTTGTGCGAAGCAGCTCCGTCCTTAATGATCCGATTCACAACAGCAAGCTAGGATATGACAAATATGACTTACTGCAAAAATGGCTTTACACGCAAGTCAGAAAGCAAGTAAAATATATTTATATGACACTTTTCACACACAAAATCAGCATATCAACATGACTATGACGCACATGCTGCTTCAGGATAATCAATCAACATAGTATATATATATTGCCGCCTGACATTCTAACGCCTCAGCAAAGTGTGAGGACATCTTTGCAGTGCATGTCTGTGGCTCACAAAGGAAGTGGTACAGTAGCCTCTGGTGGTACCCAGTATGTGTCAGCCATACTAAATCTTGAGTTATTAGATCTCAAGGCAAGTCAGCAAGCAGAATGGTAGGGGGTTTAAAGTGCACTGGGAACACTAGGAACATCCTTCTGTGAGATGGTGAAGCTCTGAGGGTCGAGCAGCAGAGCTCTGCACAAATCTGCAGCAGCTGCAGAGGAGATAAGAGACTCTGCTGGGTCTGTAGAGCTACATGGATTATTACTGCTGTCGATACAGAAAGGCTTCACTTTGTGGTCTCCATGTTGGATTCACTTCTTCGAAATATAGGTTAGTAAATGACTGAAGAGGTGTAATGTCAGTGTTATTAGGCATCTTCAGAGCTCTTTACTAAAGTTACTTTTAGGTCATTTTCAGGTCATATCGGGAAATAGAAATATTACATATAGCCACTTTAAAGGCCTTCTAACAATGGAACAAAAGCAGAATTTTATCAGTTCTTGTTCAAAAGCTTTATTATATTACCATAGAAGATTTATTTTTACTATATGACACATTTAACCACATGCCAAAATAACAAAAGCAGCAAGTGAAACAACACAGTGCCTTGTCCACCTGAAATAACTGGAGTACAGTGAAGAACATCTGCTACATATGAACACCATCGCTGGCCCGCAGTAACCTTAAAATACCTCCATTTGAACTAATACAGCAATTTCAAGCTGTTAGCAGCAAGTGGTGGGTGGGGATGAATTAAAATCATCAGAGGCGGCACATGTGGACAGAGCAGGGTCGGCCAGTTTCCACTTTCGCACTAAGGAGTGGACAGTCCTGTGCACAGCAAGGCCATAAAGTCTCAAGATGAGCTGGCATCTCATCCAAGGAAGATCTGAAGGTCAAGCCTGTAGTCGGTCGTGTTTTCATGCCCAGGCTCTGCTCTGGGACTCTACAGGAACAAATGTGTGTGTGCATATGTGTGTGAAAAACCCTACTGTGGTGGACCAAAGTGACATCACCCTCATATCCAGCACAAAAAGAGCAGATAAAATAGGCTGGCTCCCAGCTGGAACCCTCCAGGGACTCAAAAAAGGAAGTGGCTGTTTCCTGCTGATGTGTGAGAGTAAACCCTGTCATAACAAAACCTCCTCTCTCTGCCCAATGCCCTTCAAACTACAATCAAAACTCTTCATACTAGAGGGAATTTGGTGGGTATTTTATCAGAATTACGCTTACCTCTTCCAAAGTCAGTGACACAAAGTCACATTATCTTGACGAAGGACAGAGCCAAGAGTTTATAATTAATTCATGGTACTTCATAGAACTTTTAAAATATTGTGTATGCTTCTTATTTAAGTACAAACTTCATAAGTCATGTCTGGAGGGGCTACCAGTTAAACACGTCGGTGGGCTACAAAGATAGGTCTGGAATTCCAGGAAGCCAAATGCCTCACATTTTAGACGCCAAGTATACATTACAACCCCCTCACAACAGACCAGACAGCCCAGTAGATTATGCAAACATAGACTAGTCTCCTGTTTGCTCCGCTTGCTGTAATTAGACAGCTGTTTCTCTTTTAAATACTATATGGAATAAACTGACGTCTGTCTTTGACCTGGAGCTGACACCCAGGTTATCCTGTCCCTCTTAAAATGGTACAAAACAAATACAACAAGGCCACATCCTCTTCCTTTGACTTGGTATTTCAGGATGGTTTATTTATCCCAAGAGAAAAAAAAAAAAATCACCCATTTTCCTGAGGGGTACCGCTTCCTTTACTTTGTTGTGGCTCAGAACAAGTATACATTTACTCACAAGACAAAGGTATATCTTAGAAGTATGTACACAAATGGTTATCACTCACTGAAACTTTCCACAAAGTATACAGAACCACTAATGTTTGGTCTATCTGGAAACATAAAGGCAACAACCTACACATGGAAAATTGGTCTAGCTTGAAGCAAATCAATGCATTGACCGGTGCAGACTTGAAAAATTTGACAGATTAGAAAAATATTGACTGCATCATTTAGGTGTATCTGCACTGAGGCTGCTGCAGTGAGCCAGGTTTATAATTAATACATGATGCTAATCAAGCAGTACCTTTCCATCGACTGCAGCTCCAGCTTAGACGAACTAAAGCAGTGCCAAACCCTGAGGGCCTGCAGTCACCACCACCCCACTCCTGCCAGCTGGGTTTTGGCTTCACTAGACACAACATGGTGTAATCTCATTAAAAAAAAAAAAAAAAAAGTATGGAAAAAAATACTTGCTTACTTAAGCTATCGCTGCATCACAAAACTGATCACAGTGCATATTTCAAACTACCTCTGGTAACTAAAATGCAGTTGCCTTGCCCTTTCTGTTTGTCTTTTTTGCTGAATAATGAATTGCTGTACAGCACACAAGAAAACAACCACAGGGGTGAATAAAAGAATCAAACAATTACAGAAAAAAGTTTCTTATCAAGTGAAACCTAAAATTAGACAACTATGCAATCACACATGTACATTTTGGGTGAATCTTTTACTTCACCTTGAATCTTATAAAGGGTCTTAACCTTCACATGCAGTGGTTTATGTTATGGAGACCTGCATGTTGTCACCATAAGGGAGCAAAGTCCTCACAAGAGGCTATTTATGTCCCTGTAACATAATAAATACCCAGACCACACACCCACACACACACACAAGACCCCCTTATAGAGGTTAAATATACAATAACAATAAAGCTGCTACTGCCATCTAAAGGAACATATCTGTACTACAACATTTATCCCATTTAGTATGCAGCTCATGTTACTATTTTCAATAAAACTAACAATTAATAATAGAAAAACCACTGTATCCATAGTGACAATAGTCCTAGTGAATGAAGTCTGTAAATTGACACTCCATAAACACAGCAGGCAACACTTTTCCTCCGTACACTTGGACAGACTATTAGTATAAAGCAGCCATTGTTTGTCACATGTGTGTCATTTCCAGCAGCTCAGTGTGAAAACAATCATGCCCATCGCTACAGTTGTTACACAGGAAGAAGAGGTGATTGTGTACGAGTTGGACTGGACAGGAAGGGAGAGCCACAAGAACCCAGTTGGTCCAAAACCTGCTGCAGCCAAGAGAATATTGTTAACACTGTGATACATAAGGCGATAGTTAAAATTTGTGTTTGTTCAAGTCAGGAAAGCAAAATATGCAGGTTTTTTGCAGGACTACTGACAAATGTTATCAATAACTTATGTTTATTGTAGTGACTATGGTTTTGTATAGACAACCCTCTCCAGATCAGTGACCATTATCCAGGTGTGAAGTAGAATTTGGAGGGAGGGCTGTTATCAGGGCTGGGCTCCGACATGCAGCGTGGAAACTATCCTGAAACAAGTCCGTACTGGCCTGACGTGAGGCCATCACAGGGTGAAGCTGACACATTCTGATGATCAGGTCCAGCATTGTCTTAAAGGCTGAATCTACAATGAATTACTGCACTGATATTCAGTCTGTGGTGGCATAGAACATTTACAACACAGGCAAATACTGAACTTAAGAAATCTGAACACAAACTAAAACCTATTTCCACTGAATAGTTAATTCATATTTTTATGTAGTGTTTAAAATCATCATGTAGCAGACACTAGTTGGTCTAATAAATTATCCACAAGTCTGTTGATAATAATGTTATAATTCATTAATAGCTAGTTTATGCAGTAACTACGACATAATAAGAAAAACAAGCGCCAAGTAGTTAACTATTAATCCAGGTCTGTTATGCTCTGTCTAAAACAGCTATTGGAGAAAAATTCTCAAACCGCCTTAGGAAAATAAATCTCATTGCCCAGCAGATGGTACTAACTAAGATTTATTCAAATGAAAGCCACAATGAAAGCCAGTTACTCAGAGCAGATTAAAATGCAGCTTTAAACATGCCAGCTCTTTCCTCACAGGTAGAGGATGTGTATTACTGCTGTACTTATCATGCAGAGGGGAAAGGATGGGAGGAAGGCAGGAAGTTATTGTAATCTCATTTCACAATTCTGATATTATTGGGGAGGTGTATACTCACTCTGAGTTATACTGAAGGGAAATTAATCCTTTTAGCTTCTAAATTGCAAAACAGCATGAAACAGGATTTAATGTGAAAGTGGAACCAAATACATGCTGGGTGAATACGATGAGCAAAGTGAAGCAGACAACCTGGGCAACTGAGACAGACATGAATGAACTGTTAAGGTAATGCAATCATTAATAAGCTCTGATTTGAGTCAATCTTGTTGTTGTTTTGGTGGTGCGGTAGCGACTTGAAGACGCCGTGCTGCACAGAGATAGGTTGGGGATAATGGGGGTAGACAGCAGTTTGGGAACCTTTAAGGACCAGCTAATCTCAGTTGGCTCTTTGTTTGTAATCAGTGGAAATCCTCTTGAGCCTGGTTCAATGAGCGCTGCTGACAATCAGGGGAAACAGAGGATGGAGGAGGAGATGAGCGTATGTCCGTGCACCTGCACCTCTTAAGTGGCAGTGGATCTAACCCTAATGCCATGCAGCTCCCGAGGGAGGGAGCAAACAGCTGTTACAAATAGCTGTCACCCATGATGGTGAAGGCAAAGAACTCAGCAGAGATGCAGACACAGTAAGGATTTCAACAAAAAGCAGGTTATTAGTTAGTGAGCCAATCCAAAAGCAATAATCTATATAATCAATCTGCACATTATGTCATAAAAATGCAGAAAAACCAAGCTAACCTGCTTAGCTACCATTTTTATTCTAATATACAGCCCACAATATTCACTGTAACATCATAAAGGAAAATAGCAAAAGATTAAGGAAGTGAACCAGCAACTGTTTCGCCTGCTTAAAATGTACAACTGAACATGATAACATTATTTTATCAGATAAAATCTGAGTCAGTTGATTAATCCACCATTTTATTAAGTTGTCTCAACATTAGGATAGCAAATATCAATGAATTATTTGCATTTACATACAAATTTCTACCTTTAAAACTCACAACATCCACATTTTCAGGGAGCAAAGTTAAAATAGATGCAAACTGCAAATGCTATTATTATCAAATACATCAGTGTGACTTAAAACGCAAACAAATTTCTGTTAGTCAGGGCTTTATCAGTGAGTGGTTATTTTTAACTGTTTTACACACACATGATTGGCTTTGAAGCAGTTAAGAAAGTCCAGGCGTGGCACACCACCTTCTTCCTGTTGTAGCTAAAGTTTGTGCTGCCTGAGCTAACCAATAGAGGACACCCCCTTCTCACGGACCCCCACCCTTCCTGAAAGAGGAAACATGTGTTATGGGACACATCCCAGTTTTAGAATAGCTGAAGTTGGAAAGTCAATATTGTACTGCATATGCTGTCTAATGGCCTTTGTGTCTTAAATAAGCAACTGTGAACAAGAAACAGCAGAGCCTCTAAACCACAACTCTCTCTTCACAAAAAATCTCATTATATGCTGCTGATCCACACTCAGTTGTTGGTGTTTTGTTGGATTTAACCTGCTTCATGGATCAGGTTAATACCATAAAGAACAGCGTGGCTGCTATAGCAACTAAGATGGATTTGACATTTCTGTGGGCCTCATGTGAGTCATTTGTGAAAGCAGTAGACAGGAAACAGAAACATGCATAATAGGTGCAAAATCATATAAGACCTACATATCCAAGTCCAAAAAGATTTAAGGTATTTGAAGCTGGAGTTGTTATTTATGTTTTGCTTCAGAGGTGAGAAAATATGAACCAAAGGGATCTTCTGACAAAAAACCCCAAAAACCTTGACTTATCATATTTACAGAAACAGCTTCATTCTTGTCAGTAAAACTGGCATCATAAATGCAACACAGTGTTTCAGGACTGACGGCTGGTGTTGTTGGCTTGTTAGGTGGAGTGGAGCCCCTGATTGGAGATTAAGTCAAGTCAAGGATACTGATCTCTTTATCTGTACAGCCGTATGTGAGGTGGAAAACAGGGATGCGATACTACATGTTCACAATGCCACCACAGAGCAGGCACCTGTTTAGATCATACAGATCATATAAGGTCAACAAGGCCAAATGTCAACAGTGAGCTGTAAAAGGACCCAGATCACTTTGTAGACCAATATCACACACAAGTGTGATCAAGTGCAGGCCTTCAGGCACACTGTTTCTCATCTGTAAACACCACAGAGCACACTTTGTTTATCCATGTGATGCTGCTCAGCAATCCTGCCTCCTACTGCTAAGTCCCTGAAATCAAACAAGGAGCAAACAAAAATAAAGCTTTAAGCAGAGCTCAGTCTCCATTGTATGCACAGGATTTGACAGAAAAACAAAACAGTCATTATCAAGGTCATATGATTTCCTACTGTGCAAGACTTTCATTTATGTCTTCAAGCCATTGTCTTGTTTTTCCTTGTCTCATTTTTCTGAAAGTCAGCATAACAGCTGAGGGTGACAAGGAACTTTAATAGAAAAAGATTCCAGATCTTTAAACAGAACTCATTTGTTTACTGTGGGCCAAGAATGCACAATGAGCACATGCTTGCTGACAAAGAAAAAGGAGCTCAGTGTTTCATGTAAATTGTTCATGAATGGACAACATCAGTAACTCAGCGGGGTTCCTTGTACACTGTACAGCTTGCGCAAATATTTGCACTGGCAATATAATGCACTTTCATTTTCTAAGATGTATTTCTTTATTTCCCAATGTGGAGAAATCTTTAATTTTGACTCAAAGGTAAGGCAACCTGGATGCAAACCCTGCCCTGAAGCCGCCCTGTGCTTCGCCCCGCCCTCTGTAGCCCATGCCCCTCCCCCTCCCTCCCTCACTGGCCTACAGTGTGAGGAATGCCAGCTATGCAGCTTGCCTGGTGAAAAGTCATTAGAACTGATCCCCTCTGGCTGTGGCAGGTCCCATCCACACACACTGCTCAGTGCATGAAGCCAAGAACCAATGCTGAGAACTGCCGCAATTTTAAACTTTATTTAATTAAGCTAACAGCATGTGCCGTGGGAAAGACGAACATATCACAAGGAAGGGCTCGGTTTACACTAAGCAACCACAAGCTTTTATCTGTTTACTCAAGTAATAATGCATTCACCCGCCTCTCCTTTGGTGGCACAATAAGATTATAAACTTTTAGGGAATTCCCGGACAGGAGATAACCTCAAAAGTGTGCTTCACTTTCATCTTTTCAGTCTGATAGCAGTCAGACAGCGGTGGTGTAGAGGAGGAATGTTAAATATTTCCCTAGGCAGACCATCATCTTCAAAAGAGAACAAATAAAAACTTAACAGACACTCCACTACTGTGAAAAACCAAATCATTTTTTCATCTCATATACCAAAAGTGACACCTGAATTATAATGCTGACACAAATCAACCCATCAACCATTCTCTGTTTAAAGATACTGTATGTTTAACAGTTAACACTAGAAAAAAACTTTGTAACTCAATAGTTGACTGATTAATCAGCTGATAGGACTTTTTTTTATTATTATTGGTATCAATGGAAATTGGCTCCAGTAAAGGTTGTGCTGACTCAATTAGTCATCACGGAATTGACAAACCTTTTGTGCACAGAGCTGGAGTTTCATCCACTAACTATTTTTGCACAGAAGCTCTAAACAGAAAATGAAGCTACAGTCATTAAGTACATTTGATCATTTATATCTAAATAAAGTTAAAGCTGCAGGAGCTAAGTCAGGGGAAAAAGTGTAATAATATAAAAAATACTCACTTTTCTTCTGAAGCTCTGTCCTTTTTCTAAATCAAAAGACTAAATAAATGACACTAGGCCAGTGAAGCCACTTTCCCAAACTTCAAACCATGTAGAAGAGCAGTACAGGTATGTCTGATCATCAGTTGGTAATTATAACTGTAAATGATGTATGTAACCCCTCCACCGCTCTAAAAAAAAAAAAAAACATGATTAACCATAGTCTTTGTCATTGTGTACGTTTTCTACAATCCTAATAATCCACAGAATTGAATCCACTGATTTCAGTATTTTGAAAGGTCATAAGGTTATTATTGAATTTTTGCTCGGTGATGCCAAAAATTATCACACATTTCAGATTTAACTGTATATTAAATAATTTTATTTAATTATTATAAGACTACTGGTTTTAGGATAATATTAGTAATTAGACTGCTGAGACAAACAACTGTGACTGTTTTTTAATTTGATATTTCCTACCTAGTTGCTCAGCTCATCTGTTATCTGGTTTAAAAAAAATGTAATATAATATAATAATATAATGTCTAACAGTGCTGAATTGTGCGTGTGTAGTGATACAGGCAAATTAATTGACAAGCTGTGTTTTGTTATTGTAACAGCCTTTAAAAATCCACTATTGGTTGCCCTTTATTATTGACTAATTGTATTCCAGTGCATCTCTCTGTGTTGTAATGCATCCCACGACCGTTGACCCTGGTGGGATCTGTGTAGTAAGTGTGAAGGGGAGGTCAGTGACCACAGACAGGCAATGTCAGGAGAGCTGGACTGCTTTACTGAGGCCTAGACCAGAGGGAGAGATATTATGCTCAAAGCAGATTAACCTACTGAGGATGGGATGCTTGTTAGACATCAGCTCTGTTAATCACCAACAGTTCTAGAGATCTATGTTTCTACAAGAGATTTAGAGCCACATTATAACTTTACATAGATTGACATTTTAGTTTATTAAGGGATGTAGAAGAGTCAGGAATTTATAGTATGATGAACACACAGATGTAGGGCTGCACGATTTTGGCCAAAAATAAAATTCTGAATTTTTCATCTAAAAACTCGATTTTGATTTAAGCTGGTGGTGCTGTTTTAGCCGGCATGTCGTTTTCGTTTGCAGCCCGCAACGCAACGCCCTGCTCTCATCTGGCATGTGACGATGTTTGAGGTGCTGCTGTCTTTGACTGATACCACCTTCAGGCAGAGTTTGCAGCGAGGAATGGTTTGGTCTTTATCTGAAACTTCGAAGCCGTACCAATTCCACACAACCAACTTGCTCTTGTGATTTTTAGACAGGAACTTCTCATTCTCCTTAGCAAACCTCATTTTTGTACCGGTGTGTGGAGATCAAAGACTGTGGAGACCGCTCTCACAGTTGGGAGGATGGGCCTATGGTAGCCTGGAGGTGCACAGCCCAGAGACATGAGAGAGATGAAATTCAATTTGGTGATTACTCGTTTTTAAACATCATCCTAATTAAATAATTCAATTTTGAATTAAAATCAATTACTTGTGCAGCCCTACACAGACGTATACTGGATGTAAAAATAACCCAGGTTTAAATGACCCATGCTTATCAAGGTTCAAAGCAGTAGAGTGTGGCGTACATGAAAGAAGTGGATCATTACCACTGTTTAAGTAAAAGGGTGAACCTTCATTCTCAAATTGTCTGACTGGCAAAGGTTCAAAAATGGAGAAAATGCCATCCATCTAGTGGAAAAAATAATGAGAAGGTTAGTAGTGTACAGGGCAAAGCACACCCTCCAATCTCCTCTGTCATGGAGGCAGCTGTACACCCACAATTACAAGTTAATGGTCAGGTGCAGTGAAGGATGGGCTGGAAACATTACTTTTATAGACAAATGAAGGGGGCTAGGAGAGTAAATACATCTTACGCATGGTCTTAAAAGGAAATGTGGAAGTCATTAGGCTGCTCTTTCGAGACATTTCTCAATCAGTCAACATGAATGCGTTGTAAAGTGTTCACTCAGGAGTGTAGTGCTTTTCAGTGCTTAATCCGATGAGCTTAATCTGGAGGCGATTTTGCCTTCGGAGCTTTAGGCTTGACCAGTTTCACCCCCTGGTTAATGCTCCATTTGGCCTTTTGCAAAACTAATGAATCAGTGATTGCGGACATAGCAGTATCCACCTACTCATGTATTTCCCTCATTCACTAGTTCTTGTGTGGGCTTCACCATGTAAAGACCTGTTTGTAATGAGGCCATTCATATGACTTATACGCAGCTTGAGGCTAATGGACGTGCACTCTCTCGCAGGGGTTCAGTGCAAGGGAGACTATGAAAACTAAGGCCAGCACTAAGGTTATTTAGGATAAACAGTGTCTAGAATTCAAACAAGGTTCTTAAAATAGTAAACCCAAAGGCACTGTGAGTAAAACACTTGTTACTAATGACATCGGTGGCTGTTAAGTGAACTGCGGTCAGCATCCTACTTGTGTGCTTTTGTAATGTTTGTGATGGGGTCCAAGTTGTGGTGGTATCCTGTTCAATTCCATTTTTGTTTATATAGTGCCAATGATAATACATAATTATTAGGGATATCACGGTACACAAAATTCACAGTTCAGTACAATACCATACAGTAAAAAGCGGAAAAGCAAGAGAAAAATCCCAAACGTAACTGCCTTTTCTGTTTCTGTTCATTTATTTTAAACACAGAGTAGTGAAATCTACTTTTATGCCACTTGCAGCTGCCTGTGGAGCCTGGTAACAGAAACACAGCAGAAACAGATGGAAGATAATGGGCAAGATGCATGAAATAAGAAATAAAAATGTCTTGTTATGTCACTGGGTGTACAAATACTGGTACCACGACACACTTCATGATTATCGAGGCCTTAAAAAGACGATATGGAGAGGAAACCCAACAAATCCTACAACAGGGGTAAGCACAAGGGGACAATGGAGCTGAAAAACTTCTTTTACATAGAGAAAAACCTTTGATAGAACCCAGCTCTGGGTAGAGAACCATCTGCCTTAGCTGGCTGAGGTTAGTGGATAGAGGAGAGAGGACATTACATTCATTAGCAGATTTCATTTCTTAGGTAATGCAAACTAACACTGAGCACTGTTGTTGCTGTAGAAAGGCAGAGGAAATGCACTGAGACTCCTGAGAAAACATAAAGTTAGGGAAGGTCTCATTTAATAAAGCATCATATGATATATTCACATGTCATAAATTTCATAAATAAAAAGTGACTCATACTTATTGCATTTCTGTTGATTGTTTCACAAAACACAGCTAATGAAAATGACATTCACTAAATAAAGTTTTTTTTGTATATTTAGTTTTTTTTTATAACTATTATTATTATTTTTTTTATTTTATATTGTTTTTGGGGTTTTTTTTGCACAATCTATGCATGTACACTTTTTTGCACTTTGCATGTTTAATTTCCCCATTATGGGATCAATATAGTCTAATCTAATCTAATCTACATGTATTCAAACTGATTTAATGAATTAATAAATAAAACGAAAAGTGATAGGAAATCAGAAGGGTGACAACAAGAAGAATGTGTGAAGTAGCAGGATAAGGTCACATGACTTGTAAGGGTAAAAATACGAATATAAATACACAGACAATACATGTTTATGCATACATAAACCCATGCATACCCAGTAGGGGTATTTATTACTATAGCCTTGTTGGTTTAAAAGTGGTCTGAGGTGCATGTGGACCCCTCACCCAAACCCTAACCATGTGACAACGACATGCTTATGATGAGCAGGAAATAATGTTTACCATCGTCACTAGTTAAATATAGACTGTAAGCAACCAAATATTTCAGGAACTTAAACTACACGCAGATGGCATGTCACTAGAGTTGCAGCTCATTGCGACAAAGACACGTTGTTTAATGTATTTTTCTTAGCATAAAGTACAAATAAGCAAACAAAGCCGTCTTTTTTTGTTTTTTGTGTCATGTAAAACAAACTCGCCTCCATTCAATCAAAAATCTAGACGCAGATTGTGATAGTTGTTTTGTTATCAGCACACAGAACAACACAAACTGGATCAGCCACATAACAATCACAGCAGCAAGACAAGGCTGTGGGGGTTGTAACTCAGTAAGATCTCCACAGCTGCACTTAGGTGTTTGCCCGAACTAAAATAGAAACCTTAATGGCTTGGAAGATGAAGACAAAGCAATATTTCACTTGATTGCTTTGCTGCTGATGATAATGTGCTACAGACTGGGCTCTACAGCAGGAGGTAGCCTATGCACTGAGCCTCTTTAGTGGGAGAGGTTCAGTATGTAAGATTTAGGGGAAATTAAGAGGCTCTATTTGCATAAATGGACTCTAATTTTACAGAATTATGTTTATATTACCGAATAATCACAGGAAATGAGGAAATGCTGTTTTCTGTTATGTTAGTAGTAGTAGCAGTAGTAGTTATTCAGTCGTTAATTACTTTAAACAACAAACAAAACAACATATCCACTGTTCCAAATACAATGCGACCGAAAGGATTTAGGCTGAAGACTTATTTTGCCTAACCTTATTTACAATTAACATAGTGTATCCACAGGAAAACAAACAAACAAACAAATAAAAAAAATGTCAACGTAGTCATTGCTAAATATGCAACAGAAGAGAATACATATTTAATTTTAATTCAGGTAAAGCATGTCCTTATTTCAGCTACCAATATTGATCCTAGTCTTTTGAACAAATAATATCTTTAGTCAATCCTGAGCTCTATATTTTGAATAATAGTTCATTTTGTACATCTTTTTTGAAGTTTTGATTGTCTTAGACTGTTTTAATCGATCGTCCAGGCCATTCCAAAGATTAACCCCTCTAACGGAAATACATCTACTTTTTTTATTTGTTCTTGCCTTATTTTTATTTTATTTTATTTTTTAATGCCAGCTCCTCTGAGGCTACGCAGCATCTAACTCACTTTTTCAGATGGTTGGAATCTGCCAATTCACAATTAGGTATCGCTAAATATTACACACTGAACATTAGAGGGGCTACATGTATTATTTTTGTTTTCAAATATTTAAAAAATGACCTAAAATTATCATTAGACTGTTTGGAATGAAGAGCTCTGAAGTTCTGCCGATGTATTGGATTCTATGAACTGAATGTATTTACACCAACAATCTGGGATTTATGTGACCATTAGAGGGAGTAGTGAGCCCCTCTGTCGGTCTGTTATGGTGAGGAAAATTAACGGCATGGAGCCTTTGACCAAAGTATCAAAAGTGACAAGATAGGATGTGAACCACTAAGAAACAACAAAGTGATGAAACTTGGAGGTGCTGTCATTGTTTTCACCTCTGGAAACAGCTGTAAATTAAAAGGACAGAGTTTGATGCTGAAATCACAGTGTTTCTTCTTCATGGACAAATTTGATTATGAGGCGTATGAAGGCATAAAGTTAATATGTGATTTTATTTGTTTGCTAAGATCGCTAACTCAGACTAAACTGTGACAGTTCTGACCTTGTTCGGATGATTCTAAACAGATTTATAGTGCAGCTACTGACAACACAAACTGTGCAGAAAACAGGGGATTTGTGGTTTAACTGTCTGTTTTCTGTCTAAAAACAGAGCTAAGCTAACAGAGCTACAATGTAAACTATCAACTGACGCAGCACATGAAGATTATAAGACAAAGTGTTATTTTGACAGACCAGGTATGAGTTTTTTTAAAGAGATAAACTTGATCATACACATACAATGACTTTTATACCTTATTTAGTGAGTGATACAGTCTGTGGATACATAGCGTTGATTTCAGTGGCTGTGAACGTGTTTTGGTACACGACTTCCCCCTGCTGTTGAGAGTTTGGAAAATCAGTACTACATATAATCCATATGGTGGAGACTGTCATAACAGCAACCACCCAGTTTTTGTCCTCTTCCTCAGTTTCTCCATCTGTATGCATAAAGAGCAGCAAAACTAAATAAACTGTCAGAGTCAGAGAGGGAGCATACCAACCTCCATCAAAACAAACCTCTCTGTGGCAACAAGCCATGACTGGACAAATGTTCTGGACATTAAAAAAGAAACTGTAGCGTGGAAACACCTTCCACACTCCTTTATGATCAGTTAATACCCAAGGAGGCTATAAAGAGGCTAGTAAAATCAGGTTGGATTGGGGGAATGTATATGTTAAGTAGTGAGTGTAAAAAATCTTAAAAAAAAAAAAAAAAAAAGGTGGTACCGTGCACTTGCTAACAGGAAAACACCCGCTGGCCAGGCTCTTCAGCAGGACCTCTCTGTTATGGTAACCTCTTCTATGCTCCAAAACAGCTCTGGTCTATCGGGCAGAACACTCCGACAGAGTGGGAGGTTTAATAGTGACCCTGCCCAAAACTCCTGCTCAGCCCATATACAGCTACAGGAAACCTGGTCTATCTACGACACACAGGCCTCTGCCCTCCCACGACAACATGGAAGACACACTGTCATGGGCACTTCCTATATAGGCACAATGGAAAGACTTTGGAGATTAGATCATAGTGACAATGACCTTTATTTGCTTTTAACAAGAACAAATACACAACAACTGTTCATCTGCACAGGAATAGCCGCATGTGTGTGAATGGAAAGCTAAAACGAGACTTATTATGTAACCACCATTAAATCAGTACATCGGCTCTGAGCCCTGGTTCCAGTCACTGAGCTAAAATCAATGGAGTACTTTTACTTTTAAAGGGACATGCAAGCAAATACAACTTAATTTTACAAACAGAGAGAGGAAATTTAGAAATAATCTTGTGGTCATAACAGGGAAATTTGGGGATTCTGAGTCATCACATAACACTTATACTGACATGTGGTTAAAGACTTTTTGGCATAATGAGGTGTCTGGATGTGGCTGACTATCAGCCAAGTACAGCTGATGTTCATGATATTTAATCAGTTCATTTGTATTGGAACAAATTGAGTCTGTCTAGCTCCTTCATGATTTGTCTTGGTTTTTGTTTCTGTAATATCCAGTGTTATGAACTAACAGAGGTGGGTCAGCACTGGATGATGGAGGAAATCCTCTCAGTCTTTGTCTTGGTCCTGTGTATTATCTTCCCCTCCATGTGCTTGCAAAAAAAGTCAAGCTTCCCACTCAAACTGTAAGTGCTCTGAGTGGCAAATCTGGTTTAGATTATAACCACAACAGCCATGTCCAAACCCAGTCACACACATTTTATTATTGGTGGGATGGGTTTGTTTTAGTCTCACTTTGCTAGAAAGGCAGTGCTTCACAGTTTATATCCACATTTATGGCGTTAAAATGGTCTCACTCCGGTTAAGTTACATTGACAGTGACGTCCTGAAGATATTTAGACCATGGTGCATGATGACAAGGTATTTAAAAGCTGACAGGAGAGGAAGTGGAGATTGTTGTGAACTTACACCACAGTATAGAACCCTCTAATCTTGAATGATCACAGCCACATGGTTGCATGGACGCTCCTTCACTGGAACATCCATGTTCATGCCGCGGCCGGAGGACCTCTGTTGAATATCATTCCCTTCACTGTTCCGTTTCCTGCCATTTCTCAAGTGCATATATCAAATAAAGGCAAAACACCCCTCCTCCTCTTTGATCTGAAACCACTTCACCTCAGTGTTCAATGGTTTTCAACGAGTATTTTCCTCTTCAAACATTTTTGTGCTGATTTTCTCTGAGTTTACCCTTTCCCAAGTGAATTATCACCATTTGTTATAATACTGTTTTGTACATTTAGGATTTTTCAGTATAAAATATTTTCATAAATTTAAAGTAGATAGTAGCATCATAGAAGCTCAGAGTACATTGAAAGGTTATTACATCAAAACCAGGAAAAACTGAAACCTAAGAAACATGCATTTTGCCTGAATTATTTAAATGTATTAAGAGGAATAGTGGCTCAAAAGTTATTAAATATTTTAGATAAGTAGGTACTTCTGGTTGGCAGTGGGTGTGTGAGCCTTTGAGGGTTACATTTGTTTTTAACTCAGCGTTTCTCTCTGGAAACCTCAATTATTTCTCAGGATAAATGAATAGATTGCATGAATAAATGGACAAATTACTGAACTTATATAAAAACAGTGAGAAAGATCGGACAATTTTATGCTTTAGAGTAATTTAATAGATTATTTAGCTTTTCATTATGAATGAATCTGTCAGTTTTTGCCTATAAATACACACAAATCTGTCACTAGTACTTTGTTCCCCATTTATTTAGATATGTAGTAAATTTCTGTCACGAAATTCATAAAAGCTGTTATGTCACATGTGTATATCACTGTATCATCTCTTGTTAGAAAAGTGTAACGGTGCAGAGATTCATGATCACTCACAGTATGAGTTGTATGTGTTGGACAGTTTGTTTTGTGGGATATAGTACCAAGTTTTGGGCTTGTCAAAACCACAGCACGGCAGAGAAGGAGAGTCTCTTAATGGGTGCACCGGTTACAAGAGGAGCCTCATGTATTATTGACCCATGCAGAGATCTCATGTACTCTCCTGTCTCCACCCCCC
>JAPQRP010000016.1:25146501-25166269 GCA_037367295.1 Apogon hyalosoma | reverse complement strand
AGTTGGATTAATGAAGAATTCAGACCCAAGCAGAGCATTTACAGTTTATGTAGACCACAGGGAAATGTTTTAAAATGTATAATCCCATTAAAAAAAAAAAAAAAAGCAAAATATCACTCCTTTAAAGTGATTTAAAGTCAATAATGTAATAGTTGTGGATGTAAAGCATATGGTATTTGCAGCAAAATTTAGTAGCATTTTTAAAGTGTAAGTCCTGGTTTGATCCCTCTGGCTGATATATTTTTATATCTGACATCATTAGATTATTAATACTAAGACACTGGTGTTGTCATAGCATGTTAGTGTTAAAACTGTTGAAGTGGAGCTAATATGAACTACTTTATACAGTTCTATAAACAGCGTCAAGAGAAAAATCTAAGAATGATTGATTGGGAAGAAGAGAACTGTCTAAGCTCTGATAAACAAATCTGTTTGGAATATTATTAGTTTTTCTGTTATCTATGATTTTTGGTGAGATATTAGATGTTTTGAACAGTTATTAAAATGAAGCCATGTTAGGAATGTAGATGGAAACGCAATTATTTGGGGGAGCTGTTAACAACTAACAAGCATCTGAAATGTGAACAATGCACTGTTTTTCATAAAATGTCAGAACATATAAATGTCATCATCTGAGAAGTAACACAAATAAAAGCTGTAAAATAAATGTAGAGTAAAAAAAATGCAATATTTCCCCTGAGATGCTGTGGAGTAGAAATATAAAGTAGAATAGAACTGAAATGCTTGAGTAAAGCGGCTCAAATTTGTAGTTAAATCCAATACTTGAGTAAATGTACTTAATTCCATTCCACCACTGGGAGAGACAAACTAATGTGACTTCACTGCATGAGAGAACATGACTTTATCTTTGGAAACAATCAGAGGAGAAACATGTCCTGTCAAAACCAGAAGCTGAAAAAAAGTTCCTGGCAAACTTACTTTGTTTGAAAATTACATTGTGTGCACACCCATGTGAGGCCTTACAGCTAAGTTTAAGATCAGGCGGACTGACAAAAGAAGAAAAAAGTCAAGTATTTCATCATGTGAAGCAGTGGAGGTCATGTTTTGTGCGTTGACGTCGTCCATCTTCGGTGTGTCACAGCAGGGGCTCATTACTGTCAATGTTTGACTTGATTAAACAAAGGCTGTAAAATGTAACCGGTCACATGGTGTTGGCAGAAGAGACACAGGTAACACGTGGGTGTAGGGGATGTAAGTAAAAGGAAATGGAGCAATTAAACGCACAATGAGAGGATAAATGGCGCCTGTTCGCTGATGTTGAGGTAGAAGTTTAATTAGGCTGATACTATAAGACAGGAAATACTGTCCAACAGCCAAACTCATAAAAAAAAAACAAAAAAAAAACTGA
Source organism: Apogon hyalosoma (assembly GCA_037367295.1). Taxonomy (NCBI): domain Eukaryota; kingdom Metazoa; phylum Chordata; class Actinopteri; order Kurtiformes; family Apogonidae; genus Apogon; species Apogon hyalosoma. The sequence continues at coordinate 25,164,900 of JAPQRP010000016.1, read as the reverse complement.
CTTGTCCATTTTCTGCAGAACAAATGTGAATTTTTAATGTTATACCCATAAAGACTCAGTGCTACTTTTATGACAGCCCCTAAACAGATATTTCACTCTTTTTAACTTTCCTTAAGTGATTTATCACCATTTATTACGATATTATTGTATGTATTTTGCATTATTCAGTGTAAATAATGTTTTTTACTCTATATTCAATTAACTGCTCAAGTAGATGTTGATGAAAACTCAGAGTAGATTCCAAGGGTATTATATTAAAACTGAGAAAACTGAAGAAAAAGTGACTTTTTCAGCAAAATATACCATCAACTGAACATAAAAATTGTCCAAACAGACAAACTCATTAAAAAAAACTATGTGACTTGTCCATTTTCTGCAGAACAAATGTGAATTTTTAATGTTTAAAGCCTTTAACCCATAAAGCACTCAGTGCTACTTTTATGACAGCCCCTAAATGGATATTTCTCTCTTTTTAACTTTCCTTAAGTGATTTATCACCATTTATTATGATATTATTGTACATAATTTGCATTATTCAGGGTAAATCATGCATTTTCCTCTATATTTAATTACCTGATCAAGTAGATGTTGATGAAAACTCAGAGTAGATTCAAGGGCATTATTTTAAAACTGAGAAAACTGAAGAAAAAGTGACTTTTTCAGTAAAACATACCATCAACTGAACATAAAAACATGCCTCAAAAACTCCATGGGTTTTATCGGTGAATCAATGTTGTAGAAGATGATGGTGTTTCCACGTTCACTACGGAGCATCCAAATGGGTCATATCTGATGACCACGGAAAGATGATAAACTGCATTTTACACCAATTATTTACATGTATTGATAGGATTAGTGGATCAACAGGTATTAAATATTAGAGATGAGTAGATCATTTTGGTCACTGGCAGCTGTTTGGGTCTTCATGGGTTAAAAAACACACTTCTAAACACAATGTACTCTTCTACGTGCTAATAGTTGTCCACCTTGTCACTATTTTAATGTTTTTATTCAGTGCACATGTGAGCGTCCCACTTTCCCTTCTGGTTGCATAGTGAGTCAGCTGTGTGTGCACCGGCCACGGGCAGCTAATGGCATCACTCCCATATAATGACACCCATCTGGCTTACAGCTCCCTCGGGTCAGCCATATAACAGGAACACGGAGGATCTGAGGATATCACTATTAGGTGACAGGCAGTTAGGACTATTGATTACAATTACACAACCTCCCCCATCTGCTTCATAGTGTACGATTTATACACTAACTAAACATTTCTAACTATTGATCTGTTTTATCCATCAGTTAAAACATTAGTTCAGGTTATTTGAGATGCATTACCTGCAGTGGTCCGTGGTCAGTATGCTCCCAGTTTGGAGAATACATTGCAGAATCTAAGTCATGAACTACTTTGGATGGGGCAGCACCAAAACATATTTCTGCCACCCAAATAAAAAAGTTATATGCTATATATAGTGCTGTGCAAAAGTGTTTGGCCTCCTTTAGCTTTGTTGTTTTGGCAGGGCTGAAATGAGCAAACAAATTTATTTCTCATTCTACTTTCTTCAGATACATCAAGAAAATACACGGAATATGTGTACAGAATTAAAAGACACAGAAAAAGTGAAATAAATGGGTTCAGAAAGTTAAAGTCACTATTTAGTTTAACCCCTAACCCCATGATAAGAAGCAGCACAATCAGTTAGAAACATGTGACATGTGTTGAATGGTATAAAACATCAGAAAAGTAATATAATAAATCTCATATTGTCTACCACTTTGGTTATAGTACCTGCTTTTCCTTGAAAGTTTTATTTTAAGTGCTAAGTATTCCCCATACATCCAGATTGGATCTTAATAAATAAATAATAAATAAAAAAATTATTAATAAAAATGAATTAAAAAAAATGCATATGTGCGGTCATTATAGGTTTATTACAACAACAAACCAAATTCTAGCTGAAGACTTTTGCATGGTAGAAAGAACTTTCTGACAGTGAATACAACCTCGTCTCTTCTGACCCCTTTGACAAAAACTGCAATTTTATTTCACAGAACACCAGAGTAGCTGTCTGGAGTATCTTGAATGTTACTGTATGACTTTAGGTGTTTTAAGTGAGAACTGATCAATGCAGCCATAGATTGGAAACCTCCATATTAAAATGGCAAAAAGTGCCTCTGACAACAAGGTAAATAATAAATAATATCAAAACTGAAACTAATTTTTTAGGTGAAAAAAATACAACTTTTTTTTTACTGCAGTATATTGCTTAGAACGTGTACACACAGGCTGACAGAAACATCTAATATGGTGCGATAATGCCATGCTGCTGTTTTGCGTTGCTCTTTTTTACTGTCTTTTACTGTTTTTACTCTTTTGCTTACTGAAACTTCAATGACAAATCAAGGTTGTTATGTCCTTAGTTGGGGTGGGACCTTTCTGTGTGGAGTTTGCATGTTCTCCTCGTGTCTGCGTGGGTTCTCTCCGAGTACTCAGGCTTCCTCCCACCATCCAAAGACATGCATTAATAGGTCAATCGGTTAATCTAAATTGCCCATAGGTGTGAATGTGAGAGTGACTGGTTGTTTGTATCTATATGTCAGCCCTGTGATGAACTGGCGACATGTCCAGGGTGAACCCCGCCTTCGCCCATAAGTAGATGGGATAGGCTCCAGCGACCCTAGTGAGGATAAAGGGGGTTCAGATAATGAGTGAATGACTGAATGTCCTTAGTTTGCAGTGACAGTACCCACACAGGCTTCTCCAAACTCACTGACTAGGGCTGAGCTCCTCTGACAACCCATCTTCACTGATATTTATATGATGTTTGTGCATTCACTAAAAAATAAATCAGTCACAAGAATCATTTAAGCTCATGCAAGCTGTCAGGCTTGTCTTTACAAACTCCAGATTTTCTGCTCTGGGAATTCCCTGTAATGTGTCACGGTGCAACCCCAGCTCGTCAAATTCAGAGCTGATGACAGCCATCGGGGAGCTAATAGTAGTGTTAGCATGTCTGAAGTGTGAAGAAACAGAGGGATGGCTCAGCTGAGGCCACTGGCCTATTACAAGTCTCTGTGCTTTCCACTCCAACAATAAACAAAGAGGCTCTGCTCAGGCAGTGTGTGCCTTCACGAAAATGCACAAATTGTTGGGAAACAGGGACAGCAGCCAAGTGCACTTGACCGGAAACCATAGTGTAGAGTTTCTTTACTGCCATTAGATACTGCGTGTATGTGCTATGCTGTAAGTTATAATCTATATTAAAGCACATGAAAGGAAGCAACATTTAGGCTTCAAGTGAAAACATTAGAGTGGGAGCCAGAATAGATGACAATCATATACAAGCTCCTCTTTATGTCCATGAAACAAATCCCTCTATTCCTTCTCTGGTATTTACATGTTTCATGGAGGAATTAATTACAGGCAGCGTTCTTGCATACAGTCACATTCTTGTCCCACTGAGAGGCTCCCGCAAACACTTGGACTCAACAATACAACCATACTGTTACTTCTACAGCGCACATATCTGCCCATGTGTCTGTGCCTGCGGATAACAAACAAAACTGAGTTAGTTCAGCTCTCCTAAGCATGTTAATTTCCCAATATGCATACTTCTATCCATATTTGCTCTCCTCCCTCAGGCATCTCTGGCAGAGCACCAGAGTGAGAATGAATAAATAATACGAAGGTGTGGCTGGATGTCTGGGATCCTGACTCAGGATTCCATTTCCCTGACAGAGAGCCTGGACGGTGTCCGTTTCGGTTACCTAGCAACGTCTTCCAGGAAAGTTGGAACAATCAGATGGAACACCAAACACCCAATGCACTCGGACACAACAAAAGGGTTGACTCTTTTTCCTCCTTAGCTGAGGGAAACTGATACTTTGTGAGTATTATAGGCCCTCATCACCCAAATGCTGCTAAGTGGACAGTCAAATTCATCATTATGTCACTGTCACTGGACACTTTATGTGACTGAAGCATGAAATTGAAGCCACATGCTTTCCCTTGTGAGAAGGTATTGTGTCATCTCAGAGCATCCCTATGAAAACTGATGCCCTCATTGACATAGGGTACAAAACACCTTAACCAGGCACTGATTCTTTACAGCCTCTTACAGGGAATAAAATATTTAAGAAACAAAGAGTTGATGAAATTGAAGAAGTTTGTTGCATTCTCTTAATGTTTACAAAATGTACCCAAAAGCTACAAGAAAGGTCTGATTAAATTCAAGAACTATCCAAACTCCATCCATCTGCCACTATTTACGCAGCACATCCTCATCCATTCACGCAAAATCACTTTGTTTCACACTCTTTACGCGTACATATGTCAATACCACTCACTTTACAATAAGACCTGGTTATTATTATTATTATTATTTTACTCCTTTTAACTCACATGTGCGCACTCCCAGCTGGTCTAAACTCAGCTGCGTTGCTAAAAACAAGCGTAAAGCTGATGTTTCCTTGCTACACAAAGGTTTAAACAGGCATGACCCCTGTGGAATGGGAGAGAAGGAGGGGTGGTGGGGTGAGGTGTGTACTTACAACCAGCACGGACGTCCTAACCACCTCAGAGACACTTTGCCTGAGTTCAGCCGCCGTGCCAGGTTTACCCAAGCCACGCGTAAATTTCCTGGTCTCAGGATGCGCCGGAGTTGCCATCGTTGCGCAACAGTTTGCATCAATGACCGTCCAATCCACAAGTTATATCAACAAAATTTAGAGGCAAATCAGCCGGTTTATCCGCCTCTTCGATCCCCTCTAGTGCGCACCACGAGTTGGAAGCTGGGTCATGTTGTGGTGTGGCTGCTGGTTCACTCGCACTTGTCGGTCTCATACTTTTCGTTTTCAGAACTCTGTATTAGTTTCATTTCGATTCATTTCGGAGCTCTGCCTTCTCCCATCTGATTTATTGTCATAACAAAGTATCCTCTTGAGTTGTGTTTCATTGGTCGTCCAGCGCCAGACAGGAGGTGTATAATCTGGATGTCTCCGCGGCGCACTCCGCCCCTCACCGGCTTAAAGACCTGCCCACTACAGGCGGCTGGGCCTGGACTTTGAACACCAAGTATATACAGCATGAATGACGGAATGCCTATTTTCCCACCACCACCACAAAAATTACAGCATGTTCCTAGAGTCTTAGAACATTACCTACATGATTTTTTTTTTAGCATATTTGCAGAATAATCACAGGAAAAGTGCTTAATATCATGTGATCACCCCCCCAAAAAAAAAAAAAAAAAAAAAAAAAAACAAAAAAAACAAAAAAAAAAAAAAAACAAAAAAAAACCAACAGTGATATTATAAGAGATCAATAACTTTCATATATGAGTTTGCATTTGATTTTAAAGCTGCAACACTTCATCAGTTGGTGATATAAAATTACGCCACTACTTTGCACAATGGGATGGTCAACGGAATAACATACACAGACTAATGGAAACAATACATTTCTTAAAATCAGGACAATTTTTCAATAGAAAAACAAGATTTAACAAATTGGCTGTGTTATGGTGGAACATTTTAAGCACACATTTGTTAGGGTTTGTCCTTATTGAACTTTGGATCACTGATGCCATCTGTAGGTCTCAGCTGTAAACGCACTCAGGAGTTCCTTAAATACAAAGTGCATTGAGTTGACCTGAAGAGGTGCTGATGAAAACATCCCTCCTGCACTTTACGCTGCAAACAAACCACAAGTAAACACAAATTTAACTTTAAGTTTTTTTTTTATTGCTTTCATTTCCAAAGAGCTCTCTGTTGTATGGAAAAAGCTGCAATTCTAAGCAGAACTGAGGTTTTCCATCTCATATGCTTCACTGCAAAACCCTGTCAAATGCATATTTCCATTCATTTAGACCCATAAAAAGGTCTAGTATCTGTATATGGGAAGCAGCCTAGTTCAGTGAGGGCAGCGGCTTGGAACTGAAAGTTTCTATTTAGTTTCACACATAATCTTTAAAGCTTTCAATTACAGTTACCTTCATAATACAATGATTATGAGCATGTCTCACATTTTCTCATACAGTTTAAGGGGAACTTAACTTAGAAATAAAGGGAAACTGATAAGTATTCATACAAGAAAGATACAACAAATAAGAATATTTACTTCACTTGAAATGTCATTAGTGGTGATGGCAGCTACCCAGGCCACATTGTGATCAAATCTAGGATTATGTCAATAATACAACAAAATAATTTCATAGATTCTTTCTCTTTTGACAATAACACATTGTGCTGGGCCAGAGCTTCTTCCTTTAAAGGGTGGCCTTTTATACACGATTTAAAATTTCATGGCATAAGGATAAACTCCTTATCACCACTGTGACAAAACTGCATTACAAAGTTCAGAATGCTGAATATAAATTTTGTTTGGCACTGACGTTGCGGGACATTTTCAAAGCAGCCATTTTCAATAAAATGAACAAGTAGACAAAAATTCTGTGACAATGCGGTGACAGCTTAACCTTCTAAGAAAGAATACTGAAGATCTATATTAACATGTTTCTGCTGTAAAAACAACCAATGACAAAATGTAAAACCAGAAAGATAGGAAGTGGTTCAGACCATTAGAAAACAGTATAAAATGACATCCTTAAAAAGAGGTTTCAGAGTTGAGTAAAAATGCCAAAAAATGCAGTCTCTGATGCAGTCTAAACCAGCGGACATGTCACCATTAAAGCATTAAAAAGCACCAAATGTGCATGGACACATGTACAAATGTCCCAGATATGTGTAGAAAAGAAAAGCAAAGAGTCCAGGGTAGAGAAGGGCAGATGCCACCCAAGAACATGTGGAAAGAAGGTGAGTCGACTCAGTGAGGATGGGACTCTTTGCTGTTCAGGACACGGGAGCGACTGGAGGGGATTGTTGCACTGCGGATCACCTCCATCCACCTGCAGATGGAGTAAGAGCTTATTTAGCACTACTTCAACATCCTGAAAATGGCAAATTCATGCTGAAACCATGCAAGCGGATGTACCTCTCAAAAGTGTATTCACTCTCTGATCGGAAATAGTACACGTGGGATTTAAAATGCAGTTTGAAGACGTAGTCCTTGTGGATGTTTTCAGACTCTGAGGGGATGGTGACTGAGTACCCGAGCAGAGGAAGGCTGGCCAGTGGATAATCATCCTGAGGAAAAAACAAAAATCGTACATGGAAATTCAAAGCATCGGGCCCGAAAACCTCGTGAGAAACATGGCATACATGTTTGACATTCTACACAGAGCTGTGATGCTTTTTAAAGACAGAGGGTAAACATTTTGCCTGGCACAGATAGAGGAGGAGAATGAATGTCGGAGAGGTAGCGGTGTATTCACTGGACAAACAGCAGGGTTTAATAACGTATGTTCATCACCTGGTGAGACTTGTAAAAAAACAAGCTGAAGTTGGTGAAGACCACCCAGAGCTTCTGCCAACCGTTGCTGTTCTTGAATTTCCTCAGTAAGTTTCCTGACAGTTGGTTCTACAAAGACAAAAAAAAAAAGGTTAATTTTAATTCAGCTGGACTCAACATAAAATTATTGTTTAGAACTTGCTTTAATACATTTTATCTACAGTATCTATGTGAATGAGGGATTTGAATTAAGGGTAAATCTGGCTTATGTTTTATATTCCTCTTCAAGTCGACAAATGCCATTAAAAGACCAAACTGAGCTCACATACACTGTCTACTCTGCTAGACATGTTTACTACAGCAGCAAATTCACAGATGAAAGTAAAAAATGCAAACTTCACTCCAATTTGAGTCAAATTTGTTAAAATCTCTGAGGAAAAACTACACAGTCTTAACCAGATTTATGTATTAATTATGGACATCTCTGCTGCACAGTGATAATTAGGCAAATACTGGCAATTTAATGGCATTTGTTACATATATTTAAAAAAATAATTTAAAGCACACACCCAGCCTTATCCTTTTAACTTATTCGACTTAAACTAAATTTTATATATGCTGCACTATTACATCATTTTTGCTTATAATATACAAGAAAAAACACGGTATGAGACTAAGCTTAGGTCCTAGGGCCAAAAACAGCAAAAATGTATGAAAATAATGAAAATAAAAAGCCTCTGCACACTCAAATCTGTGCAAAAATCTTTTTACTTGCAAACTGTATGTGATGGGCCTTCTTTAGGGCATAAGTAGATGAAGCAATGTAACACTAATGAGGTACAGCATTTAATAATGACAATGAGGGCTGTTTTGTTTATGGATAGTGTTGTATTGTTAAATATGCTGTCATTACTGAAGGAGATTGTTGAATGGTTGAGTCTGTTTGTATGACTGTACTACTATGATCATTTTGTTGTGCATAATTCAATTACTGCATTATGTATTAGTTGTGGTTGAATGCTAAAATGAGGAAAAATGTATTGTTTGATTCTTGTATTAAGCTAGTGATAAATGTGTAAAAGCACTTCTTCCTACTCCTTTTCGACCATGCAAGATTCAGACTTGCATGTACTTGAAGACAGATTCTGTTCATTTAAAAGTTTTGTTTTTGTCATATTTTGCTTTGTTTTGTTTTATTTTGTTTCTTTTGCATGTTCTAAATAAATAAAACAAATGGTGTTAGTAGTTGTAACTTTAGTGCACAAAACGCAAGACTACAACTCCCTTGATGCTTAGCTACACAAATTGGGCAGATCAGCACAGGTGTCTTGCCTTCAGGCAGCTCAGGTAATGCCTTTGTAACATGTTCCACTGCTGCATCCACCTGTCAAATGTTTAGACTTTGAGGAAAGTTGGTGAGTGAAGTTTGAAAATTAAGTGTGCAGAGGCTTATTTTCATTTTTCATCCAGTATTTGTATTTCAAGAATGTCATTTAGTATTTTCAGCTTCACTGATCTGCACAGTGTAAGGCTGTAATTTTGCCTCCTATGGTGCAGTTACACTAAACCCAAACACAGGGCCTCTCCTCTCTGCCTGATTCCTTTACCTCTAGACTTCTGCAGGATTCACTAAAGGAGAGGTTCTGAACACGGTACCAGCAGATAACAGACAGAGGCACTGGTCCCTGGCCACTGGGGGGCCCCACCGGGGGGGCCTTATTCTCACTGACTGGACTAGGGTCCTCTACCACGGAGGAACGCACAGACGCATGGGGAAAAGAGAGAGACAGAGAGAAAAAAACAGACAGGGAGGGAAGGAGGGAGAGGGTGAGGGAAGGACAGAAACACAGAGACTGAGTAGGTGAAACACAGGCATGCAGTGGCAGGGGTTAACACGGAGGCTGACGGAGTGTCCAGGCAAAGCTGTGAAGAGGACGTCGTTACAACTACAGAGGAAGAGCAGAACTAGATCAGGGCACAGACGGGCTGCAGAGAGACTACTTTCCCAAAACTGGATCCGTTCTGGCAGTGTGAGACGAGGACGTTTAGTTCATCTACGTACTGCTCTCACTCTATTTTTAGACGATCAGACATTTCAAGTGCCAGGGAAGGAGAAACAGGGTAGAACCACGCAGGAAAAGCCACAGTTTGTAGATTAGATAAGGACATTACGTTGGCTACTGTTAGCCAAAGAGAGGAAAAGTGGGAACAATATCCTCCAAGGGGCGGCAAAAAAAAAAACAGCTTTAACATGCTCTGTTAAAGCTGAGGTAATTAGTCATCTGATGTAAAATTAGCTTAAATATTATAGATGCAACTCAGGTATCTTTTCATATTTTAACACTTTGCATGCTAAATTCCCGAATGTTTTGAAACTGGGACATTGTTTTATTACTTTAAAGATCTGACACAGTTTAAAATACATGCTACTTAATAAATCCTGTGTTTATGAGCTCAAAGAATGAGTTAAGAGGATACTTTTCCCACTGAAAGGTTATCAGAGTGAATTAGGAAACAGCACACACTCAAAAACAGAGAAAGAAAACAGTGAGGCAGGAGGGGAGGGGCAGGTCTGAGGTTGAAGCTGAGGTTTGGTTTAGCCGGTACCTCCACAGCTATGCTAAAGTCCACCATGGACACACTGGTGTTCCTGTGCCAGCACACGTGCACCATGGTGTTACCACGGTGAGGGGCCGGCCTTTCCGTGGAGGCGTGCGACGCTGTGGTGTCGTCCTCAGACTCGGCCTCCACCGAGGAGTCCTCAAGGCATTCTGGGAAAGTCAGGAGGTTGTTACTGCTAGACAATGAGTAGGATGATGAGGGAGAAGGACGCTAAAACAGAAAGACTGTGAGATCATTCACGTCGATGCACAGGTGGAATTTCAGTCATGTCTACCATCACAGTGAGAAACCGCCACATTTGTACAGATTCAAAACAAACATTTTGAACAATTTAGTTCAGTTTATTAGTCAATTTATTTAACCCATAAAGACCCAAACATCTACCAGTGACCAAAAGCATCTACTGATCTAAAATGTATAACGTCTGATCCCCTAAACCTATAAATACATGTAAATAACTGAGGTAAAATGCAGTTTGTCATCTTTTCACGGTCATCAGATTTGACCCATTTGGACGTTCAGAGGCTGAAAGTGGAAACACTGTCATCATCTACAACACTGACTCACCAGCAAAACTCACGGAGTTTGATAAATGACAGCGGATGGAGATGCTTAATTTATGTTCAGTTAATGATATATTTTACTGAAAAAGTCACTTTTTCTTCAGTTTTGTCTATTTTTGTATAATAACCCTCAAATGTCATATCAGTATGATAACTAAAGTACACGATCAGTAAACTAAATATCAGAAAACACCTGATTTTCACTGAAAAAAAAAGCAAAATAAAGAGGACAATATGATAAATCACCTAAAAAAGTTTAATAGAGAGAAAAAGTCATTTGGGAAATGCCACAAAAGTAGCACTGAGTCTTTATGGGTTAATCTGAGACATAACCTAGACTAGAATGTATAAAGACTGAGACAAGAACAAGACCTTTAAGGGGTTTAGACCAAGTCAAGACCAGAACCAGACCAGATCAGATACACTGTAAGGGCATTATGTTCTGGTTCATTATATATATATTTTTTTCCCATCATTCCCTGTACCTGTCAAATAGCTGGTTAGAAACTGAAACCAGCACCATGAAACATAAAGTATATCTAGTACACAGGTGCTAATATGCATTGCTAATAAGCTGCTGTTTTAGCCTGTTTTAACATGCTGCTCATTTTAATCTTGCATTGCATTATTTATGGATTATTTATTCATTATTTATTATTAGGTTTTACTATTATTATTTTAATATAGGACTAATTTTATGGGAATTTTTATGATGTACATTGCTGGTCCTGAGTACCAATTTCGTTTCATGTATATACATGTAATGACAAATAATTGAACCTTAATATTCACTAAATCTCTTTAGATGAGGGGTGAAGTGGTTTCTGGAGCGTTTTAGTCCAGAGGATGAAATATTAATAGATTGCTGAGTACTGATAACATTTCCACATTAAGTCAAGCATTTCATTACATAATTTACAACAATGTATTGAAGCAAAAATTGGTAGTAGGAAAAAGGAGTAAAAATTGGTGCTTCACTGGGTCAAAACACAAAATATAAATGTGTACAAAGGAATCAGGGGCTCAAGGACAGGGGCTGCCTGCATGAAATAATAAAGGGTAAAAATAACTATTACAAAAAAGAACCTGTCATCTATGGTCAAAAAATAGGTAACGTAAAAATAAAACAGCCAGAAACAAGTTCAAGGCACTGTGATATAAAAATAAAAGTCCTTTATTACCTACAGGGACACCATCACCAACATTTCAACTACACAGACTCTCATGAGGGCATCATGATGCAACAGTCCTTTTTGCCCTTTTGTTTTACAACTAAGTATTTTCTTTTGGTCCCGTTTTAACAATTTCAATGCATAAAATGTGCCCTGTATCTCTTCTAGACAGCCATAGCTTCATTTCCAGTGCTATTATTAAATACATCCGACAATGCACTGATAATTTAACATGATCCCTAAAACTGTGGTCTTGAAATAAGATCTCAAGTTCATGATATCTGAGAAAAATATGATCAGTTCCTTCAAATGGTGGCCTCAACACCAAGGCAGTTCCTGAATATTACAACACTATCAGACAGCACTGAAAACATATATTGTGACTTACTGTTGTCGGTCATGTTACTGGTCAACAGGTCTGATGAAGGCCCGTTGCTGGTTTTTGCCATTTCTATTGCCACCTTTATGTCCTCCATCCACTTTTCCATTTCAGTGAGAGAACTAGAAAATACACATATGTATAACCTGCTTAGTATGCACCATGAATAGAAAGAAAAACCCCACATTAAGTGGGACTGGTGATTAGAAATGATCCTGTTAACAAGAATATTACACCTGATCAAGGTTTTGTTGCAAATCAGATGACATTTATTCATGGAGATACCACACAGAAAATGCAGAGCAGGAAAGTGCCTCATGTTTATGTCTTTTTTTTTTTTTCCAAGTGAAAGGTTTAGATATTATATACGGGTTGGTTTTTCTACTATTTTTTTTACTATTTGAGTGCAACTTGACAGAAAAAGAAAAACACACGCTTCCACTCGTGGTTTATTTTCAGGATGATACAGGGTGTCTGTGAATGAAAAACAGTTTTTTTTTTGTTTTTTTTTTTACCTTGCTGCCACCACCACCGACTGTTGCTGTCCAACCAACGTGAAGGCGTGAGGCACACCCCACTCATCTTCACTCTCTCTGATCTGGAAGTTGAGCAGAGAGACACAGAAAAAACATTAGAGAACATCGGTATCTAGGACAGTACGGACCAAAATAGACAGGAAAGGAGGGAGGGAGGATGAAAAGGAAGTGAGATAGAAGGACGTGTGTAGCTGTCCTGGAAGTGTGTTGGGGTGGAGGCTGGGAGGAGCTGCACTTCAGCTGTTTGAGGAGTTTATTGGTTGTAATAACAAACTGATGACAGTCGCTACAGACACAACACTTACTGTCATGCCCTGAAGCGGCAGCTGCCCGTGCACTTTGAACTGATTCGTCGCTGTCATCCCTCGACTTGTGTACAAAATGACGTCATTGAACTAACACGAAAAGAAGAAAACAGATTATATCAACAAAAACCACGCATCTGTTTTTCTTCAAATTATCCTAAAGTATACAGACTAATCAAGCTGATACACTAGAGGTACATGCATGTCTGATATCACATACATGTCAACATTTAGTCATAACTGGTGTTATTACTGTTAAGAGAAAACTAATAACACAAAGTGTGAAACATTTTCATCCACTCAAACAAAAACGAATACAAAGCTAATATAAATAAAAATCGTTGAAAAGTCTTCTGTCTTTGTCTTTCTCAGTTTATTTTATACATGTTAGTACTACACAGCCTTGACAAAAAACAAGGTATACACACAGTATAGCATTGAACAGTCTTTGGACTAACTTTGATTATGGGATGCATTTACTGTGGCATCATTTATGCCAGGGGTGTCAAACTCATTTCAGTTCAGGGGCCACATTCAGCTAAATTTGATCTGAAGTGGGCCAAACCAGTGAAATAACATAATAATACATAAATAACATCAACTCCAAACTTTTCTCTATGTTTTAGAGTGAAAAAAGTAAAACTAAACAATGAAAATGTTTACATCTACAAACTATCCTTTCAAACAATGTGAATAACATGAACAAACTGAAAGAATAAGCATAATTTAACAATATTATGCTTCCGTTTATCATTTCCACATGTCCATTATAATTTACAGATCACAGTGGATCTAGAAATACACAAAATATTTAATATCAGGCAGAATATTGTTAAAATTGCACTTCTTTCGCTTAAAACATTTCAGATTCTTCATATTTCTTCAGATTATTAAATTTTTTGGTGAAATTACGCTTTGTTTTAGTGTGAATATGTGAAAAAAATGTACATTTACAAAGAGAAAAATTTTGAGTCATGGGTATTTATAGATTATTCTGAGAGTATTTTATTGGTCTGACCCACTTCAGATTGAATTGGTCTGAATGTGGAACCTGAACTAAAATGATTGTTAATATCTTAATATCTATTTTTGCATTTCACAAATTCATCCCAAGGGCCTGACTGGACCCTTTGGCGGGCCGGATTTGGCCCCCGGGCCGCATGTTTGACAGTTGTGATTTATGCCATGCAATGCCGAAGCAATTTAAGCAGAAATGTCACAGCATTTATTTTCCTTTATGAGTTGCATACATTTTTTGCATAGCGCTTGTACTGATGATGAAGAGTCAGACCACTGTATAAAGTCTGCTCAAGCACATCCCATAGATTCTCATGGTTCAGGTCTGGAAACTGTGGTGGCCAATACACGGTCCCTGAACCGCTCTGTAACACTTTAAGCCTGCTACCATCTTGGAATATGTGTGTTATATCAGGGAAGAAAAGTCCACTGGTGTTCGGACCTGGTCATTCAGTTTATTCAGGTAGAACGACTTCATTTTATACACTGAACCTAGACCTGACAAACTGAAGGCTTTCCCCCACAGGCTTGTATTTTAAGCACTAGGCATGATGGGTAATCACTTCATCTGCCTCTCTTCTCAGCCTGATACGCCCATCACTGTGGACTCATCAGACCACATGACCTTTTTCTATTGAAACACAGTCCAATCTTTAAACTCTATCAAAGTGATGGTTGTTCAAGCTACTGTATCAGTTAAAGGGTTAAAGAACTCGTTGCAGCTGAAACATATCCATCACTGCAGTACTTATCCAAAGGTAGGCTCTGAACTATTTGTGTTATTAAATCCAGGTGGTGACCTTTCCTTGGCCAGGCTGTGTATTATGATGGATACAATATCTATCTTTCATTTTTTTTCACCTGATGACAACCATGTTACCTGTTTGCATTAAGGATCACTATAAATATTAGGCAATACCTCCATCTGTCGAATACCCCATATTACAGAAAAGACTAAAACTGACACTGAAATTAATTAAAAAAAACAAAAAAACAAAACAGAAACAGAAACTAAGATTTTTCTAAACTAATAAAAATACAAATCAGAAACATAGAAGTTGAAATGAAATCACTAAATTATCAAAATGTATAAAAACCATTAAAACCTGGATATATCTACTACAAAACTATACATGAAACATTACCGCATACCCTCACAAATACATGAATTAATCTTTAATCCGTAGCTCCTCCATACACATAGCACTTTTTATAGCCTTCACAAAAACATGTGGAACACACACACATAGCAAAAGCCTTTGAGGCAACATGTGTTATTTTTCCCTACAAGAGCATTTGTAGTTGCAATAGATCTGCCAAAACCATCTGAGTAGTGTATAACTGGAAGGATAAAAGCATGAATATTTTTTCCACTGACATCACCCTGCTAAATAATTAGATTAGTGAAATAGCCTAAACTCAGAAAGCCATTGTTACCAGGAAAAACATTCGTTGCTGAAGTCCTTTTCCAGATAGTTTGCTGAGGCAGCCTAACCTGATGAACTCCTGAGAAAAAGAAAAAAAAAAAAAATTAGAAATAAACAGAGTGTAAGTAAGTCAAAAAATGTACTAGAAAGTAAAGAAGGTAAAGGTGACATGGAATTTTAATATCATGAGCTGTGAACCTACCCGACCAGGAACAACAAGATTGTCGACGCCAATTAAATCCTTCTTCAGTTCCAAAAGTTTCTGGAAATTCTCCATCTTGATTATGCTTCCCTGGAGCTGGTCCACTACTTCAGATACGTCTGCCAGAGCAGCTATGGAGAAAATTAAATTAGCAGGTCTTAGTTTATTGTGCTGACCAGAAGACCTTTATCCACTAGTGGAATACAGTACCACATTATGAATTTAAGATGCATGCACTTTATTTTTAAATCTATTTTGTCTCCTTTTATACCTCAACTCCACCACATCTCAGAGGCAAACATTGTTCCTTTTTGCTGATGACATATATTTAACAGCTTACTTGCTTTTCAGATCACAATTTTATGAAAACTATGTATTATAATCACTAAAAATGTAGATTTTAACTTTACCTCTATGAGTTGACAACAAGCCTTAATAAGCTAAATAAGCCCTCCAGAAAATAGATTGTCACAAAGCTAAAAATAAAGCTGACTTTTTAGAGAAACATAGGTCTCAAAGGACAGCAATGCGACAAACATACGGTGATATTATAGAATACGAGTACACAACAGTAAATAAAGCGGTTAAAATAAGCATCTACAGCAGCAAAATGTAATATACACATTAATACAGTCGTGACATATATTCAAACCATCACACATAATAATAATGAGAATAATAATAATAATCAGTGAATAATGATTTTATTTTCACGCTTTAAGTCCATTTTGCTGTTAACACAGCTACACATATTTTGAAAATAGAGCTTTAACTTGTGGTGGAGTATATTCACAGGTTTTTCTCTTCAAGTAAAAGAGCTGAATACTTCTTCCACCCTTCTAAATGTGCTTCTGTGAACAACATTGTGAGTGTAGTACCTCTGGAGTCTCTGAAGTCCACATGAGTAGCTGGGTAGTGTTTACACAGCCGCTCCAGGATCTGCTTGTAGTGAATGAGTCGGTGCAAGGGCCTTAGAATGAAGACATTGAAGGGGATGTAGCAGACCTTCTGGAGCTCAAAGTCCCTGCAGAGACCCTCCAACCTACGTGACGCCCTGCACGCCTTCTCCAGCTCCACAAGAACCTCAGACTGTTTATGCAGGTTTGCTGTCAGAGGCTGTGCACAGAGTTAAACAGAGCAGATGTAAATGAATATCAGTGTATTGTTGTAATTGCAAATATCCAAGAGTCGTAGAGTGGCGCTCACCTTTAAGTCTTGAAGGTTCTTCAACATGACATCTCCAATGCGCTGGTAGTCTCCTTTAATATGAGCATTAGAACGTCCTTCCCTGCATCAGATAAACATAGATTGCTTTTATCTCTGATATGTTCTTGAGACACTGCAGAATTAATTGACTAAACCACACAAAAAAACCCTCATTGATTATTCAAAGAAGCTTCCACTTATACAACAAAAATTTTAGAGAGGGCACTTGTAAATCCACCAGCAGGGGTCTCCCTCGAGCCTGACTTTCCTCATACAGTCATCATGAGTAGCTGGCTGCCATTACTGGGTGTTCATTCAGAATATTTCCTTATGTTACTTGATTTAACAGTAGCTTAACAGACCCTTGGGACTCGGCAAAACAATAAGACAGACAGCTTTCCCAGCACTGTCATGCCAACAGAGGTTGATGATATTAGAATATGCAAAAGAGGAAAAAGACACATGTAATACTGGGTGATTTGCATATACATTTAAATATGGTTCTTATCAGCAGAGTTGACTGTAATATCACTTTCAGCTTTAATTAGGCATTCTAACAAAGACTAGCTGACACAGGCTTTGAAATAGAAAATACTATACGGTTGCAGTTAGCGGCCATAAATTCTGTCTGCCTGACAGTCTTTATGCATCGCTGTCTGCATGTCTGACTCAGTGTGCGATACACAGTGTGTGTGTGTGTTTGATAAAGTATAACATCATTAAGAAGATCAGACAGCAGAAACCCACAGGCAAGAAAAGGCTAGCTTTGGTGCAGCATGACTGTTGCCATGGAGACTGTAGCTCCTCAGGTCACCTAAAGGGACTGGGTTGCCCTCTCGGACTAAATGCCAATAAAACTCATTAAAAAGAGGGCAGAAGTTGTGATAAAACAGCCCAAAATCTAACCATGATATCTCAGTGTGTGTTAAAGGAGGAGGGCAGGGGTGGGGGGACTTACCACAGAGCGAGCCTCTGCTCCACCTCCCTGAGAAAACCTGTGTGGAACTTGTGTAGAGGCTCAAAAATGGAGAAGATGGTGGTTTTCAGAGAGTCTGGCGTCGCCTCGTCCTGTCCTACAGCACTCTGAAAAGACTGTTGAAAATAAACACGCATAAGCTTTAGATATTGGGGAACGTGTGGGGTTTTTATGGTGTTTCCACAGATGAAAATAAATGCAAATATCTCCACAATCTGCAGAAGCTGAAATCACAGTGGAGAAAAAAATGGCACACATTCCTTCTGCAGCTCTCTTGTCTCGATCCAACTGAAAAGACTAAATATAAATACAGATGAGCTGACACTGTTTCATGCTTTTATGGAAAAGTGGAGCCACTGAGCAGTAGAATCATGTCCAGGTCACGTCTGATGGAATCAGATCAGTGATCGGTAAATACAGCTGTAAGCCACAGTCAACCTCCCAAATGTCTGAAAACACCAGGATTAGCCACACTGGAAAAATTGATTGATTTTTGATTTTGAGACCATAGATCTAGAAAATCTTCTTTCAAGAAATCTTACCAAGATAATTGTCACTTGTTCCATTGGCAGATTTTTTTTTTTTTTTTGCATAATTCAACTTTTTTGCTTAATTCAAGCAAAAAATCTGCCAATGGAACAAG
>JAPQRP010000016.1:25130655-25143705 GCA_037367295.1 Apogon hyalosoma | reverse complement strand
CCATCCATCCATCCATCCATCCATCCATCCATCCATCCATCCATCCATCTATCTATCTATCTATCTATCTATCTATCCATCTATCCATCTATCCATCCATCCAACAAATCTGGAAAAAAAAAATACTATCACTTTTTACAAAAATCAGATGGGGCCAAATTTAAGGAGAAGTCAATTAGATGAGTGACAGAACCATTTTAAACATAGTGGTTTTGATAGCGATTGAGTGGGCAGCTTTGCAAAAAACAAGTTTAAGTATTTGCAAACAGTGCTTGACCTCTGATCGGAGTCCTTCACAGCCACACAGGGTAACATGATGAAATCTAACAGGGGGATCTCCCAGCAGAGTCAAAACCATCCGTGACTCACTCCACCATCCAGACAGCTCTAGCTGCCTTCACGCTACGTCTCGTTTTCCATCACTGAACAGGCTGAGACACACACTGCAGGGTGATCAGGAGGGCTAAGCTTACATTATGTCACCTACACTGAGGATGCTCGCTGAGTTTACTTACTATGCTTTAGTTGCACCACTCTCTGCTGTCCTCTGGTGTGTCAGCACAAACACAACAGCGGTTACATGCAAGCAGGCCAGTAAAACTCATGGTTGCAATTAACTCAACACACCAGAAAAACTCTGGGAAAGATGTTGTCTGCGAACTACAGAGGGAGGGAGTGGAAACCACAAAGACAGACAAATACATACTACAAGATTGCAACAAATCAGTCAGGAAAAAAAAAAAAAACTAATTACAAAGCTGCAGGGAGGATGTGGAGAGGAAATGACTATTACCTACACTGATCTCAGAAATAAGATTCAGAAATCTCACTTTAGAAATGTCATCTTTATTGACTCTAATATAATATACCTTGCATACATTTTAAATAAATATAAATCTTGAGAAAAGCAGCATAAATAGTTCCAAACCCTGTGAACCTCTAGGGAAACTAACAACAGACCATGTGAGGGGGAATGGCAGACGTATAAATTCATTCATAAAATCTACGTTTCTCCCAAATATATCCATCCATATCAATATTAAGCTTGATGGTAAGAGTCAATTCATCATGACAAAGTAGACATTACTTAATCCTTAAATGGAAATCAGAGTCACATTCATTTTATTTGCTGAGACAGAAAACAGCACATATTTATGACCTGTTTTTAAATTAGTCACTAATAACAGTGCAACACTTAAATCTACCATCTGTTACACAAATAAAGGGTTTACAGTGACACAAGTGATGCTAGCAGTATATAACAATACATACAGTACGTGAATAGAAGAGTCAGGGCAGAACAGTGTGATATTCATCCCACTGCTGTCCTGGTTAAGTGCAACATGCATTGGACAAACAGCCAGAAGGACACCAAAGGCACACAAGTCTGACCTACACACCTGAGATGTGACCAAATATATCATTTATGTTTGATATATTTTAGTTCATTTAAATTACTATTATTCTAAACCTGCTCAATAAATGTGGTCTTTTTACATCCCAGGTCTACAGGAGAGCTTTGTGCACTAGAGTGGGTCTCCTTACTCTGCAATGATCCAGTAACTTTGAGAAACACAAATAATACATCGCTTCTTAGATTCTGCTGTGCTGATGTGGTTTCTTGTAAGTGATGCAGTGTTTAAAATGAAGTAAAAACAATAAAATAAATCACATTTCGGAGAGGGATTGTTGAAATAAAAGTTTCATGAAGAATAGTTATTGACCCAAGTGTTTAAACCACAAAATCTCACCACAGATGCACTTCTCTGTGTCTATGCTAAAAATGTCTAAGAGCAACGCAAAAGTACTCGACAGTGATGGATGAGCCAAGAGACTTGGTGCTTCACGGTGTTGCCCTTAAACTGCCTTTCACACCTACAGCACACAGACTCACACACATTCACATACATAAGAAACCTGCCGCTGTTTTCCTTTCTATTCCCAAACTCCTGTCATCCTTAACCCAATCTTCTATCTGCTTTGGAATAATTAACCGTAAGCTGGATCAGTGCAGGAAAGGAAACCCAAATACTGGTGATGCTGTTTTTCCCACCACACACAGTGAGTGACAGAAAAGGTTTACATGCTGAAGAAAACAGACAAGATATGACAGTTTCATGCTGACAGATGACTGTTTACATCAGACAAATAAAAGGAAAAAAAGAAAAACAGAAATGTGACACAAAAATCGTCACGTTATTAAATACAACAAGCAAATGCGACAAAAACACAGACATGTGAACAGAAGTGCAAAAGAAAACTGAGAAGGAGACTAAGAATGAAAGTGCAATGGCAATGTGGTAAAGAGAAACTCTTAAAGTCGGGATAATAGTGAATGTTGAGGACAAAATGTCTTTGTGAGTAAGAAACTCCAGCAGGTGTCAAGTGCAGAGGGAGAAAAAGCCAAAAACTGTTACTGAGTGGCTCAACTACTGCTACAACAGATATTCAGCATCACCTCAGTCTGACCTGGCTGCTGCTGAACTGAAACACCACTCAGAAAAATCTCACAGTTGTACTGCAAAGCCGTCCATTTCCATTTTCTGCGTCTGTGTCTGCATCTATAATTCAATTCTGTAATTACATGACATATATTAGGGATAATCTCTTCCAAGTGAGTAAAGGGCTGATGATTCTGTAAACATGAAGCATATTAGATAAGGTTTGTCCACTAATTGTCTTAACAGTGCAGGATTTGGTAGTGTGAGGTTTGCTGTGTGTAAAATATATAGGATGACATGTATTTCATTTAAATCATAAGGCATCAGAGACAAAAACTGAACATTAAACCAGTCATTGGAAACAATGTGTAGACGTTGTGCATGTCTAGTACACCCAAATTATGTAAAATGTGCTACTAGAAAGATACATTCTCTTTGAACAATCCTTAAGTATCAAACTCTCTGCAGTTTTTCTTTTTCCCAGTAATAAATCCGACTATGGCACTTGCATATTTCCGTGTGGACACGTTAATACAATTAGGCTGAAAGATAAAGCCCCGTCATGTAACAAACAACAAAACCTTGAGCAGATTCCCTCCTTAATGCAATGAATCCTCCTCCCACTGAAAGGAAGACTTAAGCTGGTCTCAGAAATTCTTTTCTTCAAAGAAGTGCCGTGGTTAAGACTACTATGAACATGTAGTGAGGAGATGAGACAGAAATAATCACCCAAGCAACACAACTTTCATTTCACCCACTAAACATTCTAATGGTGACAGTGGCTATGCTTCCATGTAAGTGTCTGCTAAGCAATGTTCAAAGCAAACTTCTGAAATAAAAGAAAATACAAAGTGCATAAACAGGTTTGGAGTAAGTAGATTAGACTGTGGGTTTCAGTATGAGGGTGGAAGTATGAGTGTGATTAAAAGAGAAAAAGAAGAGCGTGGTGTTGCTGTCTTCTATCTTAAATGGCTGTGATGTATTTTTCATGGTCAAGACTAAAAAAGTACCTTGACCTTTGCTGCTACCGACCATATTTTCACACTTTATGGGATTATCCGAGAAGATAATGGAGGAAATGGTTGATCAGTCATGTGAGTTAACTCTAAGCGACATTTAAATACATTTATTGTTTACTCAGAAAGGCAAAAACATTGAAATCTCGACAGAACATAAAAACTATTTTGCAAAAAGAGAATTTTTTTTTCATTTTTTTGTAATAGAGCCAATTAAAATAAATTAGTAGTAAGTTATTATTAATAGCAATAAGCAATATATTTAGAAGAAGAATATTTTGTGATAAATTTAAGAGAAAACACAGGATCTTGTAAAATCTCATTATTATGTGACTTTTACAAGGTTTTTCTTGTAAATTTATGAATTTAATGTACAGTAGATGTTTTCCCTCTAAATATTCTATGCTCTATACCCTTACAAATTTGGCCCTAATAGACTGTCATACTAAAATGTGCATTACGATACATGGATGGAAATGCAGTGTGGAGCCATGTGGATTAACAGCTATATATCTGCCCTCCCTCTTCATCACTAAAGGCCTGTGATTCTTCCTCATCCGCCTCTTCATCCAACTGGAGGCTGCCGAAGGAAAACTTATTTCTAGGTATTGGGGAGGAGGGCTTGGCCTCCATTGGGTTACCAAACATCGTTGGGCTGTTCGAGTTCCCTCTGGCGGCCTCCAGCTCAGACTCGCTGGACTCTGAACCGCTGGTGGTGGAGCCGTCGGTCATGTGAACTGCTCCAATATGTGAAGCCCCTGTCTGGCCTGAGCGCCTCTGTCTGGGCCCGGCCCGTACCCTTCCAGGTGCAGAGAGGCCATTGGCCATCATACGGCGCTCAAGAGCTGCCATTCGCTCTGCCCGGGAGAGGGCGGGACGAGACTCTTGCCTAGGTGAGGATGTTCCCTGATTTGGGTCTGTGTCACAGTGGTTGTGTACTCTGTGGCGCTTCTCTAAGCGAGAAGAGTAGTTTGGGACTGGGGAACACCTACCCTCATCACAGTGAGGAGGAGCAGGATTGTAGTCATTCTGCTCATTAGTTTGGCGATGGCTGTCCATGACCGGACTGGCACAGACCGTCCTCGAACCCATCATCACTGGCAGTGTGATAGGGCTGTTGCTATGCGTCTCTCTGCTGTGCTCACAGACCCCCGCTGTGCTGTTAATGGGTATCTGGTCCACTCTTTGGTAAGACTCATAGCTCATGTTTAGTCTAGAGGGAGATGGGGACTCCCTGTGCCGTATCCTACTGAGACAGGGCTCCTGCTGGGCTTCATTTACGCTCCCTGATCCAGACCGATGGTGGAGAAAGACTTGTTCCCTATAGCTATGATTTGACCTAATAGCTAAATCCCTACTCATGTTATATTCACTCTCAACATTAGCGCAGTCATTATATGAGATGGAAGAACTACTGCCTTTAGCAGCCCGAGATGCTGGACCTGTACTTGGAGGTTCTGGGTGAGTCTGTCGTGGTGAGCATCTTGTCTCCTCAATCCTGGATCCTGGTCCGGGTCTGTCCTCGTGGCCATTCCTCTGGTGATATGGACTCGCCCTAGTTGTTCGTGAAGCTGAGGGGTCTTCAGCGCTCACCAGTACCGACTCCTTCCAATGACACCGAGGAGAAGAATCTCTAACTCTATCCCCGGGAGCACCACTCTGACACAAAGAGAAACAGACAGATAAGGCTGCAGTGCTTCATCATTTTTAGCAACACTGGCCAAAAATTCCCTAATTTCCTTTCAGTAGATTGATATTCCAGTGGTCTGAGAGGACATGAGACCTCTGTATCTACACCTTGCTAATGTTTTCAGGCTGAAAACACTAGCAATCTACTCTAAATCTACTCTAAGATATCCCGAACATGCATTTTCACACAGAAGCTTGGAAAAATGGCATCATAATCCCATAACAGCAACGAAAAAAATGTCAGCTTCAACTATATGTATATTTAGTCTTTTAATTTGGACTGAGAGGAGAGAGTTGGAGGAGGAAGGTTATTGCTTTTTTCAGCTCCTACAGCTTTAAGGAAGAAAAAGTGTAATAATACTTTTTCTCTGTGGCTGACAATCATTAAAAGGCCAATCATGCAACTGGTTGTTTAATCATGATAAATTGTTGTCTTAAGACTGTAGTTTGAAAATACTGACACTTAAATGCACAGAATTCATGCAAGGAGTGTTTCCTGTGTTTTCCAGTTTGATCACAGATTTCCAATAAAACCATTACAGCTAACTGTCAGCTTGAAAGGCATAATTCTTCTCTGCATTAACAGTAATAACACAATAACCAAAGCCTATAAGTTAAAGTGTCATTCAAATTTTATTAAAAATGGATATCAGCTTTGAAGCCATTCATTTCCTTTGTGTTCTAATAAAATTCCAAGAAACAAGCAAAGATTTTTCTGGGTCTTTGTATTCAGACACTTATGGAGACAGACAGGTCTGTTATTGTAATCAGAGGTCCATCATCATCATTTATTTAGATGTAATTTTGCATTGACTTTGGTGGTGGCCTTATGTACACACCCTTTTTTTAAAATTTTTAATCACAGCAGAAATGAGAAGAGGATGTAGGGAGATATAGAATGTGTAGTAACCTCACCACTTGATCAATAAGAGCTTCGCAGCTGAAAAAATGTTAGAAAACTGCTCAGAAGTCAGCTGTCACACAGCTATGTTAATTAACGAATGTTTCACATTCATTACAAAGCTCTGTCCACACTATAATTTAGTCAATATTAAGTTATTATATCATAAATTGCTTATTAATAGTAAATTAAAGGTGGTAATGTTGGAAGAAAAAAGACAAGAAAACTCCAGAGGGAACCATTCAGCTTCTTTGTGTAAAAAGAACAATATAATGATGATGATGATGAAATAAGGTGACACAGCCTGCAGAACTGAAAAGCCTTAGACACTCACTTCTGTTGGCACTTCATGGTGGCGTGGAGAAGGCAACGGCGACAAGCGGCTGTTGTGTTGGACTCGACTGTTATGCTGGACCCGGCTGTGTTTCCTGGCAGACAGATGTTGAAGGTCAATGTTATAGACTCAAAACACTGTGAGCCTGACCAAACATGTCAAACCTGCCTGGAGCCTTTACCTTTCAAATGGGATCTTCTTAAACTCAGACTCCCTCACGTAATCAATCACCTGCTTCTGTGTGCGACCGCTGCAGAGACAAGACCAGGAGAGATAATAATGAGCTTTTCTGGTGTGGCTGTGGTAGACTGTTAAGTGATGGGCAGAGCCTGCTGTGTGCCTGCAGAGAATATCTGTGTGATATAGACGGTCTCTACCTAAATCTGAAGGAGGAGCCTCGTGAGAAGAGAACAGGCTTGGGTTTGGGCTTAGGCTCCTCAAAGAGGCGGAAGAAGGCATGATATTCGACGCAGATCTTCCAGAAGACTTTACAACAGTCCCTGCTGGCCATCAGAAACTCCAGCGTGTCCTGATATGAACTCTGGGAAATACATAAAGGCATACAGTGATTTTTAACAGCAACCACCAAAGCAATCTATGTTTTATATATCCTCTTGAGACCCTATAATGCATTTTTGTCCTCTGTAGGGGACAAGAGTTTCACAGCTTTACAAATAAATGCTGTCCACTGCAAAGGACATTCCAAAAAAACAAAAAGAAACAAATGTATCTGGAAAAACTGATGCATTATGTTATTTCCAAGACAATTATTTAATGTAAAAATGCCAAAACTTCTACTTTCCAGGGTCTGAGGAGGGTATTTCAACATCATCAGCAACATCACTTACATTTAGATCTGGCCTCAGTTTGATGAGAAAGCGTTTCCTCTTGAAGCTTAGTTTGCGCACTTTAGCCCAGTTGAAAGCGTTAATCTTAGTGTGACCCTGCAGTGATTAAGAAGAGCATTAAACGTACAGCAGGTCACATCTGCTGCTAAGCATCTCTCAGTCAAAACAATAACAAAAGACATAACATGACGACATTATGGAGTATCTGACCCATGAACCAGTGACCGACCTGAAAGACCAGAACACCAGTGTGCGCTACAGCCAGGCTCAGCCTCGTGCCTTCACGATCCTTGGCGGGGTGGAGGCGAATCCCGTACATCTCCAGCCTGCGAGCCACTTCGAGTAACTGATAGTCTGATTCTGCTGGTGTGTGACCTCTGGTGACACAAAACACATCAGGAACAAGTTAATCTATCAATAGATCTTGTAGTAAAAGCTTATGAGCTTTGAAGCAGGGTGATCTAAGACACGGCTAAATTGCAGCGCTAATTGTACTTACAGGTTTTAACACTAAACGAGCTACAACATTCATTATCCTTTCAGCAAATTTAGCAAAATAAATTAAATCCTGGCTTATCGTGCTGCTCTGTGTCTCAGTAATTACGGTGAAAGACCATGTCTGAGTGCATCTAGTACTCTCATTTTGATCTGATACGAGTCTTTTTTGGACTGAGGGCTTGGGTGGCGGAAGGTTAGGGAGGGGTTAGAAATGCTAACTAACTTTCATAATTGTTATCACTAGATAAGCCTTGCTGTTTCCTCCGTGTGGTTCTTAATAAGAGGTTTAACTCAGTGTGGCATGCAGCCAGAAAAACTGCAGTTATCATCTACGCTAAGAAAGCCTCTGGGGGGCAAAAGAGCAAATCAAAACTAATGGGGATCTTTTCTCAAAGCAGCAGAATGTCCATCTCAGGCACTGGCCCAAACTAACATCGCAGCAAGACAAGGGTTGGTAAAGTGTTGGCTTGCATTCAAAGTTGTGCACCGACAAGGGAGTTTTGAGGGGGGATTGTAGGAGGAGATCTGGATGGTTTCCAGTAATGTGCTCCTAACTGCAGAGCGCTATTAAACTAGTCAGATAATAGCAAAAGTACTGGGAAAAACAGTTCAATAACAGATTTCACTGCTCAGAAACTCAGGAAAATACAACTGAGAATAAAGTCAGGAAAAAGTAAGTTTGAAGGCAGCTAACTCATCTGACAAAGACTGTGTGAGTCATTTTGTGGGATGAAAGAAAACTTATGTCCTTTTTTGGAAATGCCGTCTTTGCTGATAAAGGTGCACACAAACACATATGCGCCACTGGCCAGAAGCTATAAAACAACTTAGAAAGGCCAGTTTTTCTAAGTCGATATGAGGAACAGACATGCACAGGGAACCTATTCATTCAATAGCTGCTTTCACCTGCGTAATAAAATGTCCCTGCAGGAAAAACATGAGGTCTAAAACAACTTTTCCTCTTCGAGACTGAAAAAGAACAATTTGTACTCGGTCATGGTTTCGGTGACCCTATGATGTGAGCTAAAAAGAAACACTACCAGATCTGAGTTTTGCCTCCAGGTACACAGCCCACAGCTTTAAATCAAGATTACTCCAGCTTTAGTCGATTAACTTACATATTCTTTGAGTGAAACTCCATGATCTTGTCAATCAGGGGCATTTGGTCTGGGATGTAGTTGTTATTGAGGAGGTGTGACCGGCACTGACTCTCCTCAAAGTCCCCAATCTCAGCTGAAAGTGAGAGAGAATACAGGCTTTTATGCTATTGGAGTGGATGCTGTGAAAATCAAGTACTTGCACTGATGTAGAAATGTGACACAAATACAACTACACTCAGGACATTTATTGATTTAGCAATTTTTTGGACTTCTATGAAAAGCTCGTCTTCAAACATTAAGCTCTTAACTGTATATACTGACAATGTCCTTTTTTTTCTCCAAAGTTTTTTGTTTGAATTTTTATATTGTAACAATCATAACTGTACAACTGAATGTACATAAAACATAACAACGTAGTTATGTACCTCCACTCTCCCAACCCTGATGCACCTCATACTCCAACAAAAATATATAAATGTATACATCCAAAATAAATACATAAAATACAGTTAATTAATTAAAATAAAATAAAAATAAAATATATCCTTAGTTACAATGAGAAATTGTTTGTGTCCATCTTTTTAATATATGATAAGACAGGCTGCCATTGCATAGAATTTGGCTGCATTGCCTCGTATATACTGACAAGTTTGACCAATCTCTGTCCATCTACATACAGAGAGTGCATATTATCACTATTAGTTCCCATGTTAACAGACTATTTTTTTCAGAAATGCCAGCTTATGAAAATATTCAGCATTTCTTGGCAAGGCATCATGGTGTGTTTTCTGAAGTGGTTCTGTAACATTATGCTCAGGCAACAGATACAGATTGAAAGGTATCCATAGCAACACATGGCTAATCAATCTTCAATGGTGCACAGAGTGCTATATGGCAATCCTTGATGACAAGCGCTGCGAGAAAAAAAATGCATAATGTGTTTTCATTAAAGTGTGTTTGATGTGTTGACTTGAACTAAATGAGGAAACAGTCATGATGGACTTACACTGGATAATATGGGAGACCATCAGTGCTGCGCTGCTGTCATTGCATGTCAGACGACCGCCGGAAAGATCCTGTTTGATCTGGAGGGCAAACAAGTACCTGCACAAAAAAAAAAAAATGCAAACAGCTTTCTCATTATACATTTCAGCAGATAAGTTGGCGGTTCCTCAGTCGGCTCAAAACCACCACGTACTGTTACTTTTAAGTGAAACATCTGCAGATGAAATCCAGAGGGACCTTACTTTCTGGAATCTTATTATTTCCCCTGTCCGACTGTGAAAACATGCCATTTATGTACTGGCTCCTCAACCAAGAAACAGAAACCAGAAAATCATTAACTCCATGCTAATCTCCAGAGGCTAAATCAGAAACATGGCAGCCTCGACATGTGAATTGCATAGTTGAGGTGGGAATAAATCCTCCAGGAACTAAAGCACATGTTTCATTTATGTTTCTACAATTGCTTTTTGCCACATCTAAAGGCATTTAAATCAACATACTTCATGTAACTGCTTATTTATCCTTTCAACTGGAAGACACGGGCGAGGGAGATTTACGGGTTAAATTATGTAGACAGGAGCTCACCTTGTCAGCTCCTCCAGAAGCTGGGCATGGTCTGGGGGAAAGAACTTCACAGAGAACCTCAGGATTGTGTGCTTCGGCCCTGTATAGAACAAATAAATTACATCCAAAGGGACCTGACATATAATGGATGGTGCAGTTCCTTGTAACATATGTTTATGTTTCATTTGTGCAGGAAAATGTGTGTTCTGTCACTGAACTGTTTGGAAACACTTACGTCTGAGCTGCTTGATAATGGGCTTGATATGATCTAACCAAACCTGTGCAAACAAGAAAAACACGTGATTATGTTCTTACGTTAAATATGTTTTTATGCAGCCAGGGTAGAACTATTTTACTTTCTTTGCAAACTCACCATCATCTTCTGATGGTTCTGAAACTCCAGGCCGAAGTAGTCCCCCTCAATGAGGTTCATATGAGAACACACCAGGTCAAACAGCACTTTGCCTGAGGCTTTTTGCTGTGAATGAAAAAGAAAAGAAAAAAGTGTTTAAAGACACATTGTAGAGTAACTTCTTCAATTTTTAATTTTGAGCATTTGTTCTTCAAGGACTGTGGCTTTTTAAATTCTTTTTAAAGTCAGTATAATGGTAACCTCTGAGACAGACTTTGAGATACAAAAGAGAAGAGAAACAAAAGAGAGCCCTCCTTTGTCGACCTGTCAGACCCTGTGCTGGTTAGTGTCACCCAAATAGATGACAACGCTGCCCTCTGCTTCCCTCCCTCTTTCCATCGTGGACCTCAAAGGCTCTGTTGGCTGCTAAAGAACCTCCAGCTGCAGCAGGGAGTTTGGACCCCGTCTTTGATTGGATGTCACTGCTGTCACTTATGACGGGCCAGCTCTTTTAGGCCGACAGTTTTAGAATGGGATAAGAGTCCCTTTGACCAGCTCCTCCTTCACTCCAGTACACAAAAATACTTTAAGGATCGACTCAAGTGTTCACTTACTAACACACAAAACCTCCAAAAAAACAGAAAGAAACCTTCTCATGTAAGGTCAAACAAATGTCAGGGATTTCCATGGAAATATTTCCTCTGTTACAGACGCCCTACGGAGACACAGAGCTCTGTCAGGAACACATCAGGAGAATTTCTGCCCGGCTGCTTCCTCGTGACTGCTTTGCAGCAGCGCAGAGCGTATCACAGCTACAGAAAGTGAGTGTTTATAGAAGCAGTTCTCATGGGTTTGGATAAAGATCCTTGGCTGCCTTTGACTATGTTTCTAGGCATTTGCTTTCTCCATTTCCTCCCTTACCTTTTTGCATAAGGATGGTCAGCTCTAAAGCATGAAAGCGAATGCTAGAATTCACTTGGTAACATTCTCTTCTCATCTGGCAGTAAAGCATGTGCCTGTCTCTGAATCTATGTAGTGTTTCAAAGGCAAAGAAAACACTATTCGTGCTCCTATTAATGCTGTACCGGCTTAGTGAAGGGGTTTACACTTCCACAACTGAATGCATAATCTTCCCCAAACCCCCCCCCCCTTTTACTGGTCCTCCCTGTGTATGTCCTTCCTTCCACTACTATCTCTCTCCAGGCTGCTTCATGTGGTGCAGAGGGCATCCTAGCACCGACGACCAGCTGTTTCCATATGGTGATGGCTTTGATGAGGGAATCCACAAGAAGGCTGGAGGGAAAGAGGCCATGAGCCAAAACACACCCTTCCCATAGACACATTGCTGTGTGATTTAAAAAAAAAAAAAAGCTGCAGCCAGCAGTCACACCAGCCCTGAATGAATTCTTTGTTGGATGCTTTCTGCACTCATTTGAACAAACTAGTCTGCAAAGGTTTGAGGAAGTAGAACAGCAGGGAAAAAACAGAGCTGGATACAGTAAAGGCTAAAGAGTGTTCCTGTCTCGCTCTTATATCCAGCCTTATAAATCTGCTGTCAGTATAAAATGACCACGCGCCAAGCGGAGATGGGTAAGGCAGAGGCTGATTAGAGCCGGGCAGTGCTTGATTAAATGCAGCTGTTGCAGACTGGAGTTATGGTGCTGCCATTTGACACTGCTGCAGCCGACACAATAAGAACGCTGTTGTTAATGAAGCACAAGCTGCAGCGACGGACTGTCGTCATAACGCAGGCACTCACTGTAACACACTCTTCACCCAGAGAGTCTCTAAAGTCCACTCGTACTCTCTAACTGGTTATATATCGGAGTGTAAATTATGCGGACACTTAAACCTAATACATAAACTCCTTT
Source organism: Apogon hyalosoma (assembly GCA_037367295.1). Taxonomy (NCBI): domain Eukaryota; kingdom Metazoa; phylum Chordata; class Actinopteri; order Kurtiformes; family Apogonidae; genus Apogon; species Apogon hyalosoma. Next base: position 25,131,086 of record JAPQRP010000016.1, on the reverse strand, counting down.
GCATTAATTTTCTCACACAGAACAGCTTACAGTTTGTCTGCAGGGATTTCCTACAATTCAGCCAAAAGCCAAATAAAGCCAGTTTTACTTATTACGGATATAAGAAAACTCTGACGTATTGACACTGTCAACATAACTGCATTTTACAGTAGTTTTCATGCAAGGAATTGTGTGCCAGACACTAGATAAACAGTCATCAGTGTTTTTTTATTTATATACATTACTGCAGGTATAATGCACATAACACACACACACATATATATGCAGTTGTGGAAAAAATTATTAGACCACCCCTGTTTTCTTCAATTTTTTGTTCATTTCAATGCCTGGTACATTTGTTTGGACAAATATGATGATAAGAACAAAAATAGCTCATAGTAGTTTAATTTCAGAGCTGATATCTATCCATTTTCCATGTTTTCTTGATAATA
>JAPQRP010000016.1:25086988-25130026 GCA_037367295.1 Apogon hyalosoma | reverse complement strand
CTTTTAGGCATTCCATGTTTTCTTTTCTGTCTGTTTTAGTCACGATACACACAGGAGTTAGTACTGGATTGCATAACTATTGTTTTTGATGACTTTTGATGGTCTAATAATTTTTTCCGCAACTGTACAACATAAATATACAACAAAAATACCTGTCTTATTCATTTATGTACTTATATTTTGATGCTTCTTTTAAGGCAGTCACTATTGCAAATATATGATGGCAGTTTTCCTAAAATTAGACTTTCATAATGCTCACTCTATTGCAACATATTGAATCATAACTGCTGTATTATGCCACATATCACATCACATTCTTGTCAATGCACGTCCCTATTACTTATTCAGACTAAAACGATCAGTTGCAATCTATACACACATTACATCATCCATTCAGAAAACCAACAAGTGCATTAGAGGTCAGATGTCTGTGCAGGCAGTTAAGATCTCCTGAACTTTCGCAATACTAAACCACTTTTCTGGACCTCGTGCTTTGCGTGTCATGTGGAAGAGCCTTTCCTGAATTATTTCCACACGTTACTGCCTTTAAAATGTAACTTTACACCCATTCTGAGCCTAACTCGATACACTGCTTGACGATGAAAATGACTACAAATCTGGAAAGCTGCTGAGATGGAGATGATCGGTGTCTGAATGTGAGACCGGAGTAGTTCAGGGACATCCGTATATCAGAGAATCTCAAGGCACTTTTCCATATGAAGCACTGAAACAGTTTTGTACTACTTTTATTACCTGGGAAAGGTCTGGTTTAAAATCAATATTCAATAACATTTAGGCTATACTTAGATTATATTTACTGCCTTTTATTGCCATGATACAGTCTTTTCCCACAGTGAACAGAAGCCCTGAAGTACTTTAAGACCAATCAAATTCCCCCAACAACAAATGCACTTCTGCAGCCTGTCTTTTTGTTGTTGTTTGATTTAAGTCATTGACGTCACACAGTGCAGATGTTGATACTACTTCTATATATATTATGTTAATTAATATATGGGTGCTTCTATGAAACTGGGTTTGTTTTGGTACCTGACACTTCCAGCTTATTAGACCCAATAATAAAAGAGAAATGTACACATATTTCCCCCCAGGATGTACCTAATGACGACCTCAGATAAATGCAAAAAAAAAAAGTATACTCTTGCTCTGAGCCATCCCAAAATCAATGAATTTGTAATCAAATATTGGGGCCAAAAATAGGACCAAAACTGGGACATGAAAAGCTACCTAGGTGTCAGTGAATTTGATCTGGAAAACATGGCTTGAAGTGTTCTGATATAGTGCTATAAATAAAGATACTGTTAATTTGTTAATCCTAGTGGTTTTTCAAATCAAGACGTGGGTTCTTCCATGAATTGGCAGTTTCATTCCAGGTTTCATGCGTAACCCATCATTTCCACTCACGTTACATGCAGAACCTGCCCATTTAAACACATATAAACTGCGAGTGATTTTGCAACAGCTGCCATTTTTGTGAAACACTCTGCCTTGCATAATTAGTTAGATTCCCAAAATGTACCTGTGAGAGAATAAAAAGATATAAAAAAAATAGCAGTGCATAATTTTTGTGTCTTTTTTACCACGTTACATGCGGATATTTGTATAAAAATAGTATAAAAATAATATAAAAATGTTGTTGTACCTCAGTAAGTATTTATTTTTTAAATAAACCCAAAGTGCTTCCAAACTTGCTTCGCAACATTAGTCTACATCTGGTTTGAATTTTTAGCCCCCATGTCCTGTTTTTAGAGACCTGTTTCATAGAAGCACCTATATAACTGAATGATACTGTCATTTAAACATGATGATGCTGCGGACTGGCACATCAAGAAATTCTCTGTATCCGAAGACCACCGGACAAAAAGAACACGAATAATCCTCGACAAGATGAACTGTTCTTTAATGCTCATTGAGTTTAATAAAAAATATCCAAATAACAACAAAAATATGGAGAATCTAAGCCTTCTAGTGATACATAGCATTTCTTTATTGGCACAAGTAATCTGTTTAAGACTTAATGAAAATTGGGGACGGGTCTATGATTCTTTTTAGAGGAGTCAGTGGTGATCCAGCGGATGTCCAGTGGTTAAGTATTGTTATCTGGAAATAAAATGATCTATATCAGGTGCTTTCTCTGCATCTTTTTCAAGGAGACATAATAAGAGACATAATCAATTTAAACTAATCAACCGATTAAACTTGAAAACAAGCAGAAGACTATATTAAGATTAACATTCAATCAATATTGTGCTTCACTCTGAAAAGGCCAAAGAAAGACAGATCATGTAAATGTATAGGCTGACAGAAAGTAACACCGCAATTACAAGGCTGTGACTGGTTTTCCCTGACGCGCAGCTGACACACGTATTTCCATCTCTATACATGACGTGTGGCCTCTTCTTCAGCTGAAAGGTTAGAGCATTAAGCAAACATCTTGTTCAGCAGATGACATTTCTTTCATCATCCACAAAGCCAAGAAAATGTCACACATCTCCCTTTTTATATGACCTCAATCTATAAAAGCACCGAAGATAGTTTATACAAGAGAAACCCATTCCCAAGTGAGACCAAGCATCCTGATACAGCTGTCCAAGTTCATGGCAGACGCGCAGGGAGATTCTTTCTAGGCTCATTAGTCCTGAACATAGACTCATAGGATGCTACTACTGTTTACATGTGTATGAGCGCTAGCATGCTCGCATCGCTACACTGACCTCCACATGCTCCGGCTGACAGGAGAAGGCTAAATAAAGATGACAGCGATGTCTGCACACACGTCTGCCTCAGTTTTCTCTTCGGGGGAGACCAAATAACCCCACCCCCAGCCCGAACCCCCTCCCTCTGCCCCTTGTTAGTAAGCTCTCGTCAGCAAAATAAAATAGATAAATAAATAAATAAATAAAGGTCAGGTATAAAGTCAATTCCCTCTACTATTCCCCTGGAGGAGTTGATGGTATGGTCCACTTCACCCACAATGCACTGCCCAGTCCGTGACCACCAAACTTCTCCTGTGGGTGTGGGGGGTGGGTGGCATGTGTGGTAAACAGACTGCCAATGCCTTCAGGCTACAGATAGGCACAAAGAACAAAAGGAATATGAATCAGGATTGAAGACAGGATAGGGGGTGGGTGATCTGTCGCAACATCATAGCAAATATGATTTAATATCATGGTAAATGTGTGTATCACTAGATTATGTGTTCTGTAAATATAACTGAGAAGCACTGCCTCTCAACACAGTGAATTATTTTCTTCTTTTATGTGGAACTTCCTTAAAAACAAAATTAATAATAATAATAATAATAATAACAATAATAATAAAAAGTGGTGCCAGGCACAACAAACCCCAGCCCTCACACATATTTCGTCCATTATAAGTAAATAGGAAGATTTTAAAAATTCATAGAAATTTAAACTTTGACCTACTTTTCCCAAAATGTAATGAGATCTATTCTGGGCTATTCTGGCAAACTATAAACCAAATTTGGTATGAATTCATCCAATAGTTTTGCTGCTACAGACATTTGAAATTTTGCCCGTTATAAGTAAATGGGGGAAAAAAATATATTAATAAAATTGTTTTACTTTGACAGTACTTTTCACAAAATGAAATGAGATCTATTCTGGGTCACTAGCAATCTATAAACCCAATTTGGCATGAATTCAACTAATAGTTTTGCTGCTAAAGTGTTAACAAACAAACAAACAAAGAAACAAACAAAACCAAAAACATTACCCCTTGCCTCCCCTTCGGAGGGCTGGGTTATAATTTAAATTAGAGGCTTTACAAATAAGAAGAATGACACTGCCAAAATATAGAAAATGTCTGTGCAAATGTCTGGTAATCATGATGTAACTCCAATACACAGTACTGAGCAAAAATCTCAGACCACTGTCAGCTTTGTAGTTTTTGCAGGGTTATAATGAGCATACATATTTATTTCTCAGACTCTTTTTTTTTTTTCAGATGCAAGAAGAAAATACAGGGAATATGTGCACAGTATTTAAAAACACACACAAAAAAATCTGAACTAAATGGCTCCTGATGGCTTAAGACAGTATTTAGTATGTTCTGCATTTATGTGATAAAAAATTAGCCTAAACTATAAAAAAAAAAAAAAAACAGCAACAACAACTTTGAAATGTGTTGAATGAAACCTGGTGGAAAAGACTTGAAAATGTATGCAGTAAATCCCATAGTGTCTGCACAAAAGTGTTAAAAATATTTGAAGTGCAAAAGGGAAGTCACACTAAATACTTGACACTTTGGTATGTAAAAACTGTTTTTTTTCCTGAAACGTGTCTTTTCAATGTTGTGAATACTTCCTGTACATCCTGGTTGTATCTTAATGCAGAAACTGAGAATTGTATTCAGCAGCGAATCTAATGGTGGCCGTAACACTTTAAGTTTTACTAGTTTTAACATAATAAGTCCTGTTGTTTGGTGTTTAAATCACACTGAAAAGCAGTTGAATTGGTAAAATCTAAAGATCAGAAAAGAATCCAGTCCTGATTTACTACTCAGCCCATGTGTCTTGAATATTTAGCAGAGGGGTCCGCATCCCAAGGCTCTTGAACCAGATGTGGCTCTTTAGCCTCTCTTCCTGTGGCTTTGTCAGAAAGCCATAAGGGACATAGTAAAAATCAATGAATAACAATTATTTTTGCATATATTAATTTTAATGTTGCTATCATTGCTGTAGGCCTAAAAGCATTCAGTCTCTCCTTGTTGATGGTATATGTGCAGCATATAAATGGAATAAGTTTTTTTTTGGTAATATTTTATCAACCAAAATGTGTGTCAAATGCTACATCAAGGCTTTGTGACGTTTTGCCAAACTGAGCAGCACAACCTCAGTTTGCATTCGTTCATAGTCTGTTTATAAGTAATCCTACACATGTCAGTGGAGTTTTTTTCTCCAAAGAATCTGTTTTGTTCTTAGGAAATAGCACCCACCAGGAAAATCTATAAAAATCTCACTGTAGATGTTTTAGTTCATTTATGCACAACACATGCATTATCACAGGACATGCAAAGTTAAAGTACCAAATAATCATGAATAGGTTATCACAGAATAGCCAACTTGTAGTGAAATACTTATGGGGTTAAATATGCTTTTGGGGCTCCAGGCTGATTTCTTTTTCATGTCAAAAATGACTCTTGAAAAGAACAAAAATGTATTCTTACCATGTAACAGCTGTTGTCTCCATCTCCTAACCTAGCAGATAACGGCGCTGACTGATAAATCCCATTTCATCAACAGTCTGACATGAACACGCAAAATAAATACATCGCAAAAGACTACCTGAAATGCCACAAACAAGGCAAAGCACTTTCCCACTTTGTTTGAGAACATTTGGCCAATCAAGATGGAGCCCCAGGTAGGAGTGAGATCCCTTCAGATTCATCTGGGTCAATTTTGGCACATGATATTTTCCTTATATTGTGGAGGCCTAACCCTTTTACCCCTAATGTAACTGTGGTGAGCATTCTGAATATATGATTTGTTTCAAATATTCATAAAAAGTTTACCTTTTGCTGAACAAGAAAAATTTCAAAACGTGCTGATAGAATAAACCTTGTTATTTCCGCAGACATCTGAGCATGCTCAGTGCACCCCCCGCTGCCTGTGGAATGGGGGGTAAAACACAGACCAGTGAGTGAGACTGACTCGCTAAAAAAATAGAGTTTGGGCTTTTTTTTTTTTTTTTTTACATCATTTTCCTTGTCGTTTTTGGTTTGCACTGTTTTTTTTGCAGTGTTGTTGTGATTTTCCTTAATTTTTTTAGTATCTTTTTACCCAGTTTTGACCGTGTAATTGCTTTTTGGAGTTCAACCAGGTGTCAAAAATCAACTGCACAGTTTTAGAAACAAAGAGCCCCAAAACAAAAACTACTGGGCTGAAATTCCAATACTTGTTGTTCAGTGTGTTCCAGTTCACGGTTCATGTTCAACATCCTAAATCTCTTACTGATATACTTTAAGGGCTATAGGCTAAAGTGGGCTAGCTCCCTGCTGGTACAACACATTTCTACCACTACACTTTATACAGCATCACATCGCCCAATCCAGTGATGGGATTTAAACATTCATCTTCATGGGACATGCTCGTACGGCAGCCCCCTCTAGTTCTCTTACACTTTCACAAATGACAGAGCAGTCGACTCACAGCGGGAGGTTTTCCGCTGTGACATTCAGCGACATCAACAGGAAGCTGATTAAGGTCAGCGATCAAAGAGACTGGGTGATTTGAAGACAGGAATAAGCAAATGGAGAAGTGTGGAAAGGTCACTTTTTGGTACGAAGCTATCTGCGGTGCTTATCAGATAAGACGGCAAACAAGCTTAGCTCTATATAGAAGTGTTGATTTTTCAGGCGATACCAAGAACCCTCTCAGACTGAATTTTGACTTTAGGACACATCGAATCTGCTTGGCTGTTGTTGAAAATAGATGAAGCCCCCACCTCGCCATGAATCAAAGGTGCAGCTTATCTGAAAATACCTTACCGTGCATGTACTCGTTTTTGCATGCGTTGAAATGTGTACAAATGCGAGTGTGTGAGAGTGCGGTGTGCCAGCCAGGATGTGCACTGTAAGGGAAGGGTAGGACAGAGAGGTCAGTGGGAGCTAAACCTCATTGAGATTCAGGTCATGCGCTGCAGAGGTTCCCAGGGTGACTCGACTACAGCGGGGAGGCTGACAAAGAGAGAACCGTTCGTGGAAGGCAAACCAACTGATAATCCTGTCGAATTACCTGCATGCTCCTCTCGCACATACGGAAGTGTGACCACGCATATGTTTGCAGCCGAGTGGGCACATAATTAGGACAGCTTTACTAATACCGCATGACACTGAAAACCCAACATGGGACATTTAACACAGCCTTACACTCGGTGAGCAAACATCCACGGGCAGTATTAAGGTTAAGGGAATTATTCTAAGTGATAAAATCAAGGTCAGGTATCAAGTCTCCCTCTGGTTTTCCCTTGTTTGTTTCCTTCTTTAAAAACTCCCAAGCTAGACGAACAATAGCAGCAGAAAATGAAAGGAATAGTAAGGATTGGGTGGCCACAGCTGTCAGAGTCATTCTGTCACAGCAGTCCAGCCTTAAGGCCCCGGGAGGACAACCATGAAAATAATGTCCCCTGGATTCAATAGGGGTTGAATCTCAGATGGAGGTAGCTTCCCTCGACATCCACCAACAGCTCCACCTCCTCCTCTATTAGACAGTTTTCCCCCCGCTTTCCCCGCCTGCCCTCCTACAAGTGCTGCTGGAAACATATTGATTTTGCATAAAGAATAATTAAGTGTCCTGTTGTGACCATTGTGGCGCTGAATAACTAACACTACAGAGCTGTGTGCAAGGACCTCCCACTGGTATCCATAAATCTGAAAACAGATCTAACCGTTGTGGGTTTGGATCATTAGTAGTGACAGTAAAAAAAAAAAAAAGTGGAAATGTGGATGCTCTACCAAGCCTCTGTCACTATGCTTTGCAACGCTAAATCCTAGTAGTATTACATTAAATCTACACGCCGATGAATTTTGTCATGTCTGAGTCAAACTTGGAGAATCTCTAAAAAGAGTAGAGAGAAAGGGAGGGTTAAGGCTGCTGGAATTACCAAAAAAACTGGCCTCCTTTCACTGCATGTGCCTGAATCCCTTTCATAGTGCCTGGAAATCTGGACCCATGCTGGTTTCTTCACTTCCAGTGCAGTCCTAGAGCCACAGATTACTGTCACTCAGAGGGAGGATGTGTCACTTCACATTTGGGCAGAAACTCTGCGTTAGTTTAGCTGGATAAAAGGCGATGAATAAAACATGTATAACTACAATATCACCACAGGAAAAATTCAAGAATGAAATAAAGGTTCTGAGATAATATATTCAGTGTGAATGAATCCTGCTACTAACAGCTGAAAGTAGGGGTACGTGATCTGTCCGAAAGATCAGTGTATTTTAATCACAATCACCATCTGTGGTTTAAACTGTGGTCTTTCTTCTTGATTTGTACATGTAGACTACAGAAAGTAGATGGATTTCTCTGCCGCACAATATTACATGACTATTTCCACTACCGCTAATCATCTGGGTATATAAAATCCTACTCAGTTATGAATGAAACTGCAATCGGCCGTGAACAATGATTTAAATACCGAAACCTCCACTTCTCGAACACTTAATTAAACATTTTTCCAACAGTTTTCTGTGAACGCTGGGCATAAAGGTAAGGAATGACAGTGTAAGAAAAAGATTTTTGTGGCTTGTCACATCACATCACTGATCTACAGTCTGCATTAGCATTTCAAAGCCAACATTTTCAGCTGCTTTAAACAGTAGCATATCTTGGGTGAATAGAACTTCAGTCTCCTCTTCCCTGTATTTGTGATCTCGGACATACCCGAATGCCTCATTAAGTGATGACTGTTTTGATTTTATAAGCAGGTCTGTGTCCACCAAAGTGCTCCTATATATGCTTCTACTCATGTTGTACTGTTAACATGGCATATATTAGGGACGGGGATGCACTGATATATCAGCCGGGCGTCGGTATGAGCCAATATTTGCTGATATCGGTCAATATCGGTATTGGTTTATAAGATGTACTTTTACTGATGGCAGAAGCAGATTTTTATCTATCGTGTTACATTGAAGTTTTTTCATCAAGTGTGTGTGTTTCAATCTGTGCTAATTCAAAGGTAATGTGAAATGCTGAAAGACTTAATGTCTGGTTCTACATTTAAGCCATGAAGATTTCTTCATTAAAAAGGCATGAATAAGGATCCAGTGTTGACATATTTGTGTAAATTTAAAACCATGCCTATTTAGGAGCCTTGTACTTAAATTACTTGTCCATGTAAATCATAAAACATATACCATACGGCTATAATAAGTGGTATTATTATTATTATTATTATTATTATTATTGTTGTTATTATTATTATTATTTCTTCTCTCTGTGGGTTGGTGTCCTATATGTTCTTGGAAGGGTGAGGGTGGAGGGTGAATTATGGGAAGAAAAAAACAAAAGAAAGGATGAGCATTCTTTGAAGGAACTTGTGATTGTTATGTGAACACTATGTACCATGTGGATATATGCACCATGTAACACTGATGCTCAATTAATAAAATATTAAAACAAAAAAGAGGCACGAATAACAATAAGTAAAACCAAAATGGAAAATTACATTGGTATTGACTAGAATTTATTTTTTTTTTAATATCTTTATCACCCAAGATTTTTTCAACTGGTGCATCTCTAGTTAAGGAAAAGGCACATGAAGACAATTATCCAATCTATATAGCATGAATGTAGCATAAATCCATGATATTAAATGCTTTCTGAGGTTATTATGTGAATAGTGGAAACAAGATTAGATTGACATAAAATAACACAATGTCTACAATTCACTGAAATGAAAGAAGAGGTCAAATCAATAATGGGACTCAATTAATACCTAAAATAAATACAGATACTCTAAACATTTGTAGCCATTGAGCTACAGGGAAACAGAAGCCCACTCTCATCTCTGTCATTTTGAGCAAAGCTTCATCACTATCAAAAGAAGTAGCTGTGAATACTGTAGAGCACTGTAACTGAAAGTGGAGGCAATCAATAGGTTAATTAAGAGTTTAATTAAGTGTAACAGTGAGAGACAACTCCCACAAGGTCAGGCCAAGAAAGAGACAAGCCTTTCATATATAACTTGAATACAAAATTTGTCAAAGAGGTACTTACTAGTGATTTGGATCAATTTAACGGTCATTAGCGCCGACCGTGTCTTGCTTAACTTTCCGGGCAGGTGGTCTATTAAAGAATTTACAAAAGAGATGGACCTCAGAGAGAATCGAGTCAATTCCTGAACACAACCTGAGTCTATATTAAGATCGTGTGTGCGAGCGTGTCTGACTGAAGCCAATATTTACAGATTTACTAAGTATGTGCAACACTGGGATCATCAGAAAACACCAGGAATCAGAATTTGTGAACCAGCTGTTGAATTAGATCTCCGGGCACCGTCTCAGAGGTTGGCCAGGTACATCATCACATCGCAAACCCAGACACATTTATCAAATGCGAAGCAGATGGGCCACAACCCTATGAAGAAATTAATATCCAAGGTATTATGTTAATTAAGTATATGTAAGCGCACCACCCTGCATTTAAAAACAGTAGCTTCCTAAAATAGGAGCAGACACGCTGATCTACAAAATTACAGTGATGTCTTCTTGTCGGATATGTGTTTTAGACGGATCAGGAGAAAGAGAGAGTAACAGAGTCAGCAAAGCAATAATATGGGACGCTATTAAAATATGGTGCATTAGCGTTATGAGACAGATAATTAATATTAGATCCAGGCTCAAGAATATGATAATGATAATCTACGTCATCTCCAGATCTATTTAAAGCAGCTATCTGCAGTATTTCTATTTTTATAAGACAAAAGACTTTATTGTCATTGTACTTCCATACAATGACATCTGGGTGCACCTCGGAAAAAAAGATACTCTAAATGTTAAAACTCAAATATTAAAACATTACCTAAAACTGTCATTACAGTGCTGAGAATAAAGACTTATAAAGTTATGGTAACTGTGGAACTGAATCTATTTACACCGGCAGGCTGGGGGATTCATCCTACCACTAGAGGGAGTAGTGAGTCACTCTGCTGGTCTTTGATGATGATGAAAACTACCACCACTGGGGCTTTTGACCAAAGCATCATAAAGTGACCAGATGGGATGAGAACCACAAAGAAACAACTTTTAGAGTCAAAGAAAGTGACTAATATTTAGAGCTAAACTTGGCACTAAATAAAAAGAATGGAGTTTGATGCTGAAGTCGCAGTGTTTCTCCTACAAACCTGAGTTTGATGATGAAATTTATGATGCTATAAAGTTATTATGTGATGTTATTTTCTTTGATAAATTTACCGTTTGTTGATCCACAGTTCAGACTAAACTGTGACAGCTCTGACCTTGTTCGAACGATTCCAAACAGATCTTTAGTGCAGCTACTGACAACACAAACTGCACAAAAAGCAGAGGGGATTTGTGTTTTACGGTGGCTGTTTTCTGTCTGTACCTTTATGTATTTATTGATCTATACCGGGACAATGCACAGTATACATTAACCTTAAAACAGGAGAGATGTAGTGTGCCAGGTTGTAGCACCATTCATTCACCTATCATTAAAAAGGGAGACATTAATAAAAACTAAAACATACACAGAGCAGTATAATATGCATTTCTATAACTCCATCTATATATAAAAAAAATTCACATCCAACCATTTACTCTTATTCGTCCCACTGCAGTCTGTCACACACACTCTAAGCATGTTTACATTACATTATCTAAAACCAGAGCTAAGCTAACAGAGCTATAATGTAAACTATCAGCTGATGCACCATGTTCAAATTATAAGAGTGCTATTTTGTCAAAATAACCAGCTATGAACATCTGTTTGAAGAAGAAAACTTGATGATACTATAATACAGATGTAGTAAACGATGACCTTTGTGCTTTATTCAGTATGTGATTCAGTCTGTGGACATACAGCGTTGATTCATTTTTGGTTTTACTAGTCCTACGTGTGTTCAGGTACCTGATTTCCTGCTGTTATTGAGTGTTTGAAATATCAATACTACATAGAACCCCTTTAAGTACTTTCTCTAGTCATACAGTTTTTTTTTTTTCTTAATGCCCGTGACAATTCCTCAATAGTAGCGTCTCTGTCTAAAAATGAGCTGGGCGATTCTAACTTTAAGTCTAATACAGCTGCTAATTAAATATCTGGTGATCAAATCCTGCATTAGTTGACTAATTGTTTTCAGTCTAGATTGATTGGGTGGATAGATGATGAAACAACACCCACTGCTAATGCAGCAGCAGCTACTATTCATTTTCATCACTGATTAATTCCTCAATTATTCCGTGAATTAATTAATTCATCTCAGCTCTGCCCACAGTTCTGACTCAAATTGATGACTCTATTGTGCTCCATAAAGCTTTAATGCAATCACTGACATATAACAAGACACTTGATGTGTAGGAAGATGAAAAATCCAGAGCATCGGTGCAGAAAAAAAGCCTTGTGATTTAGCAGTGGAGACAGCATCCACTCAGCCGGTATTATCGGATATGGAAGCAGCTTTCTGCCACCACCACCACTACAGTCCACAATGACAACCACTGAGCCGGACACAGTGAAGGAGATGAGACTAGAGGGCTCGGGTTGGTGTTTTTTTCAGATTCCATTCAGGGCTGGAGTGTTTTGATGTGCTTGTTGTTGGTTCTTCCCTGCTGCATGTTCCTTTACCTATAATCTCCACCAGTAATAAATAATGACAGCTGCACGTATGCTGCTTTACTGGTGAAGCCAATCGATTGGCCTCCTCGAGATTAGCCTTAAACTACTTAGCCCTCAGCACAACAAATCCAGAGGCTCTCTGCCCTGTGATGTAGACTGAATGCTGTGCCGATGATAGCTGTTGTGACTTGTCAAACACAGCTGCGTTTCTCTCCATAAACAGGAGAAATTGGTGCAGTGGCTTCTTTGGATAAATCTGAACAACTTTCAGCAGCAAAATATGCCTCTATAAAAGCACCCACTTGTGCACAATATTTAGCAGCAAAATTTAGCAGAATATAACATTTCAAGCAGGTCTATCAATTTAAATGTTACTGGAAAAGTAGTTAAGTTAATACGATTCTTTATTACATGATTATTACTTTGTGAGTGGTCCTGTCAGAGTGTGGCTAAATCACACAGTTGTTGAAGGAAAAACCTTAAACCAGACTGTGCTTCCTGTGGACAAGGATTAAGGTCAGCAGCCAAGAAAGCACTCTCAGGTTCAAACAACTGCTCATGATGTCTGCACTCGAGTGATTATCATCTTATTTGCCGTGTATACATCAACAAAATCTTCTATCATGTATGTCATTTTATCTCACAGTATCAGGAAACATCACATTTATAGTAATCGCTCTGTAAACTTAATTAACTTGAATGAAAATATTGTGTTTTATTGCTTCATTGAGTATCATGTATGTGTTTTATATTATTTGGACTTTGTGTGGACTCTGTATGGCTGCTACCTTGGCCAGGTCTCCCCTGCAAAAGACATTTCTGATCTCAATGGGACTTCCTGGTTAAATAAAGGTAAATAAATAAATAAATAAATAAAAAATAAAAATTGAACCATACTATGCTTCATCACATTTTTTGTTTTATTTGGTGATTCAATACAAAAAGATCCTTGTAAAAACTACCCTGATGTGTGTCAAGTTTCATTCTTTTCCTTTTAGTGGATCATGCAAATTTCCAGCCTGTATCTGTGTCACGAGGAAGAATGCAAAGTGCCCAAGTGAAAATGTGTGACATGCAACGTAAGGATGAGTGGAAAATCAGTAAACACAATATAGATATCATCATATTTCATCAGTCAGTCTTACGGATGTTGTGGATAACACTGTCGCCCCTAAGGTTGGAATAATTTTGTTTTCAGACACATTCCTCTTTATATTCCTATTGATACACATCAGTAATAACCTTTGACCCGGTACAATGATTACATAATGAGTCCTAGTTACACTTCATCAATCAAGAATAAATCACATTGTCACAATCATGTCATGAGAAGAGATTTAAAAAAAATAGCTCATTCCAACTTTATGGGCAACAGAGTATTTAATGTGTTCTATTCAGTTATATTCTATTCAGTTATAGCTTATAAAAATGTGTGTATGCTGTGCTTGGTTTTATTGCTGCAAGACTATACCTTGTTTACTGGACATCCAGAAATTCTACTTTACTCTATTCTATTCTATTCTATTCTATTCTATTCTATACTTCTCTATTCTATTCTATTTTATCCCATATTACACTATTCTGTTCTATTCTACTCTACTCGATTTCATTCTACTCTATTCTTTTCTATTCTACTCTACTCTACTCTACTCTACTCTACTCTACTCTACTCTACTCCTTACAGACAGGTTTAGAGTAATTTGGTGTCGGCTGATTAAACTTTAAAATGGAAGAGCTGACACTGACAATAGGATTATGACTCAGAAGGACCTGAACCTGAACAGTCTGGTCACAATTTGAATCATTTTGACCCCTGACAACTATTATCGAATGATACAGTGCAAATTTTAATATAACACAGTTTAAACAATCAACCCCTTGCCTGAACTACCCCGTGGCAAGAGCATTACTGCCACTTTTCCCGAGTGTGACAAATGTGGCTGTTGTCCTGAGGTGAAATCTCACATTTAAGGTTGTTGGTAGCAGTCAGGCACAAACACAAGCCAGCAAACCACAGAGCAATGTGAGAGCAGCCATAACCTTAGTGAAGGCAGCTGTTGCTTTATGTCTGCAGGCCACTCGGTCCAGCAGGAATTTAGGCCTTTGTGACTACAGAATACCAATTTTTTTTCTCACTGGAAGACAGTGTCTGACCAGTAACCATGGCAACATAAAGAAAATTTGTGATTCTTAATCTCTGAAAAAAAATATGGCGGACTCATCTGGAGCTGAAAGGAAGCATGTGGTTTTGATTAAACAGTGAGTAATCATTATCACATTGAATATTACCATGTAAATCCCTCCGCTGTGTATGTGTGCCCTTATGACGACACAGTTAAACTTCAGTTCTAGATGTAATAATGTTGTAATTACTGCGGCCATAACCATGGTTTTTGGAATCTAAAATACATAGGGTGCAAATACCACACCCTGTTTGCTCACCCTGGCTTCTTAAACACACCCAAGACTATTTTTATTTGCTTCAAGTTGAGTCTGACTGACTAGTAAAGACTGCAAGTACTATTAAAACACACCCCAAAACACATCTGGCACTGAAAATGGACAGTGGAGCTTCAGAGTGCTGGAGTTCAAGGGTTCTCAGGGACTAAAAGGACCCTCTCTGACTAATTTAACAACACATTCACAATAGATGAGAAGTACGGTAGTGACTCCTCTGACTACAGGGTTTAAAGCTCAAGCAGCGTTGGAAGTTTGCAAGTGTGGAGGCCCGTGTGCGGCATTAGCGAGCCAACACCGACTGCAACTCAAGCTTTCATTCTAAGTGGTGATGATCTCCATGGTAACCTGCTGTAGGCTGCATGGCTGCTGCGCTCTGAAACAAGATCAGTTCACGGGACTGGTTAAAAATTGTCTAACATTTGTCATTATTTGTCTAAGCTGCAAAAGGAGACAAGGATTAAAGACGAAGCAGCACAATCGATCACAGTGTTAGCCTGTGTAGATGTATGATCACTAAAATCAGTAATTTAAAGGTCCAGAGAAGATATTTTGAATGCACTGAGCAGAGAGAGGAACTGTGTGAAAGATGGAAAAGGAAATTCACTACAGTCCGCATCTATTTGCAGTAGTTTTTTTTTAGTTAAAATACAAAATTCACTATGACTGGTAACCAAATACGCTCAAATCCCAACTGCAATATATATCCCATATCCATATATATCCCAATCCACAATAAATGTAAAATGACTTTAGCATCATATCGTGCAGCCCTAATCAAATCGTAACTGAACTGGAGCTTAAAATCTAATAGTGATGTATTGATTTAGTTTTACTCAAGTTCTTGTAACTTTTTTTTTTTTGACTGAGAATAAACTTTCCTCCTTGTGGAAAATATGATCAAATCTAATATAGACAATTATTTACAACGTTTTTACACATTTTTTGGCAATGCTGCTTTTGCTGTTTCGTAAACTGGTATACTACACACTGACACAAATACATCTGTGATCATTACCCCTACCTGATGACCTTATCAGTCCTCGATTTATGATTCTTTTATAACTTTCCACTGCAGGAGCCAAAAATAACAGGCGAAAATGTCAGAATATGAAAATGCACTTTCCTTCCGCAGCTCTCTTATCTCAATCCGAATCAAAAGAGCAAATATAAATACTGCTGTTTCCATGTTATTGTGGAAAAGTGAAGCCAAACTGTCACGTTGAGGCACAGAATAGAGCGGTACAATTCCAGGTTGCATCTGACTAAATTTGATCAGTGACTGGTAATTACAGCTGTCAATCATGTATTTAACCTCATAACCTCTCTGAAAATCCTGTGATTAGATGAAACTCTGTGTCTACAACCTGAAAACACGGCGAAGGAATAGATGCAGACGTTGCATATCCGCTCTGACCACTTGGATAAAAATATTGCGAAAGGTTATTATGGATTTTTTGCCCAGGGATACTAAAAACTATCAAACACTGCAGCTTTTATCTGCCTACAATGTTTCATTTATCCCATAAAAACACATGCAGTGATCTTGTAGGTCTAGTTTCAGATTTTGAGTACATACTACTTCTCTCTGCATTCTCTCCACTTCCTAAATAAATAAAATAGTTTACAGCTTCACAATCTTGCAAATCTCACCACCCACAACCCACAAATCTACAACTAATTGTAATGTCATTTAAACCTCATGGTACGAATTTCCTTGCGCACTTACGTCAACAGCTACTCCAGTGTAATTTCACTAACTGCATACATCAGTATTGGGTTAAATGCTTCCACAGTGTCCCTTCATGCTGACTAGAGGTCAAATGTGCTGACACGAATGCAGAGACAGACAGTCAGATGTTACTATATAATGAATTTTAATTAAGTCAAGATAATCACATTCAAACCACAAGACTTATGTCTCAAAAGAACTGCAACAAAAAATAAATAAATAAATAAATAAATAGCAAATCAATCTGCAATTCCTGTATTTTCAACTTAAGATGAGTCAAGATGTATACTTTATAGAACATAAATCCACGGTCACATTTGTCTCTAAAATTAAATATTATTATTATTCCATACTGTAACACAAGTCGCAGTGTGTGAACTGACATTGCTGACCCTTTGCTGAAGTATTCATTACAACTTTGTCAGCCTCTTATAGATAGTTATTCATCCAGCGCCTGCGATGACAGATACTCCGAAGCATTCACTTGCTGCTGTTGAGACACTCCAGAGACCCGAACGGCCCAAAGCAGACCAACCCCCACTGTTTGTATGAAAGCACACGTCCCCTGGGACAAATGCTTTGATATCTATTAAGGGGCATTCCCACTCTGGCCCCCGGTTGACAGAGCTTTGATTCTTTTATTGCTGGACTTCCGCGCATCACCTATCAATGGAGACAGCCAGAGAAAAGCTCGACAGTTCCGATGCTGGTCTGAAGCTCAAAAGGCATTTAACGTGCCTAAAAAAAAAAAAGTGAAGTAAATAAAATCAGATAGACACCGGTAACAGAGATACACAGGTTTTGGCTGTGCTGTTGCCCCGGGACAGATGAAATCTTCTGGCTCGGTATTCTCTGTGGAAACTTATGCAACGCTTCCCAATTATATGGGGTGGGCAGCGTTGTCAGGTCAATGCCTATCCAGGAGGCATGTGCTCAGCTGAGACTACTGAGAGTTTTGTTCTCACACACTTTTCTCTTGTAATTTCTGACTTGCCCTCTCTCACGTACAAACACACACAGATGAGACAGATGCCCCCTTCTCACTTTTCTCTTCATTCATCCTCCCTTTCCCTCCCACATGTCTCTGTCTACCCAAGAGACCCCAAATTCAATTACTGCCAAGGAGCAGTGGGAGGCGGACTCAGCTGCACAGGTACAGCTGAAAGGAATTCTTAAACGCAACATGTCACCGTGGGAGCGAGTTCACTGCAGGCGTACAGCGCTGACCGAAGGCATTGCAGGGGCAGAAATGTGGTAATGTCTGGTTTAATTACAGATAAAGCATGCTAGGAAATAACAAGGGGACAGGAAAGGAGCATATGTTGTGCAATAGCAAAAGCTCTGCACATTTTTATCTACTGGGGACGTTTCAAACAGCGGTGAAAGGTGAAACCAGTCCACCTAAGGTTAAAAAAAAAAAAAAAAAGCAGTACAGGATGATGACACTTCTTTTAATATCCCACTGCTGGTCAGCTCTGACATATAAATTAGACCTCTGAATCTCAATGAGAGATTCATAATTCATTGAAGAGGACTGGTGCTGCTGTGAGGCTGCTGTGTAGCGGAGGCATCCCAACTCCCACGAGGATTTCACCCTTTATTTGAGACCGCGAGGACATCACAGGGAGCGCAGGCTTGCTAGGAGCAGCACCGCAGCCACACCCATCATGCCCTGTGATGTCTACCTACCCCGCTGCCACTTAGTCAGTGGGATACTGCTCTACAGTTCAAGGGCTTAATGAAAGGATCAGAATGCTGTCATCAAAAGGTAATGTTCAATGGAGAAATATATGCGCGCGTGAATGAAAACTCAGAGGATCCACCTTCACGCGTCTGTCATAAAACCGTACGAAGCCATCACGGGGCTTGTTTGCATTTGCCTCGTCTTTTCTTTTGTCAACTGAAAATGGCCACAGTGGCAGAGATGGAGTCAACTGCTGTCTGAACCGAACAAACATGAGGATCTTCCACAAAAAGACATCCATCTTGGTTACCATAGGAACAAGACTCATTATAAAGGCATCAGTTTTCCCAAAGCACCTGTGCACAGTATAGAAAGCACTGCAGCATAATGTTGACGGCATTACTGACAGCTTTCATAAGTACCTATCCTCTGTTTGTCCTTCCATAAAGGAGCATGAATGAATGCAGGGGAAATGGGTTTTCTGTATACCGGTCTATCTTGCTATGAATTGAAGCATTTTATCTGCATGTTTACATCAGGCCTCCTTGAGATTATGTATCTTTAGTCCCAGTACCAAAAATATAGAGATGTCCTTTCAGACACCAGTGAAATATATGTAGCCTACTGTATAAGGGAATCCCGAACTTGCAATGCTGGCAGCCAGTGGGTCAGTGTACCTTTTAGTAATTGGATTTTCTTTTCAGAAACAAAATAAAAACCAGTGGTTAATTGATTTCCGTTTTAAAATGCAAGAATTAAAATTTTATTTCAATCCATTTTTCTTTTTCTGTCAAAACAGATAAACAAATTTTAAAAACAGATTGATTTTCATTTTCTCTTTCTAATAACAAAAAATAAAGTTACTACCTGACAGAAATGGAAAAATGGACCAAAAACGAGAAAGAGCTCTAATGCCTAGGTCACAAAGATTCTTGCGAACGATGGGTTTGTACAAATCTTCCAGTTCATATGAAATCTGGAGTTTGTAGACATT
Source organism: Apogon hyalosoma (assembly GCA_037367295.1). Lineage (NCBI taxonomy): Eukaryota > Metazoa > Chordata > Actinopteri > Kurtiformes > Apogonidae > Apogon > Apogon hyalosoma. The sequence goes on along the minus strand of JAPQRP010000016.1, from coordinate 25,110,828 downwards.
TGGAAGCATGTCTACAATGTCCAGATTTCATACAAACCCATCGTTCATAAGAATCTTTGTGACCTAGGCATTAGAGCTCTTTCATTGAAAATGACAACATCCGGTCTCAGAAAATGAAAAAAACAGGCGTTTTTGGTCAGTTCTTCCATTTCTGTCAGGTAGTAGCTTTCTTTGTCGTTATTAGAAAGCGAAAACGAAAATCAATCCATTTTTTAAATTTGTATTTTTCTGTTTTGATACTGAAAAACGCCTTGAAATTCAATTTCAATTCTTCTAGTTTAAAACAAAAATCAATTAACCACTAGTTTTTCTTTTGTTTCTGAAAAGAAAATCCAATTACCAAAAGATACACTGACTCCAGTGCCTGTCATTTGCATGTTTTTTGTTCTGATAATAAATAACACGAAACTGCTAAACTTAAAAACATGACTATGTCTGCATTTTTAATGAATCACCTAAATATCAGCAGGTATTCAATATATCAAATAAAAAAATAAGATTTAGTTCATCTCCAACAAGAACAGCTTCTGCTTGTTTCTGAGATGTTACTTTATGATGGGTTTACAATCATTTTTTGTTCAACCCCATGAAAAGTCAAGATTGAACAAACTGACATTTCATCGATTAGATTAACTGAGCAAACAGTCAATCCGTCTATCCCTACAATACGGTCAAAAGGCTAAGCTGTTGATGGAGCTTCGAACTATTAATCTACTGTTACCAAAATGCTGCAAACAGTCATGTAGATTATTAAATAAAGCGATGTGAATTCATGACTCAGCTCATAAAAGTGTGGGGATTCTCTATTATGTTAGTATTCTTAGCCACCGGCCTGCCAGATAATTTCCCCCTGTTGCTCCTCTCCCGTGGCTCTCACCGTCCACGACCCAATTACATTTCAGAATGTAAGGGAGGAAGATGGCTGTACGTGGGAAAACAACCAGCTCCCCTTCAGTCACATCCCGCTGCAGGATTTCAATTTCATGCCATGAGAGAAAGGCAACCAAGAGTTCAGAGTTCATGTGAGGAAAGCACTGAGTCTCTTTTTTTGGGATAAGGGAGTCAGTGAAAGAATGATGCAAAGCACGTGAATACCATGTTCACATTACTGAACACTGAATATTTTCCGGCTTCAATATGTATCATGTACAAGTGGAAAATCTGAAAAATTATTTCATACTGCTAAACCACAGACCCGACTCGACTGCACGAGCACACAAATCTTCCATTTATGCTTTTATAGTGACACTAAGCATATGACCCCCACCCCCCNNNNACCCCAGATTCCCTGCAACCCCAGATACAATGCCATCTTTCAGGGAAACTAGGTCAATCAAGCAGTGAAACCAAGAGGAGCTAATAATCCTGAAAAACTTATTGTCAGTCATATTTTGAGTAAAGGGATTTGAATACAAAAAAGCAAGTCTCACATGTGCCCACAACACACAGCGAGGTGGGCTGAGTCTCCTGAATATGTTAGGCATAATTGGTGTGCAGCAGCGTATCGCCATGCTAGCACACTACAGTCACATTAATGCTCTGCATGCAGACCCGCCCCCCACCATCCTCCACACCCACCCCACCCCACTCCCTCTCACCACTTCCCAGCAGATATCAGTGGAAGACAGAGCTCTGCAGCACGGCAACCGGCTCAGACGCTCCTCATCCACCTCTATGTGTAGCCATGGCAACTCACAACCACGTAGGCCAGTACGTTTCCATGTGGCCTGTCAGAGATGAACCAGTACACTAACAGCAATGTACAGAAAGAATACAACCTAAAGATCTAAGGAGAGTGGTGTTTGTCAAAGGTTGTTGTGGGGCTCTGTTACAAAGTGCTCTTTAACTGCAGAGATAGGGATGATCAACACATTTCTTTCCTTAGCAGCACTGTGCATAAAGTAGCTGCAAGCGTTGTTTCTAAGGAGACACTAACAGATTAAAAGGGGCTACTGGGACATGGGTCCACAGAAAAAACAGAGCACAAATAAGAAATTATTCTATTTTAAGGCTCCCAAAAGCAAACAAATGAAATATATTAGCAGAACAGGCAGCCCTGACAAATATCAGATGCCTAGATGCCAGAAATTCCCAAACACTTCAGTGCATCAAGGCCTCTCTCTTATTGTGTCCCCAGTCAGGCTGCAAACACTGTCTTGGGTGACATGGGAGATAAAATCAGAGAGGTGCAATTTATCTGTACACACTCTCCAACAATCCTTTCATTCACAACTCCCTGTAAAGACAGGCTTACTCTAATGATTACCATGGCCACCATCTCCTCCATCCTCCCCACCAGTTTGCTCTGTCCTGTTAAAAATACATTTTCCACAACAGAGCTTTGCTGTATAAACCTAAAACTGACTGTCTGTATTAGAGGAAAGCAGCAGCCACAGCTCTGTTAATCTAAATAGATCTCAATGTTGCTCGTGCATGACTTATATTAGAGAATAGGGAGTGACAGTAATGGGTTTAGAAAACTCATTGACATGGTGTAAAAGGTAGGGGAGAGTTAGATGTGTAGCTCTGGGCTGCAGAGCTGCTGCTCCATTCTTGTGAATGCTGTACCGGCCAATCAAATCCCATTTGTATTCATATTCAGCCAATGACAGCTCATCAAGAAATACTGGTGCCAAATCATCTTCTCTGCCCAAATCATTCAACCGCCAGTTCTGTCAGTTCTCCCCCCTTCAGCTGTGAGGCTGGGGAAGCAGACCGTGTCCCCACCACAGCTCCGAGTTTAACAGGATTTAACACACTGCTTCGAGACTAGACTGGCCCCCCTCACTCTAAGCTCTGCTTCCTTAACACTCGGCATGTCATTTTAGAAAATATACAACATGAAACATGAGATATTGAGAACCTCTGGTGGCCTGTAATGTGTTCAAATAATACGTGGCTTGAATTTCAATTAGACCTGTCCCATCAAGCTGAGGCAATATTGGAGAAGAGAATTTCTTCACCTGTATTACAGATGAGCTCGATTTGTATTAATATCCTGGCTCTATACATAGTGTGCATTCTGATTCATTCATGTTTTTAACTGCCAAGAGATGAACACAATTCCAACATTTCAGCAAAGCAAATCCTCGTTAACCAGGGATTATTTTGCTTCTTATTACAAGAGCCCTTCACGTGAATTTCCCATGTTTACTCATTTGTTTATTTAGCTTTTATTTGTATAGGGACAAGTATGTGGCATGGATTACTCCCACAGACCAAAGCATTTACAGCCTAGGCTGCTTTGCAATACTAGTACTTCACCAGGCTTTTAAAGTACCTAAAATAATACTAAAAAGACTGAATATATATACGTACACAATCAGAGTAGTACACACTACAAACTAAATTACAATACAATGCAACAGAACAAGAAAGAATGAGTTACTCATGATGCAGCTCAAAATTTTTACATGATTCTAGTATCCAGTTTGTCTTTGCACATGTGAAAACAGGATGCTTTTAGAACATGTTCATAATCTAAGGCATGTAGCTCATGTGACCACATTTGATATGTGGGGAACATGTTATCTTACATGTTTTATATGTAATGTTCCCCATGCACACCACATGTGGTCGTGAGATTCATGAGATTTTCCTGACAATCTCCAAATATAAAAAAAAAAGGTGAAAAAATGGACATGCACACCAATGGAATACAAATGAATATCCTGCAGGAACAACCATGTACGATATTTATATATAGCACATGATATTCCACTGTGGTGCATGAATCATATGTGGACTAGTCTATTGGCTTTAGAGCTTATTTGTTGCCAACTCAAAGCTACTAGTATCACCGCAACTAATACTTCAAATGAATGATTAGCAGAGGTGTCAATCTTCACCGACCTCTCAGATGAATTCATTTACAATTCATGTGTCAGAAATTTCAATGCATGACAAACCTCAATGCATTTCAATATATTATTTCATCAATTTTCCGCATAAAGGCAAGGAAGTAGATTTGAGACGATTCACTGGCTTCACAATTCGATTCAGGTCTATTCGTTTGTAACATCTGCATCGCAACGCGGCTTTGAAAAGGAAAATTTAGAGACCTTTAATAATTACCGTTGCATAACTAAGTGATCAAACTGACAGCATTCTGCCCCAAGAGACACTTCATCAATAACAATATGAAAATTATTCATTCAAATAGTTTCACTTAAATGCATTAAATCCAGGAAAAAGGAAAAAAAAAAAAAAAAGCTGGGAAAATTGCACTCAAATAATTTTTTGAAGTTTAGAGTGTCTTAAGTTTTTTTTTAAGTATTTAACCATGGAACCATACTACTTGGAAAAAAAAACAAACTTAAAACACTCTAAACTACAAAAAATGATTTTAGTGCAATTATCCCTGTTTTTTTCTTCTTCCTGTTTGACGAGCTATATATACTTGTGTACTTTCTAATAATATTAATAACACTACATATTCATAACTTGCGTGTAGGATGTAATTGTGAATAACGCAGATTTGTCTACTATTAGGCTATTTTTTTCCTTTCTTTGCTTTTACGACCTTATTTTCTCTTTTTCTTTGTTTTTTTTACTTTAACTTTTTTTTTGTTTTATGAGAACTTTGCCTTTTTTTTTTTTTACTTTCATCAAGTACGTCATGTGGGACCAGGGGTGGGAGGGAAGAATGGAACATGCTTAATGCATCTGAAATTGAATATTCAAATGTTCCAAGTAACTTAAATCTGTACCAAAAAAGGATAAATACATATGTTTAAAAAAAATAAAAGCATTAAATCCACCGTGACCGTACGCAACAAATATGGAAAGTTCAGTCGGATGAACAAACCCCAAGTGTCACACTCATATCCCCCGTGATATGAGTGAAAAAGTAACATCTGCCTGTGAAACATGAGTGACAAACCGTCAAAAGTCACACACAGCTGCAGCGTAATCTTCACTAGTATATATATCAGTGAGATTGGTTAAGTCATAACTAAACCTGCTAGCAGTCGTCGACTACATGACAGTGATATGACTTACCATTTGTAAATGCCATATAAGCCGGTAAAAGGGTAGCAGCTATGAATATTTTAACACCGCTATCCCCCCTAAAAAAAGAGAGTAGCATGCTTTCAGTGATTTTCCACTTCAAACTACGGATATTCTATTTCCTTACAGAGAAAAAAGCCAAAGCAGGAGCGTCATTCAGGTGAGCTCAGGCCACACCACACATACGGAGCCCTTCCTGAAAATGTCTTACTTCTTTACATTACTTAAATACTACGCTGTCAGTGCTAGACAGGATGTATCAGCTGAACAGGGAGTCTCTCAGTGTATCCCAGGACACATACATATTCAGACTAGTAGAGAATGTGGACGCATGTGTCCCAGATCACCTCAGAAAGCATCCTGAGTGATCGGATAGTAATGTGTCCTGACATGCCTCCTGAGTGTGTTGAGATCTTGCTACATGTGTGAAGATCTGCAGGGATGGATGTTAGCGCAAGGTCCGAACAGGGGTGTCAAATTCATTTTAGTTCAGGGGCCACAAGTGGGCTGAAGCAGCAAAATAACACCTTAATACCCTATAAATAATCTCAACTCCAAACTGTTCGCTATGTTTTATGAAAATGTTTACATCAACAAACTGTTGCTTAAAAAAATATGAGTAACACGAACATCCATGAGCAACCTGAAATTTCTCAGTAGACTCGCAAAGGCGCAAAACATTTAGTAACAGGCATGATACTGTCAAAATTGCACTTATATGTACATTTTTCTTGTAATTTTACATCTTGGCACTAAAGCAAAGAGAAAGAGTTGGAGTTGTCAATATTTATAGGTCATTATGATGGTATTTTACTGGTATTAGTATAGTATGGATAGTATTTTACACTCGAGATTGAATTGGTCTGTATGTGGCTCCTGAACTAAAATGATTTTGACACCCTTGACTCTTAATATCTTAAGTGTAATTTTTGCATTTCATGGATCAGACTGGATCCTTTGACAGGTCTGTTTTAGCCCATGAGCTTTATGTTTGACACCTATGGTCTAAAGGTGTATGTTCTACTTCATTAGTGCACACAAATCATAATTATTCCTGCTTGTGTGCCTTGATCAATAGAGTGGTTAAACAATCTTTTTCTCCTGGGCTTCGTTAAAAACAATTATCGATAAAGACTGAAATTAGAACGAATCAAGTAATTGGTATTCAGATCATGGCTGTAAAAATTGATGCGCATTAAATCCCTGACTTGTGGCGTACATCAAACATTGATCTTCAGGTGACTACAGTTCTGCAGAATCCTCCCAGTTCCTCCTCCACAACGATACTGAAGCAGATGAAGACAGGGCTGAAAGAAGCCCTTCATTATGTTTCTGCTCATTAAGTCAGGACCTCATTGCCATTCATCTGACAACAAGGCACACCGAAGCTGCTCTAATTGCTTCAAATCACAATGAACGGGTGACAGTATATAGGGGGGACGAGCGGTGGGATGATTGTAAACCCTCTGGTGTGATGTGAGATCCTTGCATAAAGCATGCAGGTCCTTCTTATTGTGACACGGTTCCCTGTAGTCTGGGTGGTCTCTGCTGCCCTGGTTTCTCTGTGCAGTTTCTTGGTGTAAACATGTTTAAAAAAAAAAAAGAAGAAAAAGAAGAATGTCTTTCCTGTGGCTCAAAATAGGTTTAATATTACTGGTCACACACACAGGAAGCTGAGAAGTCTGGACAGTGGCAGATTCTCTGTGATTTAATTTCATACTTCACATGTTTCACGCCTCTCTGTGGATGAAAAAATGCTTGATATGTTGTGACGAACTATGGATCCAGCCATGGAAATAATGCATTGGGTCATGGAGAGCATGGTCAGGTTGAGATGAATTACAGTGTTTCACATAAAGACTGTAACTAAAAGCATTACAACCCACTTGTTTCACCACAAACATACATTACATGGTGTACACACTGAAGAAGCCTAGCATTTCTAGTATCTTTAAATACTGTTAGTGAGAGTATTGCACTGTAGGTTACAGCATCAGCTGAGTGCAGATACAGGCAGCAAGAGCATCCAATGACATGTCTGTCTTTATTAATTTGTAATCTGAACTCAATGATATGGATGTTGAGAACATTAACCCTATAAGAGCTACACAGGCACCGGCATCTAGAAGCTTCTACTGATCTAAAATGTTTAATAACTGTTGAACCATCAATCCTGTCAAAACATGTAAATAATTCAGGAAAAATGCAGTTTCTCAGTTTTTCAGTGGCTTCAGATATGATGCATTTGGACGTTCAGAGGCTCCGTAGTGACGGAAAAACCAACATCTTCTGCAATATTGATTCATGAATAAATCCACGTAGTTTGACAAAAGTTGTAGATGTTTGTTTTTAACAATGTATTTTACTGAAAAAGTCTTTTTTTTCAGTTTTCCCTGTTTTCTTATAATAAGCTTTGAATTTACTCTATACACCTTTCCATAATCACTCAATTAAATCGAAGTGGCTATTGCCACAGGACTGTGGGACTACTTTCTCATTTGTCTATTACCACAGAGCCATTCGGCGCCCTCGTTTTATCATGTGCAGACTGGTAACCTGTCACCCTGCTGCCACAGTACTGTGGCAATAAGCATCGCACAGGCCATGTGCCTATCTGGTTACAGGAGAAGGCTAGGGCACCAGTCACCAGAAGCTGGCTTGTGTGCCTATTCACACTTTCAGTTTCAGCATGAAGACAAACAACATGAAACGTGGTGACTGTTTTGTCTGATATGAGGAATTTGCCAGGTTTTTGATGAATATAAATCAGCCACTGGGACAACGTTCAGAGTGCAGAATTCATATCATTTGATTGGCTCTGTGGCAATAGACAAACTGATATTTTGTGCCACAGTACTGTGACAGTAGCCATTGCCAAATTAAATACAGATAATACCTGATTTTTACTGAAAAAAAAACCGCAAAATACAAAGGACAATTTTATGATAGATGGTGATAAATCACTTAAGAAAGGTTAAATGTAGAGAGAAATCTATTGGATGTTGCCACAAAAATAGTTCTAGGTCTTCAAGGCTTAAAACCCACATGATGTGAAACACTACAGATTAATGCTGTCTTTCCTTGGGGTCAATTTGACCCCATTCTGCTGCTTTTGTCTATGGGATGTGCATGTGGAAGGCAGCGGAAGGGTTACCAAACAATACAGTAATTAACCCTTTTAACGGCTTCATTAAAATAATGTAACTAATTACATTCGATTATTTTTCAATTCATTCTGTAATTTTGAGGCACAAGTCTTTTAAAAGGGAGAAATAAAGCAGAAAAGTCCAAGCAGCTTTGATGATTTACACAGGTCAACTTTGGCCAAAAGAATGACTACACGGTGAACAGATACAATGCAACAGACAGATATTATACTGAAAATGTTTTTTTTATATATATAGATTTGATTAAGTAATCCATTTAAATATTTCTTTCTCAATAATTGTAAGTGATTACAGTTACACTTATTTTGTGATCTAATTATGAAATGCCATTACATATAACTAGTTATTCCATGATGTTGCCAGTGACTATATATTATGTTATGAAAATGCTCTGTTCTGGTGAATTGTTGCTTTAAAATCAATGCATAAGACTAGACTCGATTTCCTTGAATTTGTGTAATAATCTGCTGTGAACTTTTTTAATTAAGGAAGCAAAACATAACTCACTGCAGTCTCATGAGGATTTGCAAAGTAAAAAGTTGTCATATCTCTCATAGAAAGCAAACAAAAACACAAACATGAACGGGGCTGTGATTGATGAGTTTAGGATTTTCAGTAGCCTTTAGCAGAGGCTGAACCATTATGGAAACAGGAAAAGCAATAGCTGGAAGGAACAGTCTGCAGTCCTATTTGGCTCATTATAGAAAGAGCAGAATTAATACTGCAAGAAGAGAGAGAAAGAGGCAGAGACTGAGATGTGTCTGAATTTATAACAGCGAATGCTTGTGTTGTTACTGTCCATATTGGCAAAGGAAGGGGGACTTTCCATGTAGGGTGAAATTCGTTAGTATTCTACCAGTAAGGTTTGCTTAATGGAGCCTGACTGCTTCCTTCATTCACAAGAACATGCATGACTCTCCTCTCTTTCCCTTCTCTGCCTCCGTCATACCATCCCCCACCGTCCAGCCTCGAAATCCACGCTACAATCACACTCTTCACAGGCAAGTTCTGCAGAGGCTCTACCCGCCATCAGCCTACATAAGCATCAAAACATCAGCAAGAGGGCGTCAGTCTATATTAGCCTCAGGACCACAAGACAGACTGAAGACTACCATTTGGATTTCTTGCTTTACTAAACTCAGCACAATCAAAACAGAAGCAACCTCCTGTTTTGTCTTAGAATGAATCCAATACAAATCAATAAAGAAAAGTCAAGACCATTGGGAGATTTTTGACATTTTGCCTCAAGTGTGCTTTCAGATTAACGTCCGCCAGTCCATAGTTACCTAAATTTGTGCAGCCAAAGATCATCAGTGTGTTCACAGCCAGTGTGTTAAGTAGGCCACAGCATGGTATGTGACCCACGAGATGGCTAGATGGCCCCTTTTTGTTTCTCCACCATCTGATACTCTGCCTGCTGAGGTGGAAACTTACCCCTCTGAACCTGAACCAGAGGAACAGGAACTGAGGCCTTCGGTATCACTTACTGGGTGAGGTTGGACGTTTTATGTTTTCTTAAAGAGACATAAAATATTCTTGCCTTGAGTCACTTTGACTAAAATCATCTGAGCTGAGACATCACTTGTTGAGCTTCACTACAACAATACGAGACTAGATAATTGCTTGACTAATGTTCTTTGTGGGCCGTGCGGTTATATCACTTATATTCTCTGCTGCGGGCGAAGATGAATATCAGTGGGATCTGAGCTAAGTTGATGTACGACCGAAAAGTTGAGTGTTTTTGTAGTCACTGTTTGGGTTCAGCAATTCACTCCTAGCATCTGGACAACATCAAATCCTTGTGGCACCAAACGGGGGCATGACCCATTTTATGAACCAAATACTTCTGAGGCATAATATATCTACTCTGGTTAATGCAAGGAAATATAAAGAACATAATCCATGAAAGGAAACAAACATGATAACTGAGTATGTTCCCTGTTTTGTAGATAACAGATGCTTTTACTCTGATTGTGAGGTGATGACTGGGAAAATGTACTCCTTGGGACACCTCTGAGCAAAACAATATCAAGCCCACTGAGATTCTTATCTCAAGTGCTGACTCGAGATAGAGGCAATAATGTGTGTTAAATTGAGCATTGAATAAAGCTTTCTGTTAGCAGGGGCCTTTTGTTACCCTTCCCTGAGCAGCATCTTCGCTGTTTCAGCTCAGCCTGTTTGCTGCAGTGAAAATATATTCTTATACAGTTCTCTAAAAGTACAGTGAAAACATACCATGATGGCCATGAACAGTATCTATAACCTCTGCTATGCAATGTTTCTTCAAGCGCATAGTCTTTCTTAATCTATGCATAAAACTACGAAACTGACAGCTAGTCAAAACAAGGAGGCGCAGACTATAAAGAAGATGAGCCAAAAGTGCTGTCGAAACATATCTGACAAGTTACACCGAAAAAAAAAATGTCAGTGTGTATTCTTTGGAAGGAATAGTATTCTTCACAAGCATAACTTCGGGGCACTAAAACTCCATAAAAATGTATTTGTAGCTCTGAAGTGATATTTCCTTAGACAACCTAAGAGAAGAGAGGATCTCTACAGGATGTTACAGATTATGAATCCACATCAGCAGCTGGATGTCATTGAACAAGCCTACAGACTGATTGACTGATTATTTCGAATATCAACAATACAACAAGAAAAAAATCGAAAGAAAGAAGAAAACAAAACATATTCGAAAAGGAGCAGGATGTTCAACTTATATACTCACGCCCCCTTAGCCTATCTTTTTTACTGACCATAAATTCCCACGTCAGTTCCCATAAGTAACTTAACCCTTTATAGGTCACTCATAGAAATACTCTGAAATTCACAATTTCAACCTAAATGTGTTATTAGACATCATCATCTACCTCCTCTTGCCTTAAAACATCTGAGCTGCACTTGCTAAAATGTAAACACAGGCAATGAAACAACTGTTATAAGGTCATTAACTGACAAAAATCACTCATATTCACTATTTACAGCTTCAAAATGCCTATAAAATCTCTCTGAATCACTGTATATTGTTATAGAAAACCAACATGCCTCTAGAACTCAGTGAGGCATGGGATTGGCCCCATATTTAATATCTGAAGAAATTACCAAAAATAGTCATTAGCTCAAAACACAAAAATGCTGTATATATCAAAAATAAACTCTTTCCAGACCATTTCATAAAAGTATTAAACATCAAAAATAAACTCTGTCCATTTCATTACTGAATTACACATCAAAATTAAACAATCTAAGAAATGAGAAAAACAGGCACGTGTAGCGCACATACATATATTCTGTCTTACAAACAATCTTGACTTAAAATAATCACATCTGGGCTTTAACAAGTACGCTGTCCCTGAGTACACAACATAACTTGAGTTAAATGAGGCCAATCAAACGGGTGAGGCTCAAGTATTAAGTACAACTCGCTATAACAGTGAGATTAGCAGTCATGCACATGGAGCTTCACTGCCTGTTTTAGAAACACTTTAACCCATACTGCCTTGGGACACTGCCAGAGGGACACATCCGACCTGCACTGCGCACTAACTGTCAGTAAAACTCAGCAGCTTTACTACGGAGCCTCATTCATACACACTGGATCGGTCCTCTGCGGCTGCTGCTCCATTCGTTTCCCTCTATCACCTCCGTCTTCCATCTCAGCCGTCTGTTCCAGGCAGGGAGGAATTGTGGTCATACACTGCGGCTGGATCTTCTATTCTCAGCCAAATAACAGTCTTCTCACTTACTCCACCCTATATTTCTGACATTAAATCAAAGCCTGAGGACACCTTATGAAAACAGAGAGGAATGCTGATGGGCATGTGAACGCTACATCCTTTTTTCATTCTTATTTAAACCTTCACAAGGCCATAAATAAAGACTTCATGAACATACCTGAATATTCTGTTTTATATTAAGTCTAGAATATACCACAGTGTCTTTATAATCTCGCAAGCATTAAAGGTATAATATGTAAAATTTGCATGCGCCAAAGTCAGAATTAGCTAACTACATTTCTAACTGCCTCTACATGTATGATAAGAGGTACACTGATTTCAACATAGAGGAATTGGGACAGTTTTTTTTCACAAAAATCCTCAATACTTCTTTTCTGCTATCGCTGCGAAAGCATGCAACACTCGGTACTGTTATCTTAGAAATGGTGTCGGCTAACATCAGCCCCAAACATTGACACCACAACAACACAAACTTCATGTAAAAATGCATGACTCGTACATACTCTACCCTAAATGTCTGCAAAATATTTTCTAGCGTTGTAATACTGATTACTGTATAATACAGAATTTTAGCTAAACTTGAGCTTAATCTGTCTACAATGTCTAAAGTAAGACTTCTATGATGAGAAAGCTAATCTTCTATATCCTGAAACCATGAATGGAATTCACAAGGCAGTTCTGCTTAGAGGAAAACATAAGCCACTTTCACACAGAGATCCCGGAAAAAAGGTGAGATGGTGATCCCACCTTTTTTACACCATTGACCGATTTCCACGGCTAAGCCAAACAGTAACAGAGGTGAGACAGGGTGGACTTTTACACAGCGGACCTGTGTTCCGGAATCAAAGGGGGGGGGGGTGACGCAACGCAGGGTATAGTGTGACGTATAACTTGCGCGTCGGAAATACCCCGAGCATAGCGGTGTTGCTAACCTCTCCAGAGTCGATCCGTCTTTCACCGTTCCACAAACCTCAGCATGGATAGAGTCCTCCACCTGAAGTGACAACAGCTCGCGGATCTCGGCGTCTCCCCAGTTCGACATTTTTCTGGACGTGTTGATATGTTTGTTTACTGTACACAGCCCATGCTCGTTTGTGGGGATCACACACGCAATACGTCATCAAAATGTCACACCTTGGTTGCGGAATGAGAGGTGTTCCTTTTACCCAGCGTTCCAGAAGCATGATTCCACCTTTATCACTACTCTGTTACTACCTCCAGAGGTGTTACACCGCCGCGATAAAGATGGAACCAAATGATCCCACCATTTCGTTTATAAAGACGTCATTTCAGAATAAAGGGGAAATATTCCCGTAACAGAAGTGCTGTGTAAAAGGGGCAATATTATCATCTGCCTATGTTCAATTTATTGCCTAAAAAGTGACCACCAGTGCAGCAAATATCCCAACTTGTTGTCAGAGGTTACAGTGTAAAAAAAGCAGTTTTGGGATAGTGATAGCTACAGGAGAGGTTTCAGATGGTTTGCAAATTCAGACGTAGCATAAGTACATAAGAACCACAGCAATAATGTAGAGGATTCCTAACACCACTACAGCCATCCCTACAGTTCTACCCATGCATTCGATAACTTAACATCAAGCAGTTGCCATGCCAACCTGTTACCAGACCGCTGCCTCAATGACGAACACAAAACTGTTTCCAAAATTAGTATTCCCATCTAGACACTCACTCGAGCAAGAAAACATTTGCAACTCACCGAGATGTCAAAGAGCTCCTCTGTGTCGTCCAGCATGCGGACCCTGATGGTGACCTGGCGTCCAGGGGGCATGGCCGGAGGTCTGTTTCCCGGGTCCAACGTACTGATGCCAAGAGTCTCTGGGGCTCCGAGGCGCTGCCCTGCTCCAGACGCTATTGGCTCTGGGTCTGGTTCTGCCATCGTGCACTGCACTGCTCACTGTCCAGCCTGCACAGATCCCCCAACAGACAGACAAATAGTTGGTGCACAGACGTGTCCAAACCTATCTTCTTTCCCCCGGAGCTGCATGAATGGAAACACATTATAATGCTGCAAAAATGGTGGTGAGATACTGCGAGCATCATTAGTGCAGCAGGTGAAATTCAGTCAGTGCATCGGGGAGCAGACTAGACAACCTTCCATGTCACACTACCACAGAATTGCAAATGCAGTATTTGCACTCTCCACTAATGGCTGATAATTGTTGCCTGTGGGAGAACTAATTATTGTATAAAAAAAATCCAAGCATGTTCTGCATTTCAAAGTGCAAATCAGGCACCTTTAATTCGATTTGACAAATTGATCACGTGGCCAGAGAGTACAATCAAAGAGTCGATACAATGACAACTGGTTTAGGGAGTCGGAAAATCAAAGCATTGGGCTAGAAACATAACATGGGTAGTTAGTTTTAATTGGTCTCAAGGGCATTAAATCAAGTAGATATAAGAACACTGTAGGAAATATGAATTACATGTGAGTTATTCAGGCAGAACACTACACAGTGTCCATTCTGAGGAAGGAGTCCAGTTAGATTCAGTGTAAAATAACCCCAAAAGTCATCCTCCTATAGCGTCTGCGTTTGTATTCGTCCCAGGTAGAGGACTGTGTTTGGACAAAGTGGCCGACTCATTCATTCTGGGCTGACACACGAGCCGGCTACTATCCACCCCCAAGTATCCACAGCCAGATCCCCTAAGGCCCTGCTGTCCTGCTTAATTCTCTCTTCATTGCACATTCCTGCAGGCTGATGTCATCCCCAGACCTCACCAAGTGGTTCACCAGAGTGTTGGGGCCAGTGGGCAGTTGTTCAGATGCTGCAGAGGTGAATGACTGCTGCCAATTGAAACTAAAGCTGAATAAGGCGTTTCGGAGGACTGGATAATGTAATCCAACAGAGTGCATGTGAGAAAACAGGCCAAGGACAGTGGATGTATTAAATTCAGAGAGACTGTCTTATGATGATCTGCCTAAAGCTTTGGAGAGGTATGAAAAAAAGTTTCCAGGCGAATGCAGTATTTGAGAGAGAAAACAAAACAGTACAGGACTTGAATAGTCAAACTGTAGCTATCGATACATCTCCATTTGCTTTGTAGAATTAAATAATCATTGGTCAGAACAACAGAGCCAAAAGAAAAACTTTCTCAGTTTCATCTGACACTTTATATGTAAAATAAAACAGGAAAATCTTTCCATTTGGGCAGCTGATTCTGACCTGAGACCCTTCAGGCCCCTCATGTCTTAAAACCTGATAAGCCCTGGGTCATTTGTTTCCACTCAGAAAACGCAAAACAATGGAGTAGCTGATATCCGGAGTTTCATTCATATAAAACCAAATTACGATCAGAAAACGGCAAATTCGTAATCATCTCGTCATAACGCGGACTTTATTTTGGCTCGTTCAGTGAGTTTTAGCAGCAGAGATATAACACTTGTACTGTTGGATCTGTTAGTGTTAGTTTAGCGCTGCAAAGTTTGTCACATTGGTTTGTTAAATTACTTATGACGTACGCTGGTTTCCGACTGTTAACATGTTTTAGATGTTTTCCCATTGAACTGCATGTTGTTTGGATGGTGTCCTGCTGTCCAACAACTGGTTTTAGCTGACATTCTTCTGGTTAGGTGGATGTATAGAATCTGTATATTGATATAACTGTAGCATCACCATGGCAACACAGATGTAACTGTGGCTGCCCTCGGTACCAGGGGCAAATGGGTTTAAGAGGCTACATACATATACTTACTTGTATATGATTGTTCTAAATAATACAATTTTAACAAAATTTAACCATCAGTTGTGAAACCCTGACCCTCCAGCCCACCTTGTTTAAAAAGCATGTTCTTTACGTTTGCACCTGTCTGCGCACAGCTATCGCAGAGCAGTGGGTGTGAGATGTAAGATGTCCTCGAGCTAAAGCGTACACTAACACTCTCCTGTGCTGATGAAAACCAGACCTAATGCTGTCACCGGGGGCATGAATGGAAATGGCACATTTTTCAGCCCAACCCCTGTGGTTTATGACATTTAATCCTATAGTCATCACTCAGCGGCCCTTACCACGATTACTGGCGAGTGTCTCACACAAGTCTGTAAATTCGCGACCTGCACATACATGCGATGTAACCAGATACTTCAAACAAAACAGCAGTGAAACACAGGCCAGTGAAAGAGTAGACAGTAATCATTTCAGCTAACATGCACCCTCCCCTCCACCAGGTCTCATGAATCAGCCAGTCATGAGGTCTGTGTGTTTCATTAAAAAGGTAACTCATGCTACTAACAAACACACAAAACAGTCACTCGTTGTACAGCTGGCACCTTGTTCCAGGGGCCACAGGGTTACATGAAGCACAGTGGTTTAAGATATAATGCCGGGGGGACATTTACAGACCCCTGAGGGTTTCTCAGAGTAAATCACTCTGCCTTTGAACTTGTTTGCTTGAAATTCCCCACAAATGTGTAACATGGGGCTGGGTCTGTTGGCTTATTGAGTCTCCTGGGCTCTAACAGTGGTTCTTCTGTGTACAGGGGCCCCACAGTGTGGTCCAACACTGCACAGCTGGAATCCTTTAGTGACAGCTGAAAGGCCAGACGCAGCCAGCTGTCTACCTGTGGCAAGCTCCAAAAAAAAAAAAAAAAAGAGCTCAATTCCCAGTGTGTTAAGAAACGTGATTCTCCAGGGTGTGGCTGGGTGCGTGAATGACTCTAAGTTCCAAGTGAAACACAAGGCAACGCGACGTCTGTTTATTAAGTGCAAAGAAAGAAGACAGTCAACAGGATTCATGCGTGTTGCAACTGGATGATGCCATTCTTGGATTATGCAGAACAGGATTTGTAATAATCGTGCAGAAAATGGTGAAACTGCACAGCATGCACACTCACTCCTCACGGTCCTGTGGTGCGTTCACACGTAAATGCAATGTAGGTTAATAGAACAGGCTGCTGTAATCCTCAGGACATGATCAGCTCCTACTGTAGATGTGACATTGCACTCACCTGGACATCCTGTGGAAACTAAGTAGCAGAAAGAAAAACCTACTACCTGACAATCTACACACAAACACACACACACACAGAGGGTTTTATCTGCGAAATAACTGCATCGTTTGCACACATCCACACACTGAAGTCTATCAGTGCAATGCAACCCACACCAGAGGACAAATGGGGCAGTTTGAAGCTGCAGAGGATTTCTTTTCCTTTTCACACATGGAGATAGTTATTTACTTCCCAAAATCCACAGGATCACAAAACAACAAGGCAAAGATACTCCAAAGACTTAACCCTAATCTCATCAAACAAGTTGAATCACTTCCCTAAAAGCGCACACACACACACACACACACACGCACACAGGACTTGAGCTGCACGATTCTTACCTCTAATGTAGAAATGCGGGCTCGTCCACACGTTTGTATCTCCCAGATGGAATGAGATCTCACATCCACGTCCACCCGTCCGCACCGAACGAAACGCGGCCCCGGTGAGTCCTAGATGTCGCTCATGAGGGAAGACAGGAGGCTTTTTGCGGTCGCCATGGCGGACGACTGAGTGAGTGAGAACCCTGGAGAGACGGGATTACACTGAACCGAGCGGCGGATCCACTCCCGGTGCCTTTACTCAGACAATGAAGGAGGCGCAGCACCTCCACCTTCCCAGCAGCAGCAGCAGCAGCGGCAGAGGCGACACGAAGGACAACAGCACCATCTAGAGGCCGGAGATGGAACTCCGCCTCTTCAGTCTTCAGTGGTTCTGTGGACATGAGCAGAAATGGGAAATGCATGGGGCCACATGAGAAACTTTGACAGTTATTAAGGGCGGGATCAAGTCACCTGCAGCTCTGCTCAATGTGTATCTGTATAAAAACAGTAAATGCAAACAGTAAATACAGTGATACAATGAAAAATGCGGAGCCCGGAATACAACTATTTAATGAATCTTCACAAAAACATTTTCAAACATGTGCAAAAACAGCTCCAACTGTTAACTTTACACGAAAAACCACCAATGCAGCTTTGTTTGTTTGCATATCTCAGTTACAGATATCATTGTGATAAATTAATACAGACTATCATGATTAGGAAATGTTATCACATCTATTAAACGCTGTATTTGGAGTAAATATTTAAAGCGCATATAAATGTCGTAGTTCATATTAAAAACGGTCGATTAGGCAAATCTGACTGTGTGTGAGGCGAGTAAAAAAAAAAAAAAAGTGTATGTGAATGGTTTGTGTGGATGCTTTGTGTTATTGGAGTAAAAAGGGGGTGGGAGCCTGAAAGTTATACTTCTTCCCACTCCTTTTCAAGTGCTGGAAAATCTTGTCTGACCATGTTGTATGGTTCTTTGTTATTTTGATGATTTTATGTGCTTGAAATAAAACTAAACTAACTAACTAACTAACTAACTAACTTTCTGACTTCAGTGAAGAAATACTTAGAAGTCAATGTCTTGTTAAAATCTCTGCATTCTTAATCAATCCTTCTTTCTTTTTTTGGCGTTAGCTGACATCTTAAAAGGGCCGAAACTGACTAAAAACCAATCAGTGCATAAGCCTTATGCTGAGTACGGGAAGTATGTGTGAAAAAACTTTAATTTAGCAGATTCTACAAGATAAAAGCTGTATGATATATATTTGCAAAGACTTTAAATTTGCCAGTGATCTCATGCAGGGCCAGCTATCGGGCGCATGTGGCCCCCAGGCCTTACTTTGCCCAGGTCTGGGTTGGTAGAAAGTTTAGCTGCAGAGTTTAACTTTATAATATTATAAACTAACCATTTAGGGTCATAAACAAAAAAATACCATACATTAATATTATATTCTACTTTCATTGAGTTATTTTTTTCCACTCACCAGACCTAATTATTGATATTTTAGATTAGATTAGAACTTTATTGATCTCTTGGGCAGAGCCCCCCAAGAAATTAAGATTCCAGAAGCAGCACAGCACTGTATATACACACACACAAATTACAAAATAAAAAATGAACATATGAAAATAATAATAATATCTATAAAAACAGAGGTAAAAACAGGTAAAAACAACACATTAGAGATACTAGTAGTAGTAAATATGATAAAAGTAATGATAATAACAGTAACCAACAAAGATATCAATAATATCAATAGGAACAATGATTGCAGTAATAGTAACAATTACAAAAGTAATCTA
This sequence comes from Apogon hyalosoma, assembly GCA_037367295.1. Lineage (NCBI taxonomy): Eukaryota > Metazoa > Chordata > Actinopteri > Kurtiformes > Apogonidae > Apogon > Apogon hyalosoma. Next base: position 25,091,767 of record JAPQRP010000016.1, on the reverse strand, counting down.
AGAAAGTAAATAATAATAATATATAATACAATTTATGGATCTCAAAATGTATCTTTTTAAGCAGGCGTTTAGCCCAGGTTGATGTTTTATGGGCTTGTGTTATTGTCTGTTTTTCCGTACTACTTTTGTTTTTATGCTGGTGTATGAATGATATTTTATTTCCATCCATCCATTTTCTGAGCCCGCTTTATCCTCACTAGGGTCACGGGGGTCGCTGGAGCCTATCCCAGCTACTTAAGGGCGAATGATATTTTATTTATTTTATTTTAAGCTGTTATTAACATTTTTTTCTAAACTGTAAAGCACTTTGTGATTTTATCTGTGAAAAGTGCTGTATAAATAAAATGTACTCAGTTATGTATATTTAAACCCTTTAAATGCCAGGTTTTTGCCACATGGCACAAAGTATTCAAAACATGAATTATTTTCAGCATAGCACACACTGAGGAATCTCTTTGTGTTGAATTATTACAGCCCGTTATATGCCAATGATAAGCAGCAACACTGATTTTTTTATGCATTATTATTATTTTTTGTTCAGTGTCAAATACTCACACTAATGAGGTCAAGCACAAAAATATACTTTTCATATGGTATCGATACAAAAATATGCAATTTTTTTATTCACTTACGTCTGACCTAATTATTGATATCAAATACTTATTAAGATCTGTGTGTTTCAACCCTTTGAACGCAAGGTTTTTGTCATGATGCCACCATTTTTCACATGAAAAAAAACAAATGAATTATTTTCAGAATACTAAAATTGCACAGATTATGTATTAAGCACAAAATAATTCACTTGTAAACAGAATTCAGAGGTTGTTGGGGGATTAAGAGTCATTATGCACTGTAAATAACAAGAGTGATTGAAAAAATGAGGGTAAAGACCAGCACAAAAGTAGATGTGTATCTGTGAAAGGGTTAATTTGAATGGCTTTGACAAGGAATTGAGGATGTGTGATTTAATTCACACATTTAGTAACATGTTTATAAAAAAAAAAAACGGTTGTGAACAAATATAGAAGTGATGTATGATCACAATATATACCAGTTGTATAAAAACTTGAAATTTAGCTTTTGTTTCTTTGATGTATTTTTCATTTTAGGTAACTATTTATGAAACTGCAGGGAGAAAGACTGTTGTTTCAGATTTGCTTTAAACCAAGGAGCAGCTTGCTTTAATAAGTACAAAGTGTTGGTGCTATAAGCTACAGCTTCAACCTACACCTTTTCAGTCAGTGTTTTCCATGTGGTTTCAACAGTGACGTAAATAAACAAACTGATCTGAACTGAATGGTACTTATACAACTGTGTCCAGGAAGTTGAAGGAATCATCCTCATAAATTAAATCCATTTGTGAGTGGAGAAGATTATTGTGTTATTTGAACAAGGTTATTCAACATCGCTGGAAAAGAACTTGTTACATCCAGACGATCTTACAATACAGAATAAGTGGGCTGAGGTTTACGCAGCACTTTTCTACCTTATTGGCACTCAAAGCACTTTACAATGTGTCTCATTCACCCTTTTACTCAGACATATTCACATCCTCTGGGAGCAACTACGCATTCATGCCCAAGGACGCTTCACCGTGTATTCGAGAGCTGGAGATCGAGCTGCCATCCTTCCAGTTTGTGGACGACCAGCTGTACCTCCTGAGTATTTTTATGATGTCCTATATCTTGGCTCAAGAGGGTCTTTAAGAATGAAGGACAGTTTCTTCCCAGAGGGTATAACGGAGAGATGCCAGTGTGTGAGTGAAGAGGCCAAACAACCATGGTGTATAAATGCAGGCATGTATTACAGGAATGCAGGGACACAGACACCTACAGTAGCCTATTTGTCAAACTAATATCCATCTGGACTGAAACACACACGCTGGACTCTATATCTTGTTCATTTCAGGCAGCAGGAGTGGATGATACCCTGTAATGCACACTCTTGGTTTTGAGAATATGTAAAGTCTGTTGACTGTCAGTTCAATACATATAAGCACAATTTAATGTTATAATAAATAGCCTTGCATTATTTTATCAAAACCAAAGTTCAGCATCAGCCTCACAACAGACACATACTCCGGGGGCACAAGACTCTAACAAGTACTGGTACAGCGGAAAGATGAAATGAAGCCTGACGTGGCCATTTTCCTCTTCTTGCATTCTTCACAGTATCAATATTTCATTTGCAAGAGACACTAAAGTACAACATATGCACCAGCCAGCCCAAGGAAAAAGTAATAGCCTGGATTTAACAAATCAAATAGTTCAGATCCTTCCATTGGATATTCACTGCAGTAAATAATGTGTTTCATTTACAAGTTCTTTAACCCATAAAGACCCAGTGCTACTTATGTGGCAGTTCCAAACCAAAATTTTCCACTATATTTAACCTTTCTTGAGTGATTTATCATCATGTATATATATACTATCGTCATCTGTATTTTGCATTTTTTCAGTCAAAATGAGATATTTTCCTGTATTTGATTTATTGATCATGTAGATGGTCATAAAAGCTCAAAGTAGAGTTGAGTGTCATTCTATCAGAAATAGAGAAAACTGAAGAAAAAGTGACTTTTTCAGCAAATATATCAATAACTGAACATAAAACAAGTGTCTCCATCCACTGTCATTTATCAAACTCCATAGGTTTTATTGGTGAATCAATCTTATAGAAGATGATGGTGTTTCCACGTCCACTACGGAGCCTCTAAACGTCTCAAATGGGTCATGTAGTCACAGAAAAAGTTAATAAACCATCAAAAGTCATCAGAAACAATGGTTATGCAATCAAGCACTAACTCCTGTGTGTACCATGTGACTAAAACAGCACTGTTTTTGTCAGTGCAATGCCATAGCTATCAATGTAAGAACTTAAATGATTTTGGTTATTTTCAAGACTTCCATGGAAAATGGATAGATATCAGCTCTGAAATTAAACTACTATGAGCTATGCTTGTTGTTATCATTATATTTGTCCAAACAAATGCACCTTTAGTTGTACCAGGCATTAAAATGAACAAGAAATTGAAGAAAATAAGGGTGGTCTAATATTTTTTTCCACAACTGTGTCTGATGACCATGAAAAGATGACAAACTGTATTTAACACCAGTTATTTACACGTATTGATAGGATTAGTGGATCAACAGGTATTTAACATTTTAGATCAGGAGATGCTTTTGGTCGACAGTGAATGTTTGGGTCTTTGTGGGTTAACCTTTCAGCTGATGCAGTAGCTTCTCATTTCTTAAACACCCACCAGTGATAGAGAGTATAAAGACTGGATTGTGTTTCAGTGTAAAATGGTCATGTGAGTCCAGACTGACCCTGTTCCAGAGCGATGGGTGCACCAGGGTGAGAAAAGATACAGATGAAACGATTACCCATCATGCTCAGTGCCTACGGTACAAACCTGTAGGGGCAATGTTACAATCTGGGGTTGTGTCAGTTGGTCAGGTCTAGGTTAAGCAATATTATAAGTCCATACAATGAGATCAGATTTTTTTCTTCTCTGATGGTTTGGGTATATTCCAAGATGACAATGCCAGGATTCATCATCCTCATATTATGAAAAAGTGGTTTAGAAAGCATGAGACATCATTTTCACACATGGATTGGCCATGGCATCAAAACCTGAACCGTGTTGAGACTATCTTTAAAGGTTAAGTTTCAAGATTAAAGGGCAACTCGCTTGATTTTTCCCTATAGGGAAATTAGGCCTGTATTTAACCCATCCTTATACACGCATGACACCTAGCATTAGCATTAGCTTTAACACATATCACACATTAGGAACAGTGAGCTGCTGTTGAAGGCACTCAGGGACCAAGTCCATCTTCAGTCTTTATCAGTACCGTGGTCAAGAGCATTTGACAGGGGAATTAATCTATATATGGGTGCTTCTATGAAACTGGTCCCTAAAAACAGGACATGGGGGCTAAAAATTCAAACCAGATGTAAACTAATGTTATGAAGCAAGTTTGGAAACACTTTTGGTCTATTTGAAAAGTAAATATTTACTGAGATAAAAGAGAAACTATATTTCAGATAAAACACATTTTTATATTATTTTTATACAAAAATCCACATGTAACACGATAAAAAGGACACAGAAAATTATGCACTACTACTTTTTAGAATATCTTTTTAGTCTCTCACAGGTACATAATTATGCAAGGGACGGTGTTTCACAAAAAAATGACGGCTGTTGCAAAATCACTCGTGATTTATATGTGTTAAAATGGGCGGGTTCCGCATGTAATGCGATTGGACACGATGGGTTACACACGAAACCCAGAATGAGACTGCCAATTCATGAAAAACACACATGTCCGGATTAGAAAAACCACTAAGATCCTCAAATTTAACACAGTGTCTTTGTTTATAACGGTATACAAGAACATTTCAAGCCATGTTTTCCAGATCAAATGCACTGACACATAGGTAGCTTTTCCTGTCCCACTTTTGGTCCTATTTTTGGCACCAATATTTTATTACAAATTCCTTAATTTTGGGATGGCTCAGAGCAAGAGTATAATTTTTTTTGCACTTATCTGAGGTCATCATTAGGTACATCCTGTGGGAAAAATGTCTAAATTTCTTTTATTTTTGGGTCTAAAAAGCCAAAATGAACCCAGTTTTCTAGAAGCTCCCATATATACAGTGCTCAGCATAAGTGAGTCCACCCTAACAGATTTGTCATAAAACCTTTAGTTTTCTTTGAGAATCAACATTTTCTATGGGACACTATACAACAAAATACTCCCACAAATGTGGGCC
>JAPQRP010000016.1:25049050-25078616 GCA_037367295.1 Apogon hyalosoma | reverse complement strand
AGAGGATGAAGAACTAGGGTATGTAAACTTATGATCAGGGTCATTTGGATAGTTTCTGTTGTCAGTATGAGTTAAAAAGAGCAAACACATTTGATTGATAATAAATGGATTAATCAAACCACTAGCAACGAGTGAAAGAAAAGTTTTTGTATTATCATTCATTTTCTCTGAAAAATGGCCAAAAAATAATCAATTCTGCAAGGGTATGTAAACTTATAAGCACAGCTGTATTTACTATCTAGATTTGGAGATTTTTTTTTTACCAGAATTTGAGAGAGATCTCTTAGATGTGAGCTTTCTGCTGCCACCAGTGTGTTTTGTGTGATAGGGGTTCCAGTCGCTTACAATGTCACTAATGCACTTTGAGTAGAGGAATGCTTGTGTGTTATTTACGCAGATCATCCCCCACACTTTCTCGTCTGTTACAGCTGCAAATTAGACTGTGAAATTGACAACTCATGTGTTTCCATCTGGTTGCCATGACACCTAGTTATTAGGTCTCATGACAGTCCTAGCTTGGCTTGTTTGTTCTCTCCTTCCCCTCCTGCACATCAACATTGTTTCCATCATAAAAAGGCATGAAATATCTGAAAGGGTGGAGAGTGTGGGCTGAAACCAGTGGGAGTGCTCTGTTCAGTGGCAGTGACTTCCAGCTCAGGTACAGCTACAGCAATGACAATCTTTCACCTTGTTCTCAGTCAGCTGTTTCGAAAAAAAAAAAAAAAAAAGAAAGGAAAGGAAAAAAAAAAAAGCAGGTTGGCAAATGAATATCCTTAATGTAACAGTGGTGCCATGTGTTCCGGTGCATCTCAGAAGGGAACATGTTCCCTTTTTATGCATGATTTCTCCTTTGTACAGCTTACCATACAGATTTTCACAATTCTTCTGTGTTGTACAGGTACTAAAGCCTCATTTCCACCCATTTCAGCTCCTGTCTTGACCACATTGAGACTTTAATGCTCCAGTGATCAATGGGCGGATTAGAGCAATTTAAAGCCTCCTTTGTTTGGTCTGTGCATTGGAATCTCCTTCATCTTTGAAACTGCTGGGCTAGCAGGGTGTACCTTTACTTCTTAGGATAATAGCCTCATGAACTCATGTTTCCTGGTGTAAAAGTGCACAGAGCAGGCTTTAACTGGACGCCCTTACCCCAGGGACTGAGCCAAAGTCTGGGAGCATTGGGGATAAAAGGGGTGGAAGGGATGGGGTGGGGGGTGGGGGGTTTGATGGTGTGACTCACCTCATCTTGACATTTGACATACTGATGTAGAGGATCTCAGCTGGAACAAACTCGGTGTGCTGTGTCACAGCTGCAGAGTTTGAGCCTCTGAGCCCCGGCATACGGAGCTGAGAGCAGGTAACTATGAGTCAGCACCTATTTAATTCATACACCTATACTGTGGAACTCGGGGGGGTTGTTTTCAAGCTGTGTTTTTTTTTTTGGATTTTCCAGTCTGTTTCCCATTGAGAATTCAACACATCACAATGCTACCTTGAGTTCTTTGAAAGACATTCTCCTTTCAACCTTGCTACAGAGGAAAAGGGGGAAAACTCCATCCCAGAAATGTAAAGCTGCACTGCAACTGTAAAGCAATCCATTCTTATTAAACCTCTTTCACTAGACGACAAGGAAAGTGGGTATGACTATATGTTACCACAAACACAAATGATGCTGCTGGATAGTTCCTAATGAACCCCTGTGAGACCACACCATCTCGTCCTTCAGCCCTCTGCCCGGTCTCATCGGGGTGGATAAAGTACCTCAGCAAAGCAAGACAGCACAGACACAGCGCACAGGGAGCCTCACACTGCACTCGCTCACATCCAGACGTGAGGCAACATCAGGTGGCTGGAGGTGGATGATGACAAGCCCCTCAGAGGAGCTGCTGGCACACACCTCGCAGGATCTATTAATTGGTGATTCCCCCAAAAGACCCCTTCCACTCTGCATCAGTGATTCAAAACAATGTCTAAATTTAGGCGGAAGGCAAACCAAGGAGAGAGCAGAGCCGAAACATCTTTTTAGTAATCTTTTAAAACCATTTTATCTTTAAATTAAATTTTTGTTTCCTTGCCCTCTCTAATGGGAGGGATTAACTTTAAATCCATGTTAGTCAAAACTGGAGGAATAGTAACAAAACATATACAGAACTGTGTTACTAAGTTCCCTTCCCTCTTATTCCTTCAGTTTTATTTGATCATTTGCTGCATAATGCACTGTTTCGTACTCTTTTTGCACATGAGATTCCATGACATTACAAAAACTTGGTGTAGAACTTCCAGAAATGTAGGTATCTCTGCAAAGTACATCAGATAAATGCCAAAAAGAAAATATAAATGACCCAGAGCACCTAAATAAATGTCCTATTTTAATATTTAATTATAACAGTTTTTTTTCCTTAAGAAATTAAAAAGACTGATGAGGTTTTTGTATTTGCCGAAGCTCATGGGTAAAGAATAGGAAATGAGTTCTTATTTGTGTACTGATGCTCAAAAAAAGCTTTGCACACTAAATCAGCAAACACACTCGTCCAGAATATAAATGAGGAGTCACTGGACTGAATTCAACAACAGCTCCCAGTACAAACTTTACCTGTTCTTTAAATTCCACACAGGTTAAAAGATGAATAAAAATACCAGATATGGAACCTGATACCAGGAATCAGGTTCCTGATACCAGATATCTTTCTAAAATACATCATTGCTGTTTGTTATTGTAAATTAGTCTTTTTCTGAGTAGGAACATGTAAAGAAAACAGCAGCATGAGTGCAAGAAATCCTAACTCCATGTTTCAGAGCTGACCCCTGTTCTACCAGGCTCTGCCAATGTGTTTATTTCTTCTCCTTCAAAACATAAGCAAGGGTTTTTGTCCATTTTGTATCTACTCCAGCAAGAAAAACCAAAAAGAAATTGAAGAAAAAGCATGTAAGCAACCATGTAGGGCATCTTGTTTGAGTCTGACATCCCTGTGAACCACAAAAACAGGGTATTGGGAAAAAGACAGCGCTGCCTGGGGCTTCCAGGGCCATAACGTAGCTTTTCTATGTTAGAACCCTTGTGTGCAGCATGACAGTACTGTAACAATTTGTAGTAGGCCAGTGGTGTTCAGTGCTTACGGTTAGAGTCTGTCATAGATTTTTTTTGTAACTTTTATCATGAATGCAGCTAGTTTCTCTGGGCATTTGTTCAGGGCAGTGGAGAAGAGCTTTAGGTAGGTGGAGGTGGGAAATGTGATGAAACAAAGGTCTAAGAGCAGGGAAGATGCAGTTTATGGTCAGCATCATTAACAACCAGGCCACCCAGGAATATAGGCAGTGAGTTGTAACTCTGCTGAGGGCTGAGCTGTCACTTGTTTCTATAACCAGGGTAAACAGCTGTCAAAGGACAGACCTATAGTCTCTGGATATTTGGGCAACAAAACAGGGGTGTGGATTCAAAATGTCTGTGTGTAGGCATTGATTTTCATACTTGGTAGAAGGACGGGACATACAGGCCAAGGACACTGCAGATGCATAAAAAAACTTGCAGACTGGATTTACAATAAAGGACCAATTAAAAGATAAATAATAAAAAAAGTTGATCAATAAATAGACTTTTGTTACCATGATAATTAGTTATACTAAATGCTGGCAACTGACAAAAAAATGATGAAAACATACACAGATCAGCCATAACTTTATGACCACTGAGAGGCAAAGTGGCATTAACTGTGATTATTTCATTCCAAAAGGACCTGTCAATGGGTGGGATATATTAGACAGCAAGTGAACATGTAGACCTTCAGGCTGATGTGTTAGAAACAGCAGAATGGGCAAAAATAGGGATCTGTGTAACTTTGATTGGGTGAAAGCATCTCCAGATCATATTGGACATTTGAAATGTATGTGGTTCGTGTCTAAAGAACAACCAGATCTCAACCAATCGAGCATCTATGTGATCATAACATTACAACCACCTGTCTAATATTGTATAGGTTCCCCTTTTCCACGAAATCAGTTCTGACCCGAGGCCTAGACGCCACCAGACCTCTGAAGGTGTGTTGTGGTGTCTGGACGAAGACGTTAGCAGCAGATCCCTGAAGTCCTGGAAGTAGAGAGGTGGACCTTCATGGATCATATTTATGTCCAACACCTTACACAGATGATCAAGTGTCCCGAGATTGGGATGTCCTTTAGTCTATTTTTGGTCGGTACTAACCACTGCAGACCAGGAACACCCAACAAGACCTGCAGTTGTGGAGATGCTCTGACCCAGTCATCAACATTACAATATGGACCTGGTCAAAGTCACTCAGTTGCTTATGTTGATCATTTTTCAGCTTTGGTGACTGATGTTCACTTATCTAATATATCCAACCCAGTGAAAGGCGTCATTGTAATGTAATACTCTTACCAATTCTCCTGTCAGTGGTCAGAATGCTATGGCTGATTGCGTAGGCCATAATTTGGTTGGTTTGTACTTCAGTAATATTGTGGTGTAAGAGCAAGAGTGGACTATTGACCTTGTTGGAGATCTGCTCTCTTTTGATACTACTTACTTCTTGATATCAAGCTTCAGCGCTTCAGTGCTAAGAGGGAATCGTGTTTACTTGCTGAAATAGGTGAGTTGCTTGAAGCAGGAAGACCATTACAGCTCTCTTCTGGATGACACAGATCTACTCAGGGTGAATCCCCTTTAAACAGGAGGAGAGACTCTTCAAGTCCAGGAGATGCTGACAGCATCACACCGAGTTCCCGAGCAGACGGAACAGACTGAATGGAGATTAGCTGCCTCTACAATATGAGACGCAGACAGGCGGCACAGCATCAAAGAGAGTGAGGTAGATGCAAGGTCATCCTCATCTGCAGAAGTAGACATCGCAGCAGTGCTGGTTCTCAGCTGGTGTAAAAGAGGCCAAGTGGTGTCAAGACGTTTGATATTATGTCAGTATGCATATTTGTAACTTTGTAAATGAGAGTAGGCAAGCTCTGTTAGGGGTAAAGTCTCTTGGAATAAAATTATATGCAGGAAAAGAACTGAAAAGGAGCTGTAAAAGAGACCGGCACAGCATGTAACGTCATTTCATTTCACGTCAACTTGATAGGCTCAGTCCAGTGTTGAACGCACTTTTATTGTTTAGGTGTCAAATGTAACAGTGTCACCATCCAGAGAGGGAATAAAGAGTAAATGGTCACATAAAAAAATATAAAATCAACAATGAAAATGGTTACACGGGAAAAGTCTGGTTCCCGTGGCAACATAGATGTACAGTTGAAACAGTGTCCAAATCCAGACGTGTATGTGTTTGCTTTGCACATTTCCACAGCCTATATTAATCTCAAACAATAAAAGTCCTTTTTTGTTTACTAGCCATGCATACAGTTGACAAATCCACATGTGTTGAGTCAGTGTCTTCATAGGAGCTGGCACTTTTCGATACAAAATATTTACACTACCATTAATTATTCTTATTATCATTGCCATCGTCATTTCTATTTGTTACTATGGATTTGAATACTCTGAGCACATACAGAATGGGATCAGGACTTCAAAACTCTTGCGCACCCCATTTGATGTTGATACCGGAGAAGAAACAAACAAAAAAAAAAGTATGACAAATGTTGGCATCTTCACTTTATGTCTCCTATTCCTGAAAAGAACAGAGACATGGTTGGTAGAGATATTCAAACACTGCAAGATGAACTTTTTGTACCATCAGGATGAAGCAGTTAGTTATATTACTACTCAGCAATCAGCTGTCAGAGTCTTCCACAAAGGAAAACGAAACATCACACGATATGTGAAAGACTCCGCTATGTTTGCTATTATATCTCAAAGTGAGAAAATAGGAAGATGACTGCACCAATGTTTCAAGAAAGACACTGACTTATCCACCATTTTCTCCCCATTCCATTAAACTGAAAAACAAACAACAATTGAAGGTGCTTTCAGGTCACCCTTTTGGTTCAGCCCTGTGATGAGTAGAAAAACCTCCCAACAACCACTTCACATAATAAGCTGCGAAAAAGCATCTACATAAATACTCATCAGTTTAAAAAAAAAAAAAAAAAATCCCCCCAAAAAACTGCTTTTGGGTTTGTGTAGAATAGCTACTGCAACTGAGTCACGGTTTCATTTGCATCTGGATGTTCTGTGTTGAACCTGGAATAATAACAAAACCAGAAAAAAAAGCATTTTGTAAGAACACGTTTACCTTGTTAGACCGAAGAACAACCTAAGCAGTAAAGATCCTGATTTGTGATTTCTCGCTGATGACTACTCCAGGTTTTTCCCACAACTTAAAAGAACATAAAACGAAGCAACAAAAGAGAGTAACATAAGGCGAGGGCACGTTCCTTTTCGTCGTTTGTCAATTTCTGTTGCGGCAAATTCCTGGCATTTCTCATTCAAAACGTATTCATTACTCACATGTCATTAATCATTGTGTCACTGCAGATTTTATGCTCCATAGAGTTAAAATCCATCGCGTTCAACCATGAATTTATCTTCCATTTAATTGGCATGTGCATGTGTGTGTGCGTGTCTAAGAGTGTATCTCTCTGCTGCGAGTCCAAGTAACCTCCTCTAAGTGGACTTTTTTGCCCGGCCTGTTCCTGGAGGCCCTGGGGCTATTGTATATTACAAGAGGAGCAGCAAGGGTCATCCTTGTCTGGCTGGGCGGCGTAGTCCATCTGCCGAACTATCTCAGCGAACAGTTCATCTACCATGGTTTTGCTCTTGGCTGAAGTCTCCATAAAAGGGCAGCCCCACTCCTCTGCCAGGGCCTGACCTTCGCTGGATGAAACCTCCCTCTCGCTTTCCAGGTCCACCTTGTTCCCGACCAGGATCACAGGGACCTTCTCGTACCTGGGAGCAAACACAGACCACATCGGCTTATCAGCGACAGATGCATACAGGTGAGCGTGCAGAGAGTTTTTGTTGCAGAGACAGTCAACACAAACTGATGATCAGCTGTTTTGCCCTTGTTTTTTGACTGCAGGAAGCTCTACACTACGTTATATCCTGCTGATTTTGTTTTTGCACTTCTCGAGACTGTCAACAGAAATGCAGACTGGATTACTAATAGCTCCTTTAACTTACTATTCGGCTATTTTTTAACCCTAATGCCGCCATAAGTACACACCACGTCTCTGTTTGCCATAGCTAAACTGGCCATCATAACATACTCACCAGAACATTCACTGACGTATGTTCATCTGGGTTTGTCACTGTTCTACCTGTGTCATCTACTACAAATCACAGTCATCACAACTCCTTACAATGAAAAGACCCCTGGTAAAATCTGTCATTGGTCAATCATCTTTTTGATACACAGCAGCAAAAGACTGTAATGAGCATCAACCATTACTGAACCTAGACCATTTTATTCCAGTTTCTGCTTTTAACACAAGGATCATGGACATTTTAATACACACACGCTGCTGCTTTGGGCAAACCATGACTAAAATACTACTGCTTTCATGTCTTTTATATATTGTTTACTTGTAGTTTTTGTACTTGTGATTTTTGTCATGTCATTGTTATGTTGTTATGGCTGTATGTTCTGTCTTCTGTCAGGTCATTATTGTAAATAAGAAAGTTTTTTAATGACTTACCTGGTTAAATAAAGGTTACATAAGTACATTTAAAAAACTATCCAGTGGCCGTATCTGGATCTTGGAGATCCACATGACCATAGTGGTACGTTTGCAACCACCTGACTTTTCAAATCTAACAATATGGTGGCCTTCTGAGCACCCTAAGGCTACGTTCAGACAGCAGGTCTTAATGCACAATTCTGATTTTTGTGTGCGTGTTCATATTACACATTAAATGTGACTTCTATCAGTTTTAAGTATGAACTGAATGCGACCCTGAAGTGACCCGCATGCGCAAGAGGTCCTAATGTAATACGTGACCACGCAGGCACGCACTGTGAAGTAACACTCTCGGGATGCAAAATTGTGATGTTTGTCGCATTTCAATGACACAAAGGTCGGATAAATGCGACCTGGCCGTTCAGACTGAAGTCGCATTGCAAAATGAAACTTTAAGATATCTCCGCTCACTGCTCAACACCTGTAACAACAGCTGTAATCTTCTTTCTAGAAATGTTATCATCCCATTCATTCCGAAAGCCTGCACCTCCTTTGACCATCTGCAACCAATCACAACAAAAGCTACAACTAAAAACACTCATTCTGTTATAATCTTTCAAAAACTCAATTCAGTCACTAGTCCATGATGATCACACATGTCCTTAATTGTTACCCAGGTTTAGGAGTGTTGTATGTATTGTGTTTTGTGATATTTTTTAAATTACATTTTGCATGAGAGTGCATTGATTTATACAAAACTGTTTTCTGTATTTTATATCTGACTGCTGTCTCTTAGCTAGATCTCAACTGACCTACCTGGTTAAATAAAGGTTTAAAAAAAGGTAAATAAATACACAAATAACATGTTATTGCTCTGATTATATAGGTCTGTTCAATTCTGTCTAGAGGATTTTCGGTCTGCCCCCAATAGTAATGCCCCTTGTAAATAAAAAATGAACTGAGAGGTTTTGCATCATTCAAAAGGCTGTTGTTTGTACCGAAAATAACAAGTAGTACTGTTAATGCAGAAAACATGTCAAAGAAGACATTACACCAACACACAAAATATGTAGGTCAAACACAAGGTTAAACAGCACAATACCTGGAGGAAAATATAAGTTTAACAGTGTTACTTTAAAGAACCATGACACAAAAATAAGACTGTGACTACCCAGGATGCATTGATTTAGGAAACTGTTTTAAAATAATTTGATCGATAGCTGTTTCATTTACTATTATTTATTCCAACAAAGTGAATTTGAGGATGAATTCAATCATACAAATTTATTAAAGATGTTTAATATAATACAACAGATAAATATCTGCCATTGCCTTCAGTGAAATGTCATTGTATTTGATGTCAGTCTGCAAGGCCAATACTGATCTATGCTAATGTTCAGTTCATATATCTGTGCACCTCTGTGATTAGCCATTATTTTCATTATCAAACAAAAAAAAAAAGTTTTCTTGAGTAGGTCATTTATTGTTTTATCCACAAAATGCTGAAAACTGGTGTGGTCAAAGCTCTTCGTTTGACAACCAACAGACCATAACCCTAATGTATTTCTTTGACTCTCCCATTAGACTAAAAGAGCTGAACCAATAACATACGTTCTATCAGAAAACCACTGGATTCTAAAACCAAAAATCAAGCGTGTGGGTTTACAAAGGAAGTTGAAGTTGAAATGTCAGCCTCTTAACAATACTAAGAAGTTGCATTTGGAAGGTCTTTCCATTCCACTGAACGTGAAGCTCAACATTTTTTTTTTTGTGCCAATTTAAGAGACACATCTGTTTCAGAGGGTGAAAAATACAGGTTTGTTGTGGGTGGAAGGCCAGCGAGTGGAGAGAAAAATGTGTGTTTTTAAAATCTCCTGTTGTGTATCTGAAGGCTACCTTGCCCAAAAATTGTGTACACACGGTCTTGGACTGTAGGAGGAGGCTAAAAACACATACTCTTTTCTTAGAAAGAGCCAGGATAAGACTTTCATGCTGTGTGGCAACAGTGCAAACCACTGAACCTTCATGCCGCCCACCCTGCTGACTATAAGCACCGTGTCTAAAGGCTGACCCGGGAGAAAACAGGAAATGAGTGGCAGAGCTTTGACCCTTGAGGGTAGGAAGTGGACACAATCCTTGTTCCTGGAGCCTAGCATGTCACTGTGGAACTACTTAGTGGATAACCATTAGATTAAATAGGCTAAACTGGACTATAATTATTAAAAAAAGAGCAGGTCTGAGGCAGTTAGACCGATATAATCTCTGTAATCAGTTGTGATGCAAGGAGACACACTAGGCCTCGGAGGCATTTTGTACACATCAAAAGACATAAAAAAGATCACAAACATCACAGGGAGAGAAGATCACAGTTAGCAGCATCCATGGGTAAACAACAGGTTGCCATTTCTTTCATCTCTGTGTGGATTTGGGGTGGGAAAGTGAACACTCTCCATCTGCTGGACTCACTGCTTAAATGTCTCAGTGCAGTCTGATTGAGTGTAATGCCACTCAGACACCCATAGGTTTCCCAAACGTTGCCCTCGCTCTATGAAATATACATGCTGCTACATTATTTATAGAAAAAAAAAAAATCATCTTCATCCTTGATTGCTATGGTAACAGGTACACAAGGAAATGACTAATACTGAAGAGACGCTGCCAACGCAGGGGCAGCAACTGTAATACTTTTTCAAGATGAGCAGTGTGAGGGTCTCTCAGAGGCCGGGGCCTGCAGGTTCTACCGTTAAATAAGCTTAAAGTTGCTGAGAATAGAGAGACGACTTTGATCTGCTCATGAATACATTACCCAGAGTGAACTTTAATCCCAACTATCCCAGGATTGACCCACCAGGCAACTTCTGCGAGAAACGACAGCTTCTGCTTCTGCTGTATAACGTCCAGGTCCCATTCACCGTATCCCTCAATAAACACAGCAAGGTCATGATTTTCTTGAGAACTATTCTGGGCCACATCTTATTTGTAGGTAGGCAGTTCTTACTTTGAACCTAGAATTCCCCTTTCCAAGTTCAGTGAAAAACTGTAGACATAGTTGCGGGTGTGAGAATTTAAAGGCAGAACCTTTACTTTTATGGCTGCACCCTTTTAGCAGAGGCCATATGGAGTTGAGTGCTCAGCTGGGGAAAATGGTGCCATTTGGGAGTATCTTTTCTTTTTTTAGGCTGTGGTTGTGGTTCACATCTTCTGCTCCTTACATGTGCCAGGTAAATAATACAGTATATTATCTACTATCATATACTGGCATCACTCAATTGCCTTAAACATTAATAGCTGTAGAAAAAGTAGCACCTACAGAAGTATGTACATGAAATAAAAGCAAATTACCATCATTACAAATTATACCACAGTAATTGCTACTGGTTATAATCATTGTTATGGTAGTGTCTGTTGTGTGGAATTAAAGTAAAATGTGTTTTAATTCTAGATAAGACCTCATGAGATAGAAATAAAACTGAATCTCCTGCTGCTGGAGTAACTCGATGTAAATCAGTCTTATAGTCATTGCTCAACTTGAATTGTGTAGCTCATTTTGGCCTCATCATAACAGGAATGCAGCACAAAGACCGCACAAAAAGAGTGTCTATATATAGTCATAATAACAGAGGAGGAAACCGGCAATCCCAGGAGGTGTGAGATGGTGGCTGCCACGGATACCGAGGCTCTCAGGGCCTCAGTATTAAGGGTGTCAGCCGCAAATCTGGCCCCAATAGTGGCTGATGCAAGGAGGCAAAGGCTGTCCGTAACACAGACCACATACAGAGCAGCTGAGACAAAAGCCTCAAAAGACAAATGAAGCCCCAGTCTGAAGCGTTGGTGCTGTAGCACAAACATGTCACCCTTTAGCCCTCAGCTTGTAAGCCTGACAGCACCTGCACTGGAGCACTCTGACTGCAAACACCCATTCCAGCTCACCCAGACACACCTTATCTATAATGCATGATGCATCAGCTCATACAGGCTTTGCTGACGGACGGTGGGACCCGCGGGATAAAAGTCTCTGGATTTGGCTTTGGTCAACATGGCCAAGATGAGGAAAAAAACAAGGCATTTGTGAGGAGGGTCCTCAACTCACTCCATTGAGCTGAGTCAGAAAGAGGCCGTGAACTCTTCTCTCTGGCACAGCATCATGGAAAATAGAGATTTCATTAAGAATAGATTTCTAGTGTGCCTTTGCAAACTCCCTGAAAAGCATAAAAACAGTTTAAATACACAATATCAGGGACTCAGGAGTCTTTTAGAGTCTCTAAAGCCTGTAAAAATGAATTCTCTCTGTCCTTACCAATCTGATTCTATTCGCAGATGATACAGACACAGGCCAAGAAATGCAAGAATGGAAAAAATAAACTAGTGTTGTACAGTTTTAACAGACCGTACAGACAAGCCGTCCTCTGACCTGATGTATTATTCCAATAATATGGCACACGAGCAGCTGCTTGGTGGTAATTATGATGTCTGAGACAAATTCCTCATGCAAAGTACCAAACCAATGGGCCACTGCATTGAGGATCTAGTGAAAACATACATAAAACTTTCATTGGATTGTTATTCCAGTATAAAATTAAAAGTCAACAGCAGCTTTGCACAACAGGGTTTGCTCTTGGTTTTTGGTGGTGAATAATATCAGTGTGAATTAATATATGACCTTTGCATGGTTAGATAGTGGATTGTCTTTGACTTGTCTGTCAATTTAAAAAGGACTTTTTCAAGCTATTAAAATATTTAAGCAATTTAGATCTAGATAACTTGTTCTTCTACTTTGTTTATTATTGTCTGTCTGTCTGTCTGAAGGAAAACGCAAAAAACTATTGATTTTCATGAAACTCGGTGGAACAGCAGGACAAGGACAAGGACAATCTCATTCAATTTTGGAGCAGATCCATAATAAGGTGAAGAGGTTGGAACTGTTGTTCTTAATGTCTTTAAGTGGAGAGCCTGAGGGAACAGTTAAAATCAACTTATAAGACCTATATTGGCATGGTAACAATCAGTTAAACTAATCAACAAAAATGAGGGAAATATAGGTTGTAAATTATGGTTTGTGGTTTGATGATATTGTGGAACAAAAAGAGGCCTTGGCAAAGGACTGCGCTCTCTGAGGGCGATTCAACTTGCTTTTTTCTTCACTGTTATCCATTGCAAAACCTTTAAAAGTCCTCCTCAGTGTGTGATGGGCTTCACTAAACAGGTCAAAACCATCTCTATTCTTGTGATCTGGTTCATATATAAGTGGACTTCATATTCCGGTTTGAAGCATCATGTGGGTTTTGTAATAGAACAGTCAATGTAACAAATGATAAATCACACTCTGAATATGCAGTGAATGCTTTAAGATGCAGCCAGTTACATAACTTTCTAAAATATGGAAATGCACAGTATATTATGTTTGCTCTATCACTGCTTTAGTAATGGCTTAGGAGGAAAAAAATGCATATTTACTCTGTTGTGAAGAAACTGCTCATAAAGCACAACTGCCTATCAGTTGAGAAACATCCTGGCTCCCTGAGGGTTTGCAGTCTCCTTTCGAGGAGGTGCAGTCATTTGGTGGGGGATGTCGGCTGATGCTGGAAACTAGCGGTGCACAGTTAATCGAATTGCAATCCCAATAGCAATAGCATGGATGCAGTGACACTTAACAGAGAGTTTGTAAGAAAAATGCAAAATGAAGATGAGTAGATTGAGTTTTTTCCAAGTTTTTCTATTTTCTTTAATACGAGATAAGTCTCTATGAATTGGAAAAAACATTAAAAAATTCAAAAAAATTAGCGATTGGTGCATTGTCTCATATTGTAATAGAAATGTGTTTATTCACTATAACTGTGATGTCTTTTTCACCAAAATGTACAGCCCTACTGGCAGTAAAATGACACACAGAAGGTGCACCGGTTGATTTATTCTGTAGTCTGAGTATATGCATATACATATATAAAATATATTTAAATATATTTATGCATTCTGCAAGCGAAAACAATCCTATAATAGAAATACTTAAGTCAAGAATTAGGTCTGGATGAAAGCCTTTAAAACAGCCTCTCCACTTTGATGTAAAATACAGTTTGACATTTGACCTGAAATTGTGAACTTGTCGTCTGCCCTAACAATCCTTTCTTCAGTCTGGACCCTGTGTTTAAACGGATCACACAATGATACCCACATCACTATCAGAGGAGACGCCATGGCTGAGGCAAGCAAAGACAAACATGGTCATGGGTCTGCTTCAGCCTGGCCAGAACACCAGAGCTGGATCCAGGAGGTTGAACGTCAGTCATTCCACTTTTATACAAGACAAAATAGTAAATAATGTACTTAAATGACTTCTGTGACACTACGGCTCAACACTGATTAAACTACAGGTGAGCAGAGTCCGATGCGCTCAGCCAAACCACCGATTTATAGAAAGAACTCCGAGCTTTTGAAATACCAAAATAAAAGTAAAATGGCGTGATAAAGACAAAAAATAAAGCTTAAATGCAGGTTTTTTTAAAATAATGATTTCATTTTACAGACATGACTCAAAAATTGAGGGCCTGAGTCACATGTTGAAAACTGACACTATATAATTTTTTTTTTTAATTGTGAATAATCTAAAGGAACAATTAAACCAGAAATAATTGTTTGTACATGGTTTAATTATTTTAAAGGAAATTTAATGATATTTTACACTCAAAAATTTAATATGTATACAAAGCTGAAACATACATTATTTGAATCAAAAGTGTGATTGAATTTAGCTGAAATAGCTTATAATATAAATAATGTTAAATTCAGTATAATTTTCTATATCATAACACTGGAAGGTCTCAGAGCCTCTGTGTGTGTGTGTGTGTGTGTGTGTGTGTGTGTGTGTGTATCTGCACAGTTCTGAGAAACTGAGACATTTTTAACTGGCCAATTTGATACCTACAAATGAGGAATAGTCCCATGTCCACATTAAATATCTCGGGAAGTTGATAGGACCAGTATTTTGGGAGATTTTAGTAATTTTGGAATACAATAGCCTTACAACCACATTGGTATGCCCATGACAGTTGACGGGAAGTGCAGTACCACACTGGATGATGGGAAATTAAGTTTTAAAACAGGAACGACGCATTTACTAACTTCAGTCCCTAGATATCAGTATTAATAAGACTTGTGGTTCCCCATGGGTCACCACGCTAGTATAATATATTTAGGCAATGGCTACTGCCACAGTACTGTGGCACAAAATATTGGTTTGTCTATTGCCACAGACCAATCAAATGTTAGCATTTGTACTAGAGCCAATCAGGGATACTGTTACATGAACTCAGTCACCTCTTGTTTTTTTTTTTTTTTTTTACTCAGTCCCTTGTTGCCACAGTACTGTGGTGATATATGGCGTATACTTCAGTGTGTTCTTTTGTGCATTTTGCTACTGCAGTACTGTGGCAATTGATGTAAGAAATGACAAATTAGGGATAATATAGAGTACAGAATAAGAATTATTGTTCTAAATACTCTATATGTTGTTTTATGGCGTCCTTTGCTCTGGAGGATTAAGAAGGTGGGCGGAGCTACATGTTAGATAGAAGCAGTAGTGTGCAGTGTGACTTCTCAGTTCTGTTAAAGAAATAAATAGATAAATATTCCAACCAGGAATACAGTCCAATACATTACCGAGTGAGCTAAATGTTCACTGTGTCTATGACCGACCTATTGGCCATATGACTGCCTTGGTACTTTTTGGGATGTACATGATGGTCTCGACATGACATAACAAGGGCGCTGATTGGCTCTGTGGTTATAGACAAACCGATATTTCGTGCCACAGTGCTGTGTCAATAGCCACTTCGATATATTTATGCTAACAGAAGACTTAGACTTTACCAGGATTTGAGAAAACATAAACTTTTTGTTTTTTTTCCTAATTAGGGAAGTAAAAGGTTTCAATGGGAAGTTATTTTCTCACACTATTTATAATAATAATAATAATAATAATAATAATAAACTATAGGTCAAGTGTTAATATCAGTTTGATAATGAGCTGATTATAGATGAATAATGTGGAAGAATGAGTTGAATATTAATGTCAGCTACATCATTTACATAACGATTATTCATAAAATTCACCAAGATTCAATATCATCACCTAAAAAAAAGTTCCTTTTGCCTTGATTTGATGAGCTGTGCTGAGTCTTTATCACATAAACTGGAAAGTCATGTCAGCAGTTAAGCAATCAGGGCTGAACTTTAGCTCAGATCTTTTGCCCAGATTTCACAACAAACAACGACACAGATGAAAAGGATCTTTCTGGGAAAATTGGGAAACTGCTGCTTCTGGTGAGGATCCTTTCAACGAGCTGGCACATGAACAATCCCTGGGATAACTCTACAGTTTGTAAAAAGTATTGCAGTGTTGTAGCAAGCAAGGGGAGCTGAATGCAGTCTGAATTACAAACATGCAGGAAGAGCTGAGTTCGAGTTAGTTTAGCAGGAAACACTTATATCAGCACAACAACTGTAACGAAATGGAAGCCTCTTTTACGTTTTTCTTCAGCATTACCTTGCTGTTAAAATGCTCAGTTAAGCCACTGATCACAACACGTCCCCTTGTGCACAGTTAACTGAAACTGATGTGAGGAGTGACGAGGTCCCCAGCGGACACAAACAGGCCGGGGTGTAATCGTGCGCACCCGTGGCCTCTGCGCTAAAGCCTGACGGTGCCACTAACATTACCCACTGATAGATGCTGACAGAGTTCAGAGTGAGAGCAACACACAGCAGCGCCTCTGACCTGAGCGAACGCCGATACGCGCGTGACAGGTCGCCGATGTTTTGGCAGCGAAGAGGGACAGACGGGAAAAGAAGCTTAGACAACAGCATAATGCACAGGAACAATCTGACTCTAGGGTTTTACTAAACAAATCACTACAAATACACTAGTTATCGGCATCCTTGAGGCAGTTTCTGATAGATTTTTCAACCTTTTTATGCCAGGATGCTACAGCTAACAGTGTTCCTACATTTCCCACAATGCCAATCAACTCACAGAACATGCCTGAACTTGTTGCGTTTCAGTTGTGAGTCTGGAGAGGTTGTTTCAGCTGTGGAAAAAAAGCAGTATGTTCACAGTGTTTTTGCATTTGGATCTGATAATGGAGTATTATTTGTGTAAAGCAGCTATTTATTCCTATATAAAAAGATTATTCATGGTTTGTTACACTCCAGTGCAAAAAGGTGGACCTAGAAACTAGCCCACGGCCCCTTTCATTCAGAGGTGCCAACATCTGACTAGGTATCGCTCAAAAGTAATGAACTTAATCACAGAAGCACAGGAGTTCATACAGTCAAGGCCATAAGTATTTGGACAGTGACACAAATGCTGTAATTTTGCCTCTGTACATGACCACAACACACAAAATGGAGGGACTATGCTCGAAATAGTTGAAATTCTTAAACCATTAATGCAATTTTTTTCTTTTAACCCCTTGATTTAAAGCTGAAAGTCACACTTCCATCGCATGCTGGTTGTTTTATTTCTAATCCATTATGGTGGTGTACAGATGCAAAATGTATACGTTTGTGATGCTGACCAAATACTTATGCACCTGACTATAATTTAAATATTATGTTTTATATAAGTATATGAAGGTTTTTTTTTTAAATATATATATGGCACAATGAGGTTCTCAATCAAACATATAACTTTGACTAAAAGATACAATAAATTACTACCACCTCTAATTTCATATAAACCACATGGGACATTTTACCTTCAAAGCCTCATTTCAAGAGAAACTGTGAAGCATCTGTTGCATTCTCGCCTTTTGAAATCATAGTGAAAGAAGGATGTCAAATTTTTGTCACATGCGGTTCCTGCACCGGTCTTTGACAAATACACGTGTAAAGACGCCATAAATAATCTACAGTCATTTCATTTGGTTTCCATGTCCGTCAGGAATGATGGTCTTTCCACTTGCGTAGGAGTGTTTTGAATTCACCACGCCAACTTCAAGAACAAAGAACCTCTCAAGAAAAGCAACATATACTGCTGTGACAGCTGCCAGAAGCTCTCAGTAAAAGAAAAACAGTGTGGAGGTTTAAAAAGCATCCATACAAACTTGTTTCGGTTTATTTTAACCTCAGCCATATTGAAGATCTTATCTGTTTTGTGGCTACAAAGAAAATTTAAATTGTCTGGATAACAGAAGAAAACATACTATTTATCTTACATTTGAATGAAACTGAAAACAATAGAATATGGGTCAAAGCTTAGGCTATTAATCTAATTAAGTCTATCTATGACCTGACATTGTCAAAGTATGCTGCTAAATCTCCAACATGAACTCACACAGACATACAGAGCTTGGAAATGAACCACTGTGTAGGAAAAGCATGTGAAATGTGGTGTTTTTGCTACCGAAATTACATCTGCTGTGACATTAGAGAACAGCACCCGAGTCTGCGATGGGTGTGAAATCACATAACAGCCTGGCTGGATCTGCTGTGTGAACACGCATGTATGAATTTACATACAAACACACACATGCACGTAAACACACACACACACACACACACACACACACACACCTATTTGCCCATAGACAAACACTGTGGACTGAACATACCTCTCCCCAGTCTCAACTCATATGGGGGAAACATGTTGACCTCATTCTTTCATGCGGAGCCACAGATTTATAGGAATGTTTATAAGGTACTTTGAAAAAAAAAAAAAAAAAAAGTCTAAATCCAGTTAGGTGAAAAACACTACAAGCAACTGGTGAACAGGGAAATGCAAGATTTTAACAAAGGCTTATTCTGATGTGAGAATGTGACCGAAATGCCACTTAGTGACTATGTGAAGCAATCAGCTTCATTAATAAACAACACAGCTGTACTGTAAGATGCACAGTCTAAAATATAACTACACTGGTCAATGGCCTCGTCTCTCAGGAGGTTACCAGACGATTGGACACACAATGACTGTAACACATTCACTGACACCAATAATGGCTGATGAACCCACACAGTTATAGTACAGTGCAGTGCATAATACTGCCCGCACGCAGGAAACAATCACCTTCGATTCAACCAATAGCATCTGTGGCATTGTCTATTTGTGCTGTTTTAATAGCATCGTAAAATGTCACCAGCTGAATGTACAGTACCATATATTTGCAGAGTACAATAGCCTACAGCAGAGAAACACCAATAACACAGCGGCACAGCTACACAGCCTCAGCTAACCTCTGCCTTGTATCAATCAGCAGCCGGTGACCTCATATCTCCATGTCTGTGCACACCACTCAGACAATCTCACACTTTCAACTGCTCTTCCTAAAGATCTCGTGCAGCTCTTTAATTAAAAACATGGCTTCTTTTATGCAGAAGCTTCCCTCACGCTCTTTTGCTTTCACCCTGTAGTGATTTGAGCTCTGCTTCCTTCAGGCTCTCTGCAGAGCCACTGTTGCACTGAATCCTGGGTATCCCCGGCTGGTTGTTTCACAGAGGTTGCAGCATCCGGCTCAGTGGACATAACAGGAGCCTGGCAGCGTACAGACAGTAGGGCTATCTACCATGTTGTGACTGGAGGACAGGATGGGGTACCACCGAAGCCCTGTTTGCATGTCACAGAGCATATCAGCATAATGTCTGCAGCAACTCCAGACAGAACACTTCAGCTGCCGTGCAAGGGCATCTGCCCACCTAAGAGTTCAAAGCAGTTAAACCTGGGACACGAAAATAGAACAGGCATGTGGTGGTGCTCTGTGGTCTGCCCTGAAGATGTACAGCATCTCCATTCATGCACAGTTCTCAGACCAGGCCTATGCTCATCCTCAAACTACAGGGCCTCTCAGGCCAAACCTATGAGTGAAGAATAATCCAAATATCCACGCGTAAAAACCTGGACATCATTCTTTTTCTTCGCATCATTTCACCAACCTTTTCACTCTTATGATCTGATCCCTCATCGGCTTTATGTCCTGGAAGCTTTGCTGGTTGACAAGGCTGTAGACCAGTATGAATCCTTGGCCGTTTTTGATGTACAGGTCCCGCATGGAGGCGAACTGCTCGGTGCCAGCGGTGTCAAGGATCTCCAGGACCGAGGGCGAGGAGTCCACTTCGATCTCCTTACGGTAAAAATCCTCTATGGTGGGGTCGTACTTCTCAATGAACGTCCCGGTAACAAACTGCACAGTGAGGGCGGATTTCCCGACCCCACCGCTGCCCAGGACCACCACTTTATACTCGCGCATTGTGGATTAAATCAAGTCGTAAGGTATCAATCTCCGCGCGTCATTGAAATGAACTCAAAACGTTCCCGCACGATTCACATTCACCATTCGTGTCCCATTTTGAGCGGCTTGTCAATAATACAGTCTTGCTCGCCGCTGCTTCAGCTATGGCAGAGCACAAAGACTCGGTGCCCCAAGATGGATTTCATTGTAGAAATTCCCCCATGCAGGCCAGACACTGACAGCGAGACGGACATCCGAGGACTGCAACTGTCCGAAATGTGCACAGCGAGGAAGAAAATATCACCCGATGGTTGAGGACCGTGCGGGTTTTCATCTGCTTAGCTCACCCCTGTCTGTGCATCATAAAAAAACAAACTTGCTCCATCGAGGACACTGGAAAACGCTGGGTTAGCCCCTAGTATGAACCGCAGGCGCAATCTGTGAATCCGAAGGCCGCCTCGGAAAAACGGCACCAACTCAAACTACCTCGACACTTCAGAACACAACTTGCGTCTCTTTGTTTCACCATCACCAGCTCTGGCATGTCTCCGTCTCTCCCTCGCTCTCCAATGCAATCCTAGCCGCCATACTCTCGGGTGGAGACCCACGGCCGCTGCGTAACCAGCCGGTCCCCACTCGGCTCCCGTACCGAGGCAAGAAAAAAAAAAAAGAAAAAAAAAAAAAAAGCGCACGGATCCTCCTCCGTCAGACGGATGCGCGAACGACCCAATAGCCGCGTCCGCTCCGCGAAAACCTCAGCAGAGCTTGAATGGAAGCCGCTCCGAAGCAGCCAGTGAAATCCAGCGCTTACATTTCCGTTCATGTGTTAAAATTCCCATCATTCGGTTGCCCCAGTGACATCCACAGAAAAACCGACCAATCAGAGCGCCGGCTTCGGTATGTGTATCCAAGAGGAGGAAAACGCACCGGATGCTGTTGCTATGGTAACGCTGCATTTTGTTGCCGCCGTCCAATTTTTTTTTTTTTTTTTTTTTTTTTTAGAATGCTCCATAAAAGCTGCTTACCCATGTAAACTCTAGAAATAGAACATTATTGATCTCCACCAGCGCAGCCTACTTAACAAAGACATAACACCTGTGAGCTGCTAAGTATCACAACAGTCTGTGTCATTTCAGGTTATGACTGTGGCACAATACCTGCTAAATACTCAGAAATTAGAATTCTAAAAACAAAAATGGGACTTATCTTTTCCGGGTGTTGTTCAGATAACTCCACAAAAGATAAGGGGGGATTTATTTATGAATGAACATGTTTTATTGAGTTTCTTGAAGATGTTTTTAATACTCTGTTGCCCATAATGTTAGAATAATTTTATTTTCAAACACATTCCTTTTATTATTCTTATTTATACACATCAGTATTCATCTTCAACCTGGTGCACACTGAGTCCCAGTTGCACTTTATCTAGCAAGAATAAGTCACATTGTCACAATCATTTCATGAAAAAAGGTAAACCAACTTTATGAGCAACAGTGTACGCAATAAAATGTACAAATCATAAATCTTGTACAGTGTATGTTACTTACAAAGCTAAACCATCTGTGCATCTTTTGATTTGTATAACATTTCTTTTAAACCCCAGATTTGGAGAAAAAAAAAAAAAAAGAATTTACAGAACCATTCAGTGTCTAAATCTATTATTGTACATAAAATACAGTTAAATTACCAGTGTGTAAGATTTATAGGATTTCAGGGAATCAAGTAAAAGAAATAGAGTATGACACTCATCACTCATAATTGTGTTTTCACTCATTTATAACCACCAGTTTTGCTCAGAAAGGATGTTTTTATTTTATTTATTTATTTATATAAGGGGACATAGTGCATTCAAGTACACTGCCATAACTTACTGTGTTTTCCCTGTTAGCTAACAAAATCTAGAAACAACAAACCAAATGTGGGTGAGAGGCTGAGTGTTTTTAGTATCAACACTAGAGGTATGAATTAATGCATGAATTAAGGGCACAGGCAACTTCACTGTCAAATGTGTGTGGACCTGCGCTTTCATTGGCTAATATTCAGTGGAGCTGTGCGCTTATTGGCTGACGTTCCATGGGCCAGCGTTCTGATTGGCTGGCGTTCTGTGGAGTGGCACTCTGATTGGTTGACGTTATGTGGAGCTGCACTCTGATTGGCTGATGTTCTGTGGAGCTGTGTTCTGACTGGCTGATGTTCTGTGGTACTGAACTCTGATTGGCTTACGTTCTGTGGACCTGTGCTCTGATTGGCTGATGTTCTGCGGACCTGCATTGGTTTCAAAACATGAGAGCGATTAGTGCTTCAGACTTAGTCGGTGCCATTAAAGAATACTTTGATGCCAGGCTTAAATATGACGTCATACTGGATATGCTGTCAACCTTTCACAACATTAAAATGACGTGGCATCTGAATCACCGATCGAGCTCTTGTTTTGAAACCAATGCAATGAGGTAGGTATACTTTTGGGTGAAGTGACGGGTAGTGACGTCATCCAATTAGTGTCGAGTCATGCCACCTGAAGGTACCTACCTTTTCCGTTAATGTTGCTGTGTTTTCTCTTTTGCGTTTATTTTTTCTCATTTGCAGCTGTGTTTTCTCTTTTGCAGTTGAGTTTTCTCTTTTGTGTTCATGGTTTGCACTTCAGGGCCACCATATAAAAGTGAGGAAAAGTTGTTAATACTCATTATTTAGCATTTTTAATAAGGCTTTTAATTTGAAAAATCCTACTGTTAATGTGTCTGTACACACACTGCCCTTTTTTTATTTTGAAAAGCCCTACCAATTACAGCCAGGTGAAGAGGAACATGGCTAGTGCACCTGATAACCACTAACAACCTGTGGATGAGATCCAACCAAGAAACAAAACAACTGTGGGATCTGTGTCTGGAACAAATGACACTGAAAAGATGGGAATTCACTAAGTCCATATTAATAATACTAGTTGACAGTAAGCCTATCTCTTGTCCACCCCTCTACCATGTGTCGTTGTGGAATTTTTCTGGAAAAGACAGACAAACACAGTCAATAAAAACCTGTTTATAAACATTGCTCCTAAACATAAACATTATGGAAGAGACATGGGTGTCCATGTTAAATTCACTGAGAAACCACCTCAAACAAACTACTGTCAATCCATAACCGTACATCCTATCTCAAAAATTCTTGCACATGAGAAAATGTGGGAAAATAGTCAGAACTGACTAAGCAGTGATTGTGAAAATGTGGTTTGTCAAACATGTTAGTGACAGAAATTTAACGTGGGAGTGAATGAGAGAAAAATGGTCACTCTTTGCGTTTAGAGGTGAAAACGAAACATTTTAAGATTAACATGTGAATCATCTTTGAAAGCAGCATTTTGATATATAGTTGCTGAAATCCCAGAAATGTGCAAGTTATGAAGAATTGTTTCTAGATTTTCTAACATAAAACCCAACCTTCTCCACTCAAAGTTGGAATGAGAGAACTTCAGCCAAACAGCTGTCAGAATTCTGATCCCTGTATGTGTGTATGGTGTATCGCGGTGTTCTGTGAAAATGATGTGATACTGTTAACACACGTCACGACATTTGATTTTTGTGCCGAGCCACACATCTGTCGTATTTCGGAAACATTTTAGGATCAAATGTGCAGGGAATGGTAGCCATTTGAAAATGGCCCAATTAATTTCAGATGGACAAATTCAGCTCTTTTTTCACAACTTTAACGAAATCCATGCATTGGAACGTTAATCCAAGTAACAGCACATCTTTTGAGACCAGGCAGCACATTTTTGCAATAATATGTTTGGGTCCATTTCCAAAGCTCTGGGCCAATTTTTTTTCAAAGTTCTGAGGTAACAGAACTATCAGAATAATAAACATGACAAACAACAGTAAATGTGCTTTGCATTACATGCAAGCATATGGTACATACAAGAAATGAGGAAAGATATTTCTAAAACTCCAACTGAAAAAAGTCAACAGCATGTTGTTCGTTTATATCACTGTTTTACATCATTTAAGTCTGATGCTAAAAGAAATGTTGAAATCACTTCAGAGAATAGTTGTGAAATGTATTTTATTAGATAAATGTAATTCAAAATAACTGAACAAATGCAAACTTAGCAATAGATGAAAGATAAGGCAAAGTTCACACAAAGCATGTCTTCTCAGTCTGACTGTTCAGAAAGTGCTCAAGAGAAATGTTTCCATCAGTCAGTCAGACCAAACATTCTTACTGTCTGTACATTTCGACAAGGTAAGCAACATCTCCAAAGACCTCCAGGACCTGCAGGTTTATCCAGAACATGCAAGCTTTTTGCCATAAGATAAAACATTCATTTTTTTTTTTTTTTAATAAACAATCACGTTCCTTGTGACATACTGTGAGAAAGTGTCCTTGTTTGTTTGCAGTGACATTTTGGAAAAATGACATATGTTTTTAAGGTAATTACAAGATATTCTGACAAAAAATATTTTAAAAAGCAACTGAATCATTTCATTCTGACCTTTTCACTTTAGTTTTTAACAGTTTTGTGCTCAACAGAGTGGATTCTTGAAATGCAGCATGGTATTAAACTGCAGTGTATACAAACATATAATTCACATTTCAAGACAAATATATATTTTAAAGCACTGATTCACTATCAAAAGCCTGATTAAAAGTCTTATTGATTGGACTAAAGCAAGTTATTCACCAACAAAAAGACATGTTCTCACTGCAAAATAGGATTGCTTGAGCAACAAATCAGAACTACTGACAGACTATAATTAGGCAATCATGAAAATAGCCTTTTCATTAAATGTAGCACATGGAGAAAGAAAAAGTCAGTTCAGTTCAATACATTTGTTGTCCCCTTGCAGGTGTCAAGGCAGTAACATTCAATCCCTGAACGTAGACAGCTTTTTATATGCTAACACAACGGAAGGGGGCCCTTTGAGGAACCCCGAACAGAGCTGAAGTCAGTTTAATAAATTACATTCAACATATAATAAAGGAGAATGCATTTTTAAAGTGTTCTTAGCTAATGTTAAACACGTGAAGTAGGCAAGATATTCCTTATATTCCATCAATAACACACAAAACTTTAAACTATAAAAGAACACATTATGCAAAAAGTGAGCAAGCACAAAGTCTCTTGGTGGATTGTCTTGAGTTAATCACATGTGTATACTCACATCTTTATACATATGTAAAAAAAAAAAAGTACTAGAAATTTACTACATGTTGGAAATGTTAAAAGAAAAGTTGGTAATTGCACACGCTGCAAAATAGAATATGTGAATGTTCAGGAAAATAATATTATATATTTAACGTCACTTTTTATTCACTTGACAAGACACGATGCCCACTCCGTTTCCTTTAGTTTCAACGATGATAATAATTGCATAACGTGGGCTCACTCATACATTACTAAATGTTGCAATAATCAGTTTCATTTTACTGCATTAAACTAACTGGGAAAAATGTTAACTACTTAAACATTATAAAAGTGAAATAAAATTGATTTAAAATGGATAACATTTCTCATACATAGCACATACATACAATTTTGAACATTGGTAGAAATTAACTATAAAACTAAATCTTAACATGCTATATCTAAACAGGAGTACACAAAGTACTAATGCACTGACATGGCATTGCAAAACACATTTTTCTTCTATTGTGACATCGGTGGGAGATTAGATTAAAATGAGCTATCTTCTCACAAAGCCTTTAAATTTACTTGTATGTCACTGTATGCACAACTCTTAGGCACTTGTAAGATTCAGACGATATAGTACTGACAAGTGACTGCGACACAAAGGTTATCAGGTCACACACTATTCAACGGTTTACAAGAGTCTATGTTGTAATAACCAGCTTTAATTCTACACTCTCTTACTGGGATGTCATCTGTGGTATGAATGTAGAAGCTCCTCTAAAAATGCGTTATGTGTTTAGGAGGTGAAGATCCCTCAACAGTACAACAAACCAACCCTCACCCTGATCAAGAGTCCAACTAGTATTGTGCAAGAACATAAAAAGGAACATTGTGTCTGATTAAATATAGCTGTTCATCTATAACTGCATAACCAGACACTGCATCATAGAGCTTTTTTTCCCCTCAGCGAATACACTGGATATGCAGTGCAAAGGCACACCAAGAGGGGGAGCACTGACCCTGTTTTTGTTGTTTTTTTTCCTGAAGACAAGTGTCTACAGATGGATTTAACCTCAGGGACATTTAACCTTCTACAAGCTGGGCTGAATAACATTTTAAATGTTCACTTAAAGCCAAAATAAGTGCTTTTTAGTTAAGCAAAACTGTGTCTGGCACTAAATAAATAATTATCACAATGAAAAAACGCCATTTATATGACATGTTCAATTGTTTGACAATCTCCCCTTTATGCCTGACATTAACATGCAACAACACTAAAATCTGCTTTATGCTCATCTATTAGTAATATCTGCAAAAATGTTTTTTTTTGTTCCAACTGGTTAGTATTAAGGCATTTCTATCTGTACTTCTTTTTTATATTCTATGTTTCTTTGTTTAATTTATCTACAACATTGATTTAATCATTAACATTCAGAGTGAATGCACCTTGTTAGAATTGGTTTGTGAGGATATTATGCACATTAATAATGAGGTTAATTCAGGTGCAGAGGTGTTTTACAAACATACAGGAATCTTCTGTGACACTTTTCTAACACAATATATTTTTAATATTGAAACTGTTATTTTTAAAGGAACGTCATGCAGCTAGTTGTAGGCTGTGTGTGGTACTGACAGGGTATTTACAGAGCAGCTGTTTGGGACCCTTAACAGCAGCAACGTGGCACTGACATCCAATTCTGGTGGTTACTTGAGGATTATCTGTTAAGGGGCAAAAAACAGTCAAGTGGTGGTTACACAGAATAGTAACACTCAGTGTGAATATAGGTTTAAACTTTTACTTTATGCACATGACAGAACTCATATCGTATGGAACTAATGCTTGGAAGAAAGAAACTCAAGTATTTTTTTCTAGTGTTATGCAATTATCTACATTATACAAAAATGAATCTGTATGACTGAATTACTTTTGTTTTCAGTCTCCCTGCCTAACTTCTGAGACCATTAGGACTAGAAAATATTTAATATCGCATGTTGGTAAAGAAAATGATCTGAAATTTAACAAAGCAAAAACAAACAAAGCGATAAAGCAATATAAACATGTGCAACACAGCTATTTGCAGATGTAAGACTTCTAAGTAAGTGCTGTTGGTCCATAAAGGTCAGTGGTGAGATGAAGCCCGGTAGATCTACTGAAAGTCTAGAGGTAGATGAAGCTTAATAACAAGCAATGCAAGCAGGGCAATGCTATGCTGACAGAGCAACTCCCCAATTTAAAGATGAAGCACTTATTCAGAGCTCAAGATTTTTTGACAGAAAGCTTTTAAAAAAGAGCAAACCTGATTGGCTGGTGCTGTTGCTGCGTAGGGGACACCTGTTGCGGGAGTAGTTGCTGCAGAGACAGTAGCAGGCGTAGCACTGTACATCATGGGGACTTTTTCAGGAAGGGAACCATGAAAGCAATGAAAAGGTAGGTGGAGCGTTATGGTAACCATAGCAATGTTTTTGCCTCTTTTGCCAGGCAAATACAAAATAACACTAGCAGCAAGCCATCATTGGGTTAGACCAGCAGATGGCATGTGATCACACAGCAAAGCAAGACAGCAGGGAAGCACATAAAAAAAGGGCTGATACAAGATAAAATTAGGAAATGTGTTCATAACTCGGCATCTCAAAAGAAATTTGAAGCTTTGAAGAATGCAAAACCAATTAGGAGAATATCAGAAACCACTATACTGCATCTCTGGGATCTGCATCAAATTTTCTGATCCATGGTGCACAGTTTTACCAAAAACAGCTCAAATCTACATGCCATGTTTGACTCCCTGAAACTTTTGAAGAATGATTGACACCATTATAGAGCATTAGTCTTGGTGATTAAATAAAAAACCCAAGACAAACTTCTAACTCTCTGATGCTTTTAGAACATTAATTTTAATGTGTGGTGACCTATTTTATTGAAACAAGATTTAAGCAAGCGCTTTCTATTAGTGCAAATACAAGAGAATACACAACCTGACCAAAAAATGTCCCCACCACCTGGATTTAACTAAGCAAATAGTTCAGATCCTTCTATTGGATAATTACTGCTGTGATTAATATGTTTCAGCTACAAGTTCTTTAACCCAAACTCATGTAGTGAGTAGCTTTGTATTTGTTAAACCTGCATAAAGATTGGACAATGACAGGATTCATCAGGCTCAAATTGTGAAAGAGTGGTTCACGGAGTATCATTTTACACATGGATTGTCCAGATCTATACAAATCTTTAGGATGTGCGGGAGAAGACTTTACACAGTGATCTGATCTTGGCAGAAAATTAATGTAACTCTGGACAAAAATAAATGTTGTGACATTTATTGTGACACTGCATAAGCACTGTGTGGTGTAAAGGATGCCACGGTGAATGTGTCCTGTAATCAAAGCTAAAGGCGGTCTGACAAAATATTGCATGTGAGAATTCTTTGTGGCCAGGCCGTGTAAATGCTCAGTATTGAACACTTTTCTATTTATTCCGAGACACTGTTTAGACAACGATAGTAAATAGTGATAATAAAGAAGGGACCTACCAACGCTGGTAGCGGGTGTCATGCACAAGACCGAACCTGTGTGATTATACAGTGAAAACAGAGAACGAAACAGAAAAAATATCAGTGCATCTAACATGAACAGCACAACAAACCTTGTAGCAAGAAGCATAATTACAAGATGATTACAGCATTCTACCCCCCCCCCTTTTTTTTTTTTTAAACTGTTAATCAATGTTCCTTTTCAGACCACTGAGGACACTCAGATCTTCTCACCAGACCACATTCTGAGGCAGCCTAGATCACATATGCCCATATTCTCTATGAGAAATACCTGAACTTTATATAATTCATGTCTAAATTAATATTTTAAGCAGATTCAATCATTTCTAAAGCCTTTGTCATTGCAAGAGAACCAGTAAATCAAATAGAATGGTCAAAGTTGCTATAATGATGTTTAACGGGCCTTAAGTGATGTACAATGTCACCTCATGTAGTGCATAACTGACAAGAAGCCATTCGACCTTAAAAGTTCCCACTAGTTGCCTTCGAGTGCGACATTGAATTAAATTTGCAAAGAAACATTTCACAGCCAGTCTGTTCAACCTGAAATACAAGTTTGTGCAACGTTTTAGGCTGCAGATGAGCTTCTTTATTTGCATACAGGGTGGGGTAGTGATATCCAATCACAGGCGAACACTCAAGACACTCTTGGGAATGCATTTTAATGCCAGATGCCAACTAATATCCCTGCAGCGAACCACATGCATGTTCATGTAAAGACCAATGGAACATCTGTAGGTTGTTGAGTGCTGGGTGGTGGAAAAAATCAGACACTGCTTTGGGCTAGAGCAGAGTGGAGTCTTTTTCTTTTTTTACATTTTACACAGAAAACAGTTTTTAAACAGAATTTCAATTTAAAATTATTGGCAGATTCATTATGAAATTCCTTTGTGTTTGCAGCTGTATTATGTATATGCTAAAATATCAGACTTGTTTATACACTAGAAAAAATCTAAATCTTACCAAGTGTATTTTTCTCATTTCTAGTCAAACACTTAAAATAAGACATAATCATAAAGAACTTATTTCTAGACAACAGATCTTGAAAATCTTATTTCAAGAAATCTTACCAAGATAATTTTCACTTGTTCCATTGGCAG
>JAPQRP010000016.1:25027417-25048558 GCA_037367295.1 Apogon hyalosoma | reverse complement strand
TATTTTAAGTGTGATGAGATATTTTGACTAGAAATGAGAAAAATACACTTGGTAAGATTTAGATTTTTGCAGTGTATGCAGTGTCACTCGCTGCCAAGTTCTCAAGTTTATTTGACATTTGTTAGCAGAACCTTCTTCCAAAAAATAGATGAAGATGGATGCCAGCCTTTAAAATGTCACAGAATTGGTAAATTCCTCTTTGGCTTTGACATTGTAGTACCTTACCTGTGGGGTAGAATGCTGCTGTGGGTTGCTGCAGCTGTGTGTTGGCCAAAGCCTGCTGGTAGTGCAAAAAACTGGGGTTAAGGAGAGAGCTGGTCCAGTTGCTTTTCTCAAGAGCTTGTCTCTTTGGTAGGGGCTGCAGGACACTATGGGGAAAGGCCTGAAAAGTGAAAAGACGAGACATGAAACACTCAAAAGTCCTTCCATTAATATCTCTCAATCTGTGCTACTCTATACCAATACAACAACCTATGTTTATAATTTATTTCAATTTTCAAACACTGAAAATGACAGACTCATCTACACAATAGAGATGACCACATGATGGAAAGGTTTTAAGGTGCAACTATGAAGAGAGTAATGAACCAAATTTTAAAAAAATATTAAGTAACAACAATGAAATTATAAACAATTAAGCACTTAAAATACTAATAGTGACTGACTGTGTACAAAGACTATTAGACTTGATGAAGCTGTAAACCATAATGAGAGAAATTAAAGCTTGTTACAGCACAATTACATGCAAAGCAAAAGGTGAATATACCAGGTCTAATGTCGCTTCGAGGGGTCGCTTCATTGCTTTGGCAGTCGACTGAGTCTTTTAATAGCAGGCAGCGAGCACAAGATGGCAGTGGGCCAATGGGATTGAAGCGTATTAACATACAGGTAACAGCAAGCAGAGGTGCATCATGGGGGACAGCATTGTGGACAGGTGAAAAGGGGAAAACAAAACAAAATAATGTTGTATACCACATAAAACACAGTATGCATGCACAGTAACAACACTGATTAAAGATCACACTAACCATAAACTACTGTACTGTCTGAATTAGTAGGTCAGTGTATACAGTTAACCAGAGGCTTTGACATTCCATATACTTTTTTTTCACTCATTATTAATGACTTCAGTCACTATCAATAATTAAAGTTTACATGATGAATTTATTTACTGTAATCAAATCACCACTGCTATGATGCAATCAGTATAATGCCATAGAATTCTTTAAGCCAAACATGAATTTATAGCTGCAATGCAATAAGATTTCTTTTAATACTCAAGTAAATTATATTTATTTTAAAGACCAATAAGTACTCAAGAGCTATAGCATCAAAATCTGACAGAGTCATATTATGGAATCACTGTATATTACACACAAGAAAACCAAATAATAGAGTAAAACCATCTACATGTACAAATAAAATAAACATATTAAGAATAAAGAATTAAACGCCTAAATCCTATGTCAATGCACCCTGCAACTGTATATAGCCTTATTAGCACTTGAAGATAGACAAACATCAAAAATAGAACATGCTATAATTGAACAAGCACATTTTTTTCATGAATTATGTTGACAAAGTACACTATTAAATCTGCCATTACAATTAAACACAGTATATTTTAAAGTGTTCCACTACCTGGAGTCATGGACATGTCATCTAACACCACACATATTATCAACACAGTGTTTTTGATCCTAAAAGGATAAATCTTACCACGGCTGCAGCTGCAGTCTGGGCTGCCACGGCTGTTTGACTGACTTGTTGTTGGTTGGACTTGATTTTGGCCTGCAAGTGTGCAGGCGGGTGAAAATACTTGCACTTCTCTCTGGAGCAGCGGCTCTTGACGTAGTCCATGCAAACAGTTACAGTGTTATCATTGGCGTCAATCATTGGACTGTCGCTGGGGTGAGCAAAGCGGCAATCTGTCTCCCCTCTTGCACAGTTTCCCCGCTGAAACTCACGGCACACCTAAAGGGAGCAGTTATAGACAGAAACACAGCTTTTAACATCAATTAGTTGTTGTTTTTACAGTGAATTGACTGTTACTGAGCTGGAATACCTCTAGTTTGTCTGTGCGATGCAGCTTCTGTGACGGGGAGGAAGAGGAAGAAGAGGAGGAGGAGGAGCTTGGGACTGTGACAGATGGGCTCCCGGGAACGAGAACCGAAGTGCTGGGGAGAATATCTGAAGGAACGAGGTTCATGGCATGGCTCAAGGGTGTCATGTAGGTGCCATATCCAAGACCGGTATTTGTGCCAAGTCCCTGTGTGACAAGAAATGTTGTACACAAGAAAGCAAGCACCGTCATATAACTCTTAAAACCTGAGGGGTTGTTGAGGATCTTACCAAAGGCTGCAGGCTGGGCCCAGGGATCATGAGCTGCATCTGTTGGGTGAGCATGGCTGCTGCCGTCTTCTGCTGTATCAGATTATTGCGCCCGTTTATTTCCAGTTGGGTTTTTAAGTGTGAAGGTGGATGAAGATACTTGCAGTTTTCTCTGGAGCATCGGCCCTGTGTCCAGACAAAGAGACAAAACCGGACTCACTGCACACCTGTGATCCCTGTGTTCTTCAAAAGGATCTCATTCTTTCTTATTGTAAAATGTTTGAGCTATTCTTTACAAGAGAAATGTCATGAGTTCATCAGATTAACACTTTGACTGCTCTAAAAGGTTTTCATATATAATCAGAAATGCAAGCAATTCAAAATTATTCCAAACAAAAAAGGACCTTCCTGATACTCCACCTACACAGTCGACTGTCGTGTTTTTCCTACACTATCCTCCCACTCGCACTCGTACAAAGAAGCTGTGCTACATGATTTAATAGTTCCAACTACAAAGAAACCAGACTTCTATCTGACATGCCTTGTTCTGTGTACCAAAATGATTATACTTGCTTTTAATGGTCTTTCCTTGAGCCCTTCTTTTTTGATGTCTTCAGATGAGAATCAGTCTAGGTTTGAGCTAATTTATTTATATTAGTTTTCATTTAGTAGCTATGATTAATACACAAAATATAAAAAGCTGTTACCCTCTCGTCTTGTACTTCATTGTTGATCTTAATTAAGTAAGGAAGTATGGTGCCTTCACTAGTGGACTACTCCTACCCTCAAATAAGGCATGGTAAAACAATCCTCTTACACCTCTGGTTCTTAAAACTCATTACTGTATCATAAACAAAAGGAAACTGGAAAAAATAAAATCTGTATTGAAAGTACAATTTGGGGACCAAGCTGAAGAAAGCAACAGCTACTGAATTAGTCCTATTCACAATGATCCCAGAAGCTATGTCAGTAACAGACAATGAGTAACAGACAATAACTCCTAATACAAAAAGTCTATTCATGAGAGCTTTGACATCATGACCACAACAACTGCAGATTTGCTAGTTGACCTCTTCATTCCAGCCTTGCAGCCGACTGCAGGACTAAACTGCAAAGCCTATTCTCTGCATTCTCAAAATAACATATAAACCTGGATTTTGTACTAACTTCCATTTACTAGTCTATGTTGTGCTAATATAAATCACCATTACTAATGTGTAATAGCACACATAGTCTTATAAAGTCCTCAAGTTGTCTGGCTCTACAAAGATCTAACACTAAATAGACTTGTCTTCTTCTTAAACCTGAATCTCTAACACAGTTCATTAAATATGGAGTTTCACCTTTGTTGGGAAATCATCATCTTTAGAGAAAAAGCTCTGTCTACTGCTGTGATCTGTCTAAAGGAAAAACAATGCATCTAGGCAGACACATAATAGTGTCTGAACTTTATAAACTACAAAACAAACTTTCAGAACTTATTCTGGTTAAAATCTTCAATTAATTGAAGACGGAAACACACTTGCTGTCATACAACAATAACAAAAGCATCGTAGACCGATTAGATGAAGTCATTTGAACTACTTTCAACACTTTAAAGTGAATGAAATAAATAAATGCTAAATAAAACAGAATTAAAGACTTACAGCTCTATTAAAATGATAAATAAATGATTCAACTAAGACAAGAACAAAAACTGCATTGGTCTTGTACATCTGAGATTTAAGAATAAGACTGTTCCTTTGGGCTAATGCTCTCTGGCCTGGCCTCTGACCAACAGGGCACAGCAGAGGCCCTCGGTCCATCGAGCTGTGTCAAACTGTCTATAGTGAGAAGATAAGACGATGACTCAACATCAGAGTAATCCTGGGGGCAAAGCGGTATTGTGTTGTGATGTTGAATGTGTGAGAGTGGATTAAAGTCAACCCTGGCCTCACACAGGGCAACTGAGCAAACAGGAGAGTAAAGTGGATGTAATCCTACTGGATCCAGATTTGTTTTAGTGTACATTAGATAAGTGAGAGTAGAATAGACAGCTATTTTACTGATTTTTAGATAAGTGTGCATCCTCCATGGTATGTGTGAATCTTACACTGTATGAAACCATGTATCGTTAGTTATCAAAGCATAATTGCCTAAGTCATAGTTTTTTTCAGATCATAATGTGAATATACTAAAAAATATGACTTAGGCAATTATGCTATGGGGCAAATGATATAGCATTCAGAAATCTCTCCAAAATCATCCCATCAATACATCTCAACCAGTTACTTAAGTCGCTACAAAAATGTAAAGACTTTCAAGAAAATAAAAAGGGGGTGGTAAAGATAGTGTGTTTCTGAAAACCAAATATTAAGCATAATACTGTAATTAATCACTGTATGAAATGTAACAATATAGAACATGCATTTTTAAGCTCCTGATTTCCTGGATAAGAATCTTTTTGTTGTAATCAGTAAGATGTCAAATGTGTAATGGAGTGTGCAGTATCTATTACCTTAAGTGAGTCAAAGCAGGCAATTACTCTCCCATTTTCAATTTGGCAGCTCTTCGGTGGATGAGCAAATTTACATTCCTCATCACTACGTGAACAATTTCCTCGCTGAAACTGTCGACAAACTTCCAGAGTTAGCCATTTTGTGTCTCTCATTGAAGAAATGTTCAATGCCATATTGAGAGGTTATTTAGATTATAAACTGTGAAGTCAATTTTATAGTATACAGCCTCACACACCAAAAGCTGCAGCGTAATCAGAGCACGGGCTTTTTAAACAACCTGATGAGTCCTCCATTGGCTGGAGCAGCAAAATTAAAAGATAATGATGAGGAACAACTTCTTCTGCTGTTTTCTCTGTCACGTTATAGTATATATTCCACAACTGACAGTGTCCATAAATGAATGAAGGAATTTCATGCAGTTTATTTGGAGCTTCTTAGGTCTTATCTTCTTAATTACGCAGTTCCATTCTTTTGGATGGTGACATTGTGCAAAGTAGTGGTGGCTGAGGTATGTTGGTGCTTGATTCTGGTCTTAATGAAAAAACAGGCTGGCCGTATACACGGATAAACTTCAAGTTGGGGATATCTTCTCAAAGGCACTTTCTGTTGATGATCTGAAACACAAAAAAACACAATAACACATTATCTATCTAATATATACAATTATATTTATGATTTTACTATATTGTAGATAAAATCTAGATAGGGAGAACACTAAATAATAACAAATCTGGACCTGACTCTGAAGAGATGAGCTCAGATCACAACAAAACAACAACAAAAACAATAGTAGTAAAATCTTATTTTACAAAATGCTTTCAATAACTAGAAAAGACTTCAGAGAAAACACACGAAAGGCTAATAAAATGGCAGCACTCAGATGTGCTAACTGGCCATCCAAAGTTCATAAAGAATATAAAGGAAAGCAATACAATGCTTAAATACACACTGTGTGAAGCGATAAACACTGGACAGGATAGGCGGACCTGTATGCTAACTGGTTAAACACACAGGAAGTTGCTGAGCAGGCAGAAAAGTGGTTGGCTCATGAGCTAAATAAATCTGTAGAGGAGCTGAAAAGTTTGCCCACTGAGAGCAATTAACAGCATTCTACAAATGGATAACATTTAAAATCAACTCTGTTGTTTGTTAAGACAGATATTCTATTGTAACAGCCTCTTAGTCTTACTGCGTGGTATCCCACAACATACTGCAGCAAATTCCTTCAGGCACAAATCAGGAAACGGAGCAAGAAAACCTACCTCTCTCACTTCTTGCAGCACCAAAGAGCTTCTGTCTGAAAACAACAACACTGGAAATCTAGAATAGAAATACAGCTTTTATGTAGCTAATATACTAAGATTCCAACCTTTAAAACAGCTACCACCTAAGTCTCTTGCCTGTGGATACAGTGGCCAAAGATTCTCTTTTAACGGCAGTGAAAACCGACTGTCTGCCCAACTCTGGTTAAAACATTTCCAGCCACCCCCTTCCTGCCTCTGTGCCGGCCTCAGATTAGTCCCTCCCTGTCTGGAATCGGCCAATAGAAAACCAGATCCTGGTGTATGCTGCAAAAGCCAGCAGGGAAGGCAGAATTTAATTCTATAGGAATGCCTACAGAATTGTATTTACTGATGATGATACAGAAATTAAAAAAAAGAAAAAAGAAATGCATACATACATACTCTTACATAGCCTGGATCTAGCTAATACATAGTAGCATTTGTAGCATTCTATATCAATACCATTACATTCCATTGTATTTGATCATCTTTACATCAATTCAAGTACTTTAATAATAAAACAGATGTAATGTCATGGTAATATTCAGTTCATTTCCCTGCAATATTTGGATTTGGACATATATCCAGCATAACAAATTTTATAAAAACATGTTTATAGAACACTGCGGCATTATCAGTGCACTTGACTATCCACTGAAAACAAATGTACAGTACATTTTAGATGACCTTACGAACTTAGGTTTAGATGACCTTATATACAAATACAACACAATCTGATTTCTGTTGTATTTGTTTATTAAGCTCTGAAAACCATAACATCTAATTGTATATTACATTAGCTTGGACTGTTGAACTGTGCTGTAGTAACTGTTTATCAGTTTAGTTTTAGCATTGTAATACAAGTTTATATACATTTAATCAAGTACTTTGTGTTATTACTACTCCAGTTATTACTGATTATCATAAAGTACTTACACTTTCTGCAACTTTCTACTTAACACTCCATGACATGTTGGAGGCGAATATTACTAATTTTACTCCACTACATTAAATACAAGTACTTTCACTTTCAATAACTATAAAATAACTAGCTAATAAAAGTATGTAATTATTAATTTTACTCTTTGCTAGTCACTTGACATATTATTCATATAAACATAAAAATTCAACCCAAATAATATGGATTATTCTGAAATTTGCCATTCTGCACTTTTACTTGAGGTGTTCTAAGTATATTTTAACAGTATTACTTTTGCACATAAGGTTTTCAATGCAGGATATTTGCTTTTAATAAAGTGTTACTGTGTGATATTACTAATTTGAGTCCATCCTTCATCCTCTAACTCACCATTCCTTACTTGCCATTGTTTTACTGTTGACAGGTGAATTGAGAAAAAAAAATAAATAAATAAAAAAAAAATCAGAGGAGTATCAAAGGGCCTCCTCTTTTGGTTTTCATATAATTGTTTTTCCTGTGTACCAACAGGAGATAGAACTTGGCTTTTACTCCCGTGAGGTTTTGGTACTGATGAAAAACATTATTATAGTGAAGTTCTTATCCCTTTAATATAGATAACCTGGAGAACGATGAAGAAGTCAGGGTTATAAAAAGCTAACATACATGTACGGGTCAGCTAAGCAGGCATTCACAGTATGTTGCTTGTGTTAGCTCCTATTAGTTATTGTGCTAATTCGACTGGCTAGCAGCTAAAACGCTCCTGTCAATCGGCTAACACTATACATAGCAGTTAACGTAGATTAGCTAGGTTAGCCGCTCCGTTAGCAGAGGAGTACACCTGCTTACCTCTTCATCACGGATGAACCGCTTCCCGGAGGATACAGCAGTCACGCACTGGGTATGACAGAGGGCACGGCAGCATATCTGACCGAACCAGATTAAAGACGTTACCCTGTTTGAAGACGTAAGCTATATGTTCCAGCTCCGTCTACATTCCCGACCTAAATTCTTCATCACTTTTTAGCAGGGCACAGATTTAAGCAACAAGCTTCTGACAGCTTACAGTACTGTCGTCAGTTTAATATGGCGAGGGGTGTTATCGGGATTTGGGGAATATTAATTATTCAATAAAATGACTTTAAAATTACAATAAACTATATAGAAGTCACGTTGAAGAATTTTTATATTACATTAACTAGAAGATTCATTAACTTTTGCAAATACGTACTTTATAGAAGGTCCATCAGCGTACCATTCCCCCTACGACTGTAAAATGGTATGAGCCGCTCGACTGCCAGGAGGCGAAAAGGCCAAGGGTTTGCTTGTTACCAAGGGAACAGCGGTGAAACCAAGTGAGTGTTTCCCTGGATTTGTACAAAGGCAACATCTTTTTACACATATAAACAAAAATATTGAGAAAATATACGCTGTGAAGTCGAATTCGTGCAGCCTTCTCTGGTCTAATTGTCAAATAACTAAAAATAACTTTGTCCTTGGCTGCTTTACTTTGTAATTTAAGCTATTTTTTGCAAAAATTGGTAGTAAGCACTGGCATGGATACACATCAAGACATAACAGGAGACTAATTTCACACTGTGTCAGGGATGATCATGTTGTTTGAGGACTTAAAGGAGGCAGGCCCATTTTTAAAACACATTTCCTAGTTCTTTGATCATAGCATATAATAAAATATGCAACATGTAGATAAAGAGCAGGCAAAGGTGTTTGGATGCAGTTTTCATTTTCATTTGTTCAACCTATTTCATCGGCAGTTTTGTGATGCAACCACACAAGCAGTATTCTATAGCATCCCTCGTTCACATTGTCATGTTTAGTTAATCTTCCTTCACAGATGAGATTTGTCTGACAGAGCTTTCCAGCAAACTGCAACATCAAGAGGCACACTGAAAGGTCACCATTTTGTACCAGGATAATGTCATTATCAGACTGTGTCAGATCTGAAAACAAAGATAAGACAGCATGCTTTTTATTTTTTATTTGTTTGACCCCAACCCTGTTGTTTGCATTTGTACTCCATTTAGTTTTACTTGCCATCATTTACCAGTTGTATGGCATTGTTTTTTTCCTCCCCTTTTCTTTGCATTTTCTCATTCTATTGTCATTCGTGTCATTTTCTTTCTTTCCTTCTTTCTTTTATTTAAATTCACCATCTTGCTAAAATTGAATGTTTCGCTTGGCGATTGATTGCCTTTTTTCCCCCGAGTGCCTAGCATAGGGTTATATCTGAAATGGGTAGCCCACAGTATGGGATAGAGTAAGCAACACTCCCATCCAGTGGTAGACATTTGGAAAAGACACAAAGTGGATCTAATATTTATGTCTGAGAACCACCCACTTTTAGGAAGAGTTGGGCTGATGTCATTTCCATTAATAACCTACTATTAAAATGTCATGGTCATACATGTCATGGAAACTGGGACAGCCTTGTATGTATTATGGAAATTGTTTCTTGGGAGCCTATCATTCAATGTATGCAGGAGAAGTGCCAGTTTCAGGCTTTGGCCTTTAGATGTCACTCTTTTCTTTCTTTTCAATAATATTTGGAAACCATGGCCTCAGTGAGGGGG
This sequence comes from Apogon hyalosoma, assembly GCA_037367295.1. Taxonomy (NCBI): domain Eukaryota; kingdom Metazoa; phylum Chordata; class Actinopteri; order Kurtiformes; family Apogonidae; genus Apogon; species Apogon hyalosoma. The sequence goes on along the minus strand of JAPQRP010000016.1, from coordinate 25,038,939 downwards.
GAGGTAATGTTCAGGAACCCAACTGTATGGGTGATAGTTTTGTGATGTAGAGAGGATACGCTTCATTAGAACCAAAAGCAGGTCAAATATTTCCATTTTCTTCACAACAAGGTCTATGTTAACTTTCAATCCATTGCAATACATGTCAAAACTGTTATTTCCCACAAGAATACAACCCATATATATGGTGGTCATGCAAATCGTTCAAGCAGATTTCCCATTTCCTTTTTGTGTAATTATATTAGCAACAAAAAAATGTAATATATTAGTCACTTAGTATCAGCAGCCACATTTTATGCTGACTATAAACTCAGAAAGTAGAGCAATCTTAGAGCAACGCTTTTTTCAACTCATTACCCACTTCCTGTGGTTAAACATTAAGGATAATACAATCATACCATCTGTGTGGAAAGGACTTGCTGCTATACAGAATAAAATGCTGAGCTAGCCACCCATACTATACAACCTGAGGGGAAGCAGAAGGTTCTCTATGTGATTAGATACAGAGCTGTAATGTAAATGGGGACTATGGGCCTGAGAACACAACTTAACTCAATATAAACTCGGAGGCACTTTGTATTAATGGTGAAATATGTGGCCCTCACTGACTCTAGGATCTCATAACAGTAACATGATTAGTCCATTATACATATGACAAATAAGACAAATACTTTGAAAATTGTTTTGCAAATAGACTCATTTCATACCTTCATTAAATCTCTGTAATTCCATAATGACTGATATGAAATATGTTTAATTATTAAGATAGAGCCATTAGAAAACCACTGGGTGTGTTAATCCTACTTGGGCCTATAAAACATCAGACACCTGCTTAGCAAATATTCACCGTGCAATAACTGCACAGACTTGAATACATTCTCAATGATTATTCTTACCCTTTAGCTTGATGAAAAAATCAGCAAAGCAATCACATTCGCATACTGTAAAAAGACAATGTTCCACTTCTTCAGTATGATTGGTTAAAATAATCAAGAAATTGTGATTAAATCTATGTGTGTATGCATAAAATATGGGGTAAAAATGTAATTGCAGCTAATATTACATATGCCACTCTTTTTTTTTTTTATTAAGGATTAACTGACTTTAAAGGTGAAAGACAAAATCAAAGTGAAAATAAACACATGAACTTATACTCATCAATGCTTTGTGTGTTTCTAAAATATTACGTGTCAGCAGTTTAATCCGTGGCTACAACCAAATTTGTAAAATCTATCTATATTAATGGAAAATAACAAAGAGGTGTTATTGTTTAACAAAAAAATAAAAGTGACAACCATCATTAAGTCACGGCCATTCAAAGCATTTATTTCTGATACCTTAAAGCAGAATGCACTCATTTTTTCAGGTCTTACAATAAAATGGCAGATTAAATATTACACGCCAAAAGGCTTTTAGACTGTTCATTTCATCACAAGACTTTTAACATGTACATAGAAATTCTTACATTAAGAAACTCTCTTTCGTTACCACTGAGGTGTTTGCAGGTGTCAGGCAAAGCCATCAGCAACAGTTAAAATGTTAGAAATAAACATAAGTACAGTTAAGTCCGTTTCTCAGAGATATGCACTTTCAAAGCGTGGCAGTACAAGTTCAGTAAAGTAGTATGTCACACAATTCTGGGAATGGCAGTATAATTTGTAATGAAAATCTTTATTGGTTCTTATTCTTTATTTTATTTACACCATCATCCAAGAGTTTTCACTTTTCTGATTCAAATTTGGTGGGCATTTGTCAAGGATAAAAAATAGAAATGACAGAAATAGGAATCGTGATTCTTTTTGCAGATATATTAATTTCAGTACTGAAAACCGGAATAAACAGAGGCTGACATTTGGTAATCAAACGACAAAAAAAGTGTGCAAAATACGAGTTGGAACTGAACCTTTAACTTCCCTAATGGGCTCAATTCTGTGATTATGTCAGGGTAATAAACATAATGTACACACAGATATGAGCTGTGGATGTTCCATGTGGCTATTAGTGGACACTAATGAAACACAGTATACATATAGAGTATGCATACGCTGCACTTATATATGACATATATACACTTAAATGTTTCATTAGTGCCTAACTAATAGCTATGCAGTACATCATCTCAAGCAGAGCTCATGTCATCTGTCACTAGGAACATTATAATTCCTGCTGCTTGTCACACAGCACTGCAAGATTTCAGTTTATTCAAAGAAATTTTCCAAGTAACTGTCATTTTGGCCATTGACATTTTTAACAGAAATCTTTCTATGGCTTCACCAAATAACTTAATCACTGTAGAAGCTATAAATGAAGCACACTGCATCTGTAGAACATGTATTTAGATCCAAATGGAAATGAAATTAATTTCACTGCTGAAAGCAATTTTAATATTTGTTAAGTCCTCATTCTTATACAGGAGAAAATCATTTAAAAATGTGTATGAATGTATATATATATATGTAACAATATATACATTTACATATCAGCAGCTTTTAATTTTGCATTTAAAACGTGCAATTAATAACTGTGAAATAAATGGAAATAATGTACCTTAAATTGCACTTGTATAGTACAGTACTTGGGTAAATGTTTACTTACTATATGATTTACCAGTGCATTTAATGCACAGATCCAGAGATACGAATTCACACCGATACCAAGGGGTGTGCACAACATCATTGTAAATGTACACAACAGCGCGACAGTCAGATGTGGAATTTCAAGTCAAATTGATTATTTGACATGAAATTTAATTTTCTCAACAACCTATTTTGCTGCTCCATCACAAATGGCATGACTACATGAATTTAGTTATAAATTATACACAGACTGATTTAATATTCAGAGCTGCTGCTGGATGTTATTGAATCATTTGATCAAGTGCTATCAGTGTGCTGTACACCTTTGTTCTCCCCTGTCCACACATACTGAGTAACAGCATCCATACAAAGGGCACCAAACAACTCCTACAGCTCAAAAACATGCATTCTGTGTTAAACACATTCACTCTGTGTGCACAAAACAGCAAAAAAATAAAAAATAAAAAAAATGCATGGTTGTAAAAAAAAAAAAACCAAACAAAAAAACGGTGTCATCTGAGGTAATTTATAATACAACTCATAAGAAATAAATGTTAAAACAGCAGCAGCCCCATGATTTGAATGTTGACATTTAGTGAACATTTAATTTGATAAAGGATTTTCAGTGAATGTGAGATAACAAAACATAAAAGCATCACATCCACAGACACCTATTTAACCAGATAAAAACCAACTCTCTTTAATTTTCATCTATTGCCAGACTAGTTGGATTTGAGCAACTGGAAACTATTGGGCAGATGAAGTGACAGGCATGTTTTTTTTATACTTTGAAGCTTGTCTTTGTCCAGTGGCACTCTGGTGGCATTAGAGATCTCTCACAACCCACAGTGCAGTTGCCGTCAGCTCTACAAACATGTAAAAGCAGCTACTGTGACGGGGAGGGGCATGAGAACTGAATGCTGATCATCTCATTCACAGTCAAGCCACACACCAGCCACACTGACACATTTCATCAACGGCACTATTTACCAACTTTTTATCTCCACATCCCATTTCTTGAAAAATGAATAACACCCAGTGTATGTTTTGTTATCACAGAGCGCTTCAGCATCTGTTAACATTTCTAAGAGAAAATAACGTTTTACCAAAGGCATGGGGAGGACCATGGACTGTATAAAGAAGAACAAGTTAGTTATGAAGGATACCTATTTTTGTTATTGCGTAATTGGTTTTGCGTGTACACAATATGCAGTCTTTGGGACACTCTTCTGCACTTGAGAAGAAATATAATGACTGTAATGAAAATATAACAGTTGGTTTTAAAAATAGATGCTGCATGCATTCCTTTTTGTCTTTAAAGAGGATTTCATTGTCTTCAAATTAAACGTAAATAGATACATTGTGATCTTCATTTACTTTGGCTTACAATATATCTTTTGGAACTCATCCTCTCCAATTGTTAAAATAATGTGAACATATGACATGCAACCATCAGTTCTTCTACAACTACATTTTTCAAGTGGAATATGTTTTCTACCAGTAAAGACAATGACTGACATTCATCAGTTTCGCAGTGAATGTGAAAATTAATATTAATGCAGTCTATGGCAGCTTCTTTTGATGTTTTTTTTTTTTTCCCTTTTTTTTCATCTCAATTGTATTTTCAACACATGATGGAGAACCGAGGCAGAAATTAACTGACAAAAATATACAAACAGCTTTTTAAAGATTTAAGACACCAAAGGGCACTCCAAGGCAGAGCTGCTGTGAGAGGAGTCACAGACTTGGCAGTTTTCATGACCATAAAGAAAAAGCAGAGCACTCTGATCACACTGAAGCTGACAAACAGATAGATGCAGGGGACAGATTAATGGTGAGACAAAAAGAGAGACATCTGTGAGAGAGAGAGAGAGAGAGAGAGAGAGAGAGAGAGAGAGAGAGAGAGAGAGAGAGAGAGAGAGAGAGAGAGAGAGAGTCAAAGGAAAGGTTTAAACTAGTCTGTAAGGGGTTTCCACCGGCGTCTCTCTCTTATCTGCTCTCTTTTCAGACCTCACCAACGGGCCACTTGGCTTGTGTAGTCCTCAGTGGTGGTGGGGAAGTCAGCATCAGCCCCCTTCTCAAAGCCCCTTCCTCCTCTGTTTCCACCTGCTCTGCGTTTTGGAGGCCAAGGCCAGCTCTGCTCTCTCTGCTCCCGGAGCCAACGCCTCTCCTCACGCCTCTTCAAGCGCACCTCCTGGTGCTCCCTCTGGCGGGTGAACTGGAACCGCTGGAGGAACAGGTCTTTTGCATACTCGTACAACTGCACGTCCAGGAAGTTGAGCTCTTCGATGCGTCTGCGCACGGGCTCGGTCAGGTCCACATTGGCCGCGCGCGTGCTGTTGATCTGCGTAAAAGCGGAGATAAAGCGCAGGCTGAACGTCCGCTCGAACAGGTACTGCGTCTTGCGCTGGAACTCAGTCAGGCCGTAGAAAGCCATGTTCTTCAGGTTACTCATGGCGCTGCTCAGAAGGATGTGGTTGCGCTGGCTTTCATTCATAGAGGACAGGTTGTAGCAGCCCACCAGGTTCAGGTCGGCAAGCATGCGCACCTGCCGGTTGTTGGCCAGGTTGGAGGCGCAGTTCATGAACTCTGTCAGAGTGACGCCAGACCAGTCATCCCCACTGTAGCAGGTGGGCAGCTCATCCTGGGTGGGCGAACGTCCGTCACACATATGGAGGGCGGTCTTCCATGTGGCTCCACGCTGGACGTGCTTCCACTCGCTCAGGTAGCGGGAGACTGGGTCGCGCAGCATGGTGATGTAGTAGAAGTTCCTGCAGCCAAAACAAACACAGTTAGAGAGCTGTGAGCGCGTCATCATCACAGAGAGCTGCCCTGCGATGCACTGACAGATGGTGACTTTTGTCTATGCATAAAACTTCAAGGTTGAATGCTAATTGGCAAACTGAAACTCACACTAATGAGATAATTAGAGTTTCTGTAATTTTCTATATATTACCCATGAATATTAAACCCAAATCCTTGACTCATGGCTCTTAAAAAATGAAAAAAAAAATGAAAAAAAAAAGTATTTCCATTCTCCCACCTGCCAACATGGAAAATAATTGGGAATGAAGTCATGATGGTAATTCTACGGACATCCACAGAGTGAGTAAAACTGACCCAGCTAAATCCCAAATGTGTCACTGTCAACAAAATAATGAGGTTTCATTTTTGTGCCTGAAATGTGTTACACTTTTAACTGGGTATCCTACCCATCATTTGTCAACCAATCATGGCAAAGCTTTTTACAGGAGAAAACACATTCAACTGGCATTCTGGTGGTGAAGACCAAGTAAATGAGCAATATTTTTATATACACACCACTGCTTTTGCACCGACAGAATGAATATGTCCTCAGTCATTTTTAAAGGACAGCCACTCAGCATGGAAGACAAATGAAGTGGCTTAACACTGATTAATCAGTTTTCTGTAGTGTCAACAACAATGAAGGTCTTTGGTTAATAAAGCAGAGCTACCACTCTCTTTCCTCCCCTAAATAAATAGCTGTAATACCACTGGGCTTAGCTGGTAATAGCATCACATGCTTTCAGCTCTATACAGCCAGTTCAAATCCTATCTGATTGCAAGGCTAAAATATATATATATGTGTGTACGTATATTACTTGACAGGCTGTTAAAAGAAAGTTATATGTGCTCCTCAGGCTCAGGCTGACGACCTCCAAGGACCAAGGAGATCCACTCAACTGAACTCCTGTTATGTCAAAACTCATTCTGACGCAGAACAAGGATTGGACAGGTGTAGCCTCACTAAACCTCTCCTAAGGAAATACCTTGTGAATATTTAATAATGCAACACCCCAGAGAACAGTCTGGGCAAATAAAGCAGAGTATGGGCCTGAGATTTCACGCAGGTTCACAACAGGAATCTGCACAGTCTCACCCAGAAATGGAAGGAGGATGACATGTACAGCATGGGCACAGACAGTCCTTCGTGCCTGTTATTGTGCCTCGCTTACTAGGAAGTAATGCAGACAATAGAGTAAAATAGTCCAAACTTGTTCTTCCAATAGAATATTTATCCACAGCTGTCATCCTATTTATGTTTGAGGACTATTATTTTGTTTTGTATCACATATTGTCTGTTCTCAACTGATTTTCAACTTTTGACCCAATGATACTTCAGGAGGGGATACGCTGTACTGAAATTCATGGTTATGGAAAAATATAAACTTGTTACAACAGTTCAGTCAAGCCACAAATCTAAAACTCATAGTGGTTCCACAGGAAAACTATGAGGATTACCAGAGTTGTTATGTTAAATTCTCCTGGAAAACATACATTTTAAGCAAATCAATCAGGTTTAAAGACACTGCACATGAAAAGTAAAAACCTTTACCTGTGAAAACTGAAAACACTAGGACAAACATTAGAATTAATCTGCTCTTTTCTACTTTGTCATATTTCATCAGCAGTTGGTCAAATGAGACTATCTAAAACATTACATTTGTTTCTAGCACACCGTAATGAGCACTTTGGCTGATTTCTGATATTTGATTGTCTTAATTATACTTTAAGTTGGTAAATTGAAAAAAACAAATCAGTAATGAGGGGTTATTAGTCCATTGCAATCTTTCCTGAAATTAAACCTCTTCAACTCTTCAAATGCATCAGTTTTAAATCACCATGATAATCACCTCCACTTAGAACGGCGCAAGTGTGGAGCAAACGCTTCGATTTTAATTACATCTTATTTTACGTCTATTTTGTCAGGCAATAACAGCCTGCCAAGTATCACATAGCATTTAACAGCAGATGGTATTTGCATGAAAAGTTTGTTGAAACATAAATAGTGAACCTGCCTTGTGCAAAAAAAAAAAAAAAAGCGTAGGTAAAACAAAGTGAAAACAGAGTTCATCTCCTTATATGTGACTTTACTGTAGATTTTGACTTCTAGCCTCAAACACTGATTTTGTTAAGGGACGAAACATAAACATAGCTGGTATCAAGTCCATAATGTGTGATAACTACAACAAAACGAGACTGCCAGGGTGTGTTTAAACAATGTAATTTGACTACAGGAAAAAAAGTTGCTAAAAATACATCTTAGGTTTGTTTAACAGCGCCATAGAAATGCCACCACTGACAGTGTTAGCCAATGTGAGACAGGCCAGAAGCTGTGATTAGAGGCCTGGTGGCAGCAGCTGCATCCTGGCACTTGCTACTGGAGTTGGCTGGCTGCAGATACATCCTCATTAGACTTTCTCTGGGACCTAAAGACATGCAGCAAGTGTTGTTTGAGTGCACTCAACAGCCCAAAGGTCAGTTGTGTGCACCATCAGTGTCAAAATGCATCAGGATCATCGGGTCTACAGAACTGTCTGAAGGAGCCTTTTCCTGAGTGATACAGATGGGTGTGGAGGCGAGGGGAGGGTAAGATAACATGCTTCTATAGCCTCCGGTCTGTGTTATCATCTATATCACCCCTTCGGTCGTTTTATACTCGAAAGCTCCATAAAAAGTTCACAGTGTGATACTTTCCAGTAGATGATTGTTATTGTAAAAGCAGATTAATGACCTCAGGAGGCAGCTTTAATAAGACATTTTAATAATGTACCATCTCGTATGTCAACATTGTGACAGAGCAACATCCTTTTGCCAAAATCTCTCAGCCTGTTTTAGCTTGCTAAAGCCGAGACCCCTGCTGAACTCTTGTTAATCATAGATCAATAATGGATAGGGGGCGTATTGCAACTCATTCCAGCCCAGAATACTCATCTCTAAAGCAGCAGCTTCAGCAGCACGACTTCACTGGAGCACAAACTAAATAGGGCCATTAAAAGGAAATGGAAGAGGAATTTAAAAGTACAGATAAAAATGGAAACTTAAGCAAGGAATGATGAGTGAAGCAGAGAGAGGAGTCACTGCAGACAACAGACGAAACTGAAGTTCAATGCAGTTTACACGGATGTAGTTAATGGATATGAAGAAAGATTGATAAATACAGCATGCATGAAAGCCATGCTTAAATGATACATTTGTATATTATCTTACAGCAGTCTGCGATAATGGCCAGGAAACAGAACATGATAGTCATTAAACCGACTGTTTAGAACTGGAGTGCCTTTCATCAAATTCAAGCTCCTTTTCATGACAAAATATTAAGATATTTTGAGAAAACTATGCAAAAAAATGACAAAGAATAGTTTCATTTAACAAGCTTCAAACCCTAACAAAAGAAGATGTTGCACTTCACTTTTTATCCTCTGCCAGTGACGGTGTAACAGACAACTGGCTTTTAATTGTCCATAATTAGCCTCACTGACACGATTTCAGCCCTCTGCTTCTCCTTGATTACAGGCTGCTAAAAGGGACATTGTACTTTCAGCCTGCGCACATGGTGTTTGGGAGTCGATGAACTGCATTCACTCATGAAGACATTTGTGTGTGTGGGAGTTGGATATTGTTACAGGTGCTTCAGGGTGGTCCAGACAATGGGGAAAAACAAAACAATCTATCTCTGCGAGATGGGCAGAAAGTTGTTCAGAGCAAAGGCTAACACAGTGAGCAGTAAATAAGTAAAGACAGACCATGTCCCAGCACAACAGGGGGACTGACTGATGTTTCTGGGATATAGGGATTTGAAGCAGTTGCTTTTGCTTTTGTTATTTCTAACTCTTTTTTTATGTAGACTTCTGTGACTTATCCTCACAATGTACTGGCCTTGATCTCTGCTTTTGTCCTCTAAAGTCCACATGGATAAAATAAAACATTTAAAACATCTGTTAGCATTCATTCTCTAGATATATTTTCCTTTGGTCAGAATGAGAAGTATTTGGCAGGGCTTTCTGGATGATGTTAAAACTCACACTCAGTAGTTTCATACTTGGCTCAGTGCTTTGGATTGCACCTTAACAAATGCTGAAATGTAGCTGTTGATTAAAACATCGACTACATCTACATGCACAAAATATTCATTCAACTCTGAAAAGGACAAAATCCCTAATAAGCTGTTTATATGGCTAATGAGAATGAATATTCGATCCATACTCCCTTTCACATGCTTCCGCGTATACCCTGATTAAAAATAGTTGTTTTTCAAAGTTCCCAGTGTCCATCTTTTGTTTCTTCAAATACCGTCTTGCAAAGGTCAGCTTTTCAATATCCAAAAACATGTTGATATTATACTGTTTAATGCTTGTTGTGTTTTTCATTCTGAAAGGAAATGTGGCCTTTTCTTTGTGGATATTTATCTTTATCACTGCTGAACGTGGGCTGTGTTTTTACCTGTGGTAAAATATGCAAATCAGAATAATTTTCCAATTGCATTATATATGTCCAAAGAATCCTCATAAGATTGGAACAATATCAGCATATCCTACTTGTCTTAAACCTTAAAGTTCAAGAACTCTTTTTGTGGCAATGCCAGAAAATTGATTTTTCTCCACATAAAGCCTTTCCTATTGATTTAATTATGGATTTTTCAGTGAAAACCAATTATTTTCCTACACTTGACTTACCAACCAGGGAGATTTTCATAAAAGCTCAGCGTAAATTCTAAGAAAACTGAAGCAAAAGTGCCCCTTTTTTTTTTTTTGCTAAATATATCAATAAGTAAATGTACAAACCAGTGTCTGTTTGTCAAACTACATGGGTTTTATGGGTGAATCAATTTTGCAGGGCATGGTGATGTTTTCATGTTCACTACAGAATCAGTGAACATCCAAATCAGTCACATCTGTTCCCACTGAATAGTTGGAAAAACTGTATTTTACCAAATTATCTAAATGTATTAGTGGGATAAGAGGTTCCAAAGTTATTTAACATTTTAGATCAATAGATGCTTTTGGTGCATAGAAAATCAGATAAGAAAGGCCTCTTTTAGAATATCCCATCAGATTATGCTATTTACTCAGCATGTCAAATTCAGAATACTCTCATATAGTAAATAAGTAAGTAAGTAAGTAGTAGTAATTTTATTTGTCCATTCAACGGAACATGATATATACATACATACAGTTAGTTTGGATCTCCGTATCAAACATGGGCGAAAAGGCGTAGATTTAAGTAACAGCTTATTTATGCCTACCCTATTTACAAGGAGGAAAGTTGCAGAAACAAAACAAGACAAGAAAATGGCACAGTTTTAAACAATAATATAATAAAACAAATAATATAATCTAAGCTAAATCTTAGATTCATACTGATAATTGTCTTACGTTATCTTAATATTTTATATTTATTGAATACCTTAGTTTTAAACATCCTTTTAAATGTGGTGACTGATGTGCATGTTTTTAATTCTTTTTCCAGGTTATTCCATAATTTCACTCCAGTTACAGGTATGCATTTGCCTTTTGTGTTGGTCCTTGCCTTTGATTTCTTGAACATATACATAATAATAGTAATATAATAGCAGATATATCGCAAAGGTTTAACTAAGGAGTGTTACTGATATCTCACCACAATGCTATGTTGCGTTTATCACTATGGCATCTACTTTTTTGGTTAAGTTTAACAGAAAAAAGGGTGAAAGTATGAGAAAAAGAGTGTGGAATAACATGGACTGATCCAGATTAGAGACATTGCAATTACATGGACCAGTAGGCCATTGTGACACGCTCAGACTCTCTGGGATGGAACATTTAACACAGTACAGATGGTGAAAATGTATGTAATTTGTTTATTATGTATTTGTTAAAATTCCAAATCTTAATGATGAATTGAAAAGCTGCTATTTGCAACACTCTGCTTTTGTAGGACTAGTATTTTTCTCAGTCCACAGGATGTCTAGCAGATTAAGTGCAAAATTACTCCTTGAGATGTTTTTGTTGAATTATGGCATTTTACATCAAAACATTTAACAACTAAACATTATTTAAAAATAGAATGGATTTGGAAACAAAAGAAAAAAAAAACTGCAGCTCTTAAAAAAAAAAAAAAAAAAAAAAAAAAGACAAAAAATAACTGAATTAAAACCACCAGTTT